>JAWWES010000115.1:53001862-53054912 GCA_035583135.1 Lophotriccus pileatus
ACATCAGGGAAACACACAAAAACCCATCAGGTCCACCTCTTCTTTTTCTGAGGGCCTAACAGGCCTCTGTTAACCCACACAAGAACATATTGGAAAGTATTTAGAAATTTATTCAAAATACATATGAAAGGAAAGATACTGCATACTCTGGTCCCAAACTACATATAATTTTAAGAACATGAGTAGCCCTCGTTGGCTTCAATAACATTACTCATATGGATAAGCTTATCCATACTTAAGGACCTTCTTGAATTAGCGCTTCAGTAACGTAGCTTTTTGCCAAATAAATCTATAGGACAATTGGACATTTAATGCACCACTTTTCACTTCTTATTCCTCAGTGTACATTAAGGATTTCACTTAAAGGAAAGGGCAGCACTCATCCATGATTTCTGAAGTTGAAAATTAGGAGGTTGAGCTGCAGACACTTTGTTGCTAATCCCAGATAGCTATTTCATGTACCACTTATAAGTTATTAATTCTTCATGAGAGACTATCATATGTTTAATTCATACAGAAGAAATATTTTTCTCATAACATGAACCTCTGTGAAGAAACTTCTCAGACAGCAGACAATATGGCAATAACGGTATGGAAAAACAATAGGACTCAAATGTGATTTTTAAAGACACTCTGGGTTAGTTTTGTTCTTAGCAGCAATCAGTACTGAGATGTTTACTGTACTCTTTGTACACCATTAAGGAACCATGTGACCTATTCAAATGCAGGCTCAATTAAGCCACCTCTGTAAGTGAAACCAGGTTTTTAAAATACACAGTGAAATCAGAGATCATAAAAGAGACTAGAGAGAGAGTTCTAATGGAATAGATACAATCTGAGTAGCTTGAGCAGCAGTCAAAGCAGAAACTCCAGCTTGCCTCACACTCTCTTAAAATGAACAGGTTAGAGAACAGGTTACTGTGAGAAACATGAATGTTCAGTTTTCATCTCTATTCCTCCTTTGGCTTCTCTACCCAAGTGTCAGCAAGATGGAGATTATCTCTAGAGCCAAAGGCGACTTTTCACTGCCAATAAAACTGCAACCAGCAACCATTTTACATTCACCAAATGGCAACCATTGGATTATAATCTCCTGTTGCTGCCAAACCACGCTGGAACAGGAGGTAACAGTGTAAAGAGCAGACTGTACAATGGCCGCTTTGTGCTGCATGCGCTAATCCTTTGTTCCCACTGCCCTCACGCACACACACACACCGGCTCCAGTGATAGAATCAGAGGCATAACGAGGTTCTCCATGTTTATTTACTGCAGTGCACAAGAGCTGGATGCATTAAATACCTCCGCAAACCAGGACATTTTTATCTAGATAAGATACAGAGTACTAACTTTAGACACTCGTGACCAAAAGCATTTATCAGCACAGCACCAGGCTTCACTGGAGACCATATTGTCTGAAAAAGCTGGTTTCTTAAGAAACCCAGTTCCTTCTCTCTGTAAGACTTCTGATGCTTTTTAATCATTGACTTCAGTGATTGCAACAACCTGTTATTTTCTCACAAATTGAACCACTCTACCCTAATTGAGGATGATAGCACCTGCATGGGGTTTCTCACACAGCTGAGCTGATCCAACAACTTGCTGCCATCTCCCTCTTCAACTACTGCTCTTCCCTTCTCAATTGCTGGCTCCTGACCACATGGTACCCCCAACTGTACACATTCCAGCACGTATATCCTACCTTGAGCCTACTGAACTCACTTAAACAGCAGAAAAGTATCTATATGTTTTGACTAGGTTATGCTCTTAAAATTAGCTAAACCAGTTTACAGAGAAACACCGGTGCTAATTCAAGTCATGGCAGCATTAGGCTAGAAACAGAGAAAGAAGAAAGACATGAGTGGAGGAGGACCTTCCATTTGGTAGCAGTGAACTAATACATTAGCTTTCTGCAGTCCTGACAGGTTTTACCAGTAACTATGGGATAGGACCAGGCTTCAAACTATCAGAAAGCTAAATAAATTACTTTGCATCCAGTTCAGTGATGCCTAAGCTATCCGCTTCCAGTAATAGTGTCCTACGCCACCCTATACTTCTATTTGGAGCCACAGTCACCATGTCTCTGCATAGCTTTAATGTGTTCACACAGACACAACACTGAATTTGCATAGTTAGGAAAACAGGCCATTAGGATGGGTAGAAGAAGGTAAAGGAAAGACCAAACAAGATGTAAGGCAAGAGGTTAGGGGGAAAGGCAGAAGGGCACTAAAGCCAGTTTTATTCAGGTCTAGTCTCACATGTTGAGTGGTGTAAGTTGATGCCAGTAAGAAAATATTAAGGTTTGTTAAAATACATGCAAATTTGCAAGCCTCTGTAATCTTCCTAAGGCTCAGAAGTTGTTTTCCTCTGGTCATTGATGCCTTTAATTTGTTTTTCACACAGGCTGGCTGTACTTAGTGTAGTTAGCCTTAGAGGTGCATGCACACACAGTCTGCAGCCCAAGGAACAGCAGGCAGCATAAGAGAATGGAAGGAACCAAAAGTATCAGAATGAAAGAAGAGTTTAGGACTGGATGGCATTTAGAAGTATGCACTGAAAAAAAACCACTCAGCTAGACAGACTGAGAAAGAGGAAGGAAGTCCTCATGAAAACTGCCAGTAAACGAACATATTAAACTCTACTCCCGTTAAATGACAGACTCTTTGACAGGCTCAGTTGTGGTTCAGTCAGACAGAAAACATCAATACAGCAGAAACTGGTTATTACTCTGTGCTAAGATGAGTTAAATACACTGCATTTGAACACTTGGTAAACTTAAAGATTGTATAATACAGTCTTTTCCATCTTTACAGGAAAGCCATTCTTGGATGATATAATCAGCTTATTTAAAAAACAGAGTACTGAAGGAGAATTAGATTTACTGCTTTTTTTTCAGGTTGGCATAGCCTTAGCATTAATAAATTTCAGCCATTACTCAATATCCTTGTTTTATAACTATTTCCTGGCCAACACTGTGGACAAAAAATTGAAACATTTCACTACATTACTATAGAATGACAAAACAGTGAAAGCTACTTACTTTTTATATGCGTTGTGAGAGACAAAAACAAGTTTTCTACAGATTTATTAAACCTTTTAGACTCTCCGAGTTCCTGCAAATGGGAGATGCCATAAGTAAGAAAACACAACATTTGTCATTTCAAAATTCCCATGATTATATCCGATGGTAAGGCTGCATCCCTTTGCTCACTTCCGTAGACAAATATATGTATCTGAGGACATACACTGACATGGTAGAAAACTTTCAACTGTTGAAGGTGGAAAGTAATCTTTTCAGTTCCGTGGTCTTTGACATAGAAGTGGAACTCCTTGTAGGAAGATCACACAGTAATTTTATAAATACAACTAATTACATCACCAGTTTGTTGTAATGTAGTTAACACTTTTATCTATTACAGACGTTCCTGTGCCTCTGAATCAAAGTTTTTGTCAAAGTCCAAGTATGCACATAAGATTGTTTACAGAACTGCAATGGGTTTAAAAAATTTCAATAATGAAAGTGATACATGAAATGATAATTTTATAAATAACTATTGAATGTCTTAGGAACATGGGAGCCCCTTCAGGTTTGAGGGGAGCTCAGGAGATCCCAGTTCAGTCTCCCTGTAGTGAGGTACCAAAAACCAGATGCAGTATTCTAGTGTCAAGTAGAGTGGTTAATCGCTTCCCTCAAAAACTGAAAACTAATTGAAAACAGCCCTCATAGCCTCTAATCTTTCTCTCCTAGTACCAACACAGCATAAAAATAATGACAAAGAACACAAGGCATCATTTATACGGCAGTGTGATGTTACAGCAGTTGTTGTTTACTACATTTCTGTGGCTGACCTTTACATACGAATGAAACTCTATGAGGTGCGTACATATACATATATTTTGCAGATACATACATTTACCATCACACTGGTTCCTGGTGTTGATTCCATGAAAGGAGGTGGAGTTGGAGGTACGACAGAAATTTTACTAGAAATTTAAGAGATTAACAGTTAACAACATTTAATATGTTATGTCAGTAGATGGATAAATAAACCATTCCTATGGGTGGTTTTTATAAATAAAACCATGAGTGGCTTTTATTTTTATAATAATATTTTTTTTATTATATGGTCTTTCCGGTACTCTATAAAAATCTGGGTTGACATCCTGTGTCTTTAAGAGTTGCAGCACAGGTTTGTTACCTGTTCTTAAAAATTAGGTCTACCTTTCTATCTTCTTAATCATGGGCTGATCTAGGTAAAATTATCAAATTAGAACTAGGAAGACCTAATTTAGGACAGATTCCCTACACCTCTATACAGCTGGCAGTATTACAATCTGTGTTCTCAGTTCTAAAACACAATTCCTGTATAACACACCCCATTTCTACCTCAGAGATGTTTTCAGAAAACAGTCATCTTTATTTACAGTATTAAAAGGATCCTTCCTTGCCTGGGTCCAGAGCTGTTAGAGACCCTTTACAGCATTCCTGCCATTCCATCTGTGGTAAATAGTGCTGGTCTGTGAAAAAGAATCTGTTATCTCTCTGATTCTGTTATCACAGCACAATCACAGACCTCGAGGCAGCTGGTGAACTTCCTTTTCGATTCTCTTTTAGTTTTACCACATCTACGTAAAAGCAAGCTCTGGTTAGGATCTTATCTAGCTGACTATGAGTTTCTGTCTTATGCAGCTATGCCTCGCCAGATAATTGTAATAAATTGAGGTCATCTCTACATATCTTACTTTACGTGGGATTTCAGGTGGGGGAGGGGGTTTGGTTGGTTAGTTTTAGTTTTGGTGGTTCTTTTTGTTGTTTTGGTTTGGTATTGTGTTTTAAGGAAGAGGGTTACTTTAATACTATACAGTTTAAGCAGACTGCTATTTCATGATATATCACTGGTAATAACTTAAGTATGGGCATGCTTCAGCCTCTAGTCAAAGTATTTATTCACTGCAAATTAGACTTTTTAATTTTTTAAAAGCTTGGTAAGTGGAAATGTCTAATTGAATACAGAGCTTCCTCTCTACTATTTATTCTAAAACTATCATATCAGCAATACCTCCCGTTGAGCAAATAACGATGCTATTATGACAACTAGTAAATAGATTTCATCTATGATCATTGAAAAGTATTGTGCAAATTTAACAGATAATGGTATAAATGCAAAAAAATATAAGCAGATAAAACAAAAGTAATGGATGTCCCTTCATGTCAAGGAAGACACTATTATTCTAAACATAGTACTCTCTGTTGTACTTGAGATCTTTTCTATGGATTGCTGACAGATAAATGTGACCATTTTTCTATGTTTTTGTCATTTGTATTCCAAAAATGTTGAATTTTCATAATAAAAAAAATGCAAACTGCTTGCTAGTTTGTAAAGTAAAATATATCACCTATACAAATTCACTTGTCCTTTTGAGTCTTACCTCAGTTTCTGATAAGATTTCAAGAGCTTTGCACCAACTGTTTCGTGTCTGCCTGTGAAGGAGAAAAAAAATCCAAAGGTCATTTAGCAACAACAGCAGTTACTAATGCCTGTATAACTCTTTTTAAAATCAGTGCCTTTTAGGAACTGGCCTGTATTTACAGAAACTCATGCACACACAAGTCAGGAGTGAAATCAATTCCCACCTAATGTATCAGCAGAAATGCCAAGCAACACAAATTTCTCCTGTGTCACAAACTATCATGATTTCACCTCTCAGAGGTGACATGCTCAGACTAACTCTTTACGAAGGATAAGGACAATCTCAGATGTTAACGGGCTCATTCCTACAGGTTGCTAAGTGCTCTCAGCCTCCTGACGTCCAGGAGGCAGGTAGTGCACAGATCCACTGCACTAAAACACACTTCAGCCATAAAACTCAAACACTAAGGAAAGCTTGAAAATGTCTGTAAGAGCAGGCACATGGTCATCTCTTGCATCTCATGAAAAATTCCTTTCACTTTTCCTATGAGAGACCTTAACAACCATGAAAATGCTTGACTAGCTCACAAACATGAGCAAAACCCTTTGTTAAGACCATCCCTGCAGGGAAATAACCATGTCACATTCCTCAGGTGAGCAGCCACATGGTGTAAAGAACACCAAGGAGCAAGCGCTTCATCAGGCACGAAGAATGAAGACTCATAAAACTCTAGTTTGTTTCCAGGTGATCACAAACACAAAGAAGGGCTAAAAGCATGCAACAAATGGCCAACTGAAATTATCTGGAGTATCTTTAATCACTAATAATTCCTAATACAGAAAGCAGCCTGTAATCCATGTTTTGCTAAAGATGTCATTAACTATAACATCACTTACGTAAAAGTAGTAGACCTTGGTGGTGATAGAAATAATAATCAGCTCATCAATATTACAACTTTCAATCAGGAGTCCATTATTCATGCTCTATTATTAATAAGTAATATTTCCTATCTTAGATTTTAAACTTATTACTCATTAAAGGCAATATACCACTTCTATAAAAATATTGATCTTATTATTTAGGTAGAAGCTACCAAAAAATTAATAAAAAGCATATTGATGTCATCTTTGGGGATTTTTTAGTCTGTAACATGAGAAAACATCACTGTAACGTGGGGGTTTTTTTCAGTTAAACTTACTTTCCAGTGAATCCTTCAGTTACGCTGTACTTTCATACCAAAAGAGGGCACTCTCTCTCCAGGACTGAAGCATGCAAAACGGCTGCTGTCTTTTAGCTTGCCATTTTTTTAACCTCTTTAATGATATCAGTTGGTCTAATCAAAGGAACTAAACAAAACATCTTTCTCCCTGCAGGTTTATCTGCTGTATATCCTTAGATCTTTGTGACTTCAACAGTGTAACTAAGCAAAATGCTTCAAGCACCCACAAAACTTTGATAATTCAAAGTGAGAACTCATTTATTTTGCTGGGAAAAGAGACAGTCAGTACCTTCAATAACAGAGAGATTGATAAAATTACCGACTTTAGACTCACTGAAAAGATCGAGGGAACATTATTAACAACAGTTATTAGATGAAACTGTGCTTTTAAAGATAAGTCAACTAGTACTTTAAAATCAGAAATTGTCTTAGCTAGAATGGACTACAGTGAAATCTTTGCAGTTTTAAATTAATTGTTTTAGCAGGAGCTACAGTTTAGTTTCACAATATGCTACTCACTGTCTTTCATGAGCACCTACTACCCAAAATTTGACTGATTACGTTCTTACACTTATAAAATTCTTCCTATTCAAGTTTCCCAAGAGATATTTAAGGCCCAGTTCCTTCCTTTTCTCCAGCTACTCTTAAACCTATATGTAATGCAGATACTGGAAGTGAAACTCTACCATTTGACTACATTCAGGCACAAAGTTAAATAGCTGCCTATCTGAAGTGGCAGTTAAAGGGAAAGAGGAAAGAAATCCTCTCCACCTCACCAGTTATTGTAGGTGAAACAGAAACTAACACCCCTTGGCTGGCAAAACACATTCTCCATGGAGCGATCTATCCACATTTTCCATAGTTCCTTTTAAGACTTTGTACTTTTGATGGCACTGAGAAGACACTGAAAGCCAGCACAGCTGGCTGAAAGTAGCAAAACAGTAAGTGTTTAGCTCTCTGTCAATTTATAGCTATACACGTTTTCCTTTATTCCATTCCATCATTTCTTTTAGCTTTAGAATTTTCTCAGTGAAAATAACTGAAGTTTTAACTTTGACAAATGATGGATGCAAGACAATTTCCTTCCTGAATATATATTTTAACATTTCTATATTTATTTCATGTCATTGCATTTCTTAGAAATCTTACATACTCATTAATTCAAACTGATACGGCCAGCAATTTTCTTATTACTCAAACAAAATATGTTATACTTTCAAATGCATCCTGCTGGTTTGTGTTCATGTTTTATTTAGTGCACAGACAGATGCGCTGCATGGCAATTTTTGACACATCTCTCATCAAATGGAAGAAACGTTAAATACAGTGGCAGACTACTTTCTATGTTTCACTTAGATGATGACTATATATTACATAGCAGTTTATTGTCTATTCCAGTGATTACCTTCACCTGGATATTTCTTTGCTCGTTCCTCAAAGAACCATTCACCAGCCTTTACTTTAACATCTCTGAAAAACAATGAAAAGATATTTGAATCACCATGTTCCCAGGGGACTTTCTTCAAATGTTTGGTAACTATTTAACAACACAACAATCTTTTTCAATCCTACCATAAAATTAAGACTTCATGACTGCTCAACTCATTGACCAATTTTGTTGTGTGTCCAAAAAAAAAACAGAGGGGAGGAATCCTTGGGAGGAAGCTGTTTTAGTTTTGAGGGTTTTTTGTTTGTTTTCCTTTCTGCTGTGTAGGACTGCCCATGGAAAGTGATACATACTGCTCTAGGCACTGCTCTGAAGCCAGGAGTCCCAGATCCACTCTAGTCTGTACAACCAACTTGCAACACAGCCCAAGCACTTGTGCTGCCTGGCCTCCTGACTGCTCACAGCTGCAGCCTACTCTGAGAAGCAGGGAACAGCAATGGTAGAGGACACAATACCAAGCAGGACTTTGGGCGGCTACCAGGCAGCTGTCTTTTTATAAACCATAACTCTCTTCCAAATTATAGAAAATTACTTCAAACTAGTACAAATTCATTTAGTTTAAGACCAGTACCTTGCTTTATATTTCCCACTATTCTAATCTCATTTTACCACCTTCAGAGAGAGTAAAGTGGTGGATTAATCTTGTGTTGGTATAAAGTAAATTTTCATCCAAATCCTCACCCTTTGTACAGGGATATATATCATCCAGCGCAGCTTTTGATTAGTTTCCAAAACTATCATTCTTTGCCTGTGTATTATTTTTCATCAAATGTGGATGTATTCTAAACCATATGGTTTAAAAAGATTCTAATAAATAGAATGGACTATGATGCAATATCTTGATATAAAAATTGTACCAACATAGTAAAAGAAAGATTGTTTCCTGTGTCCTAGAAAACAAAACTAAGGTGAGATAGTAAAAGAAAAACTAGCTAATTCAAAGTAAACAAATTTGGATTTCTGGCCATATTTGAAAAAATCCTAATAATGATATTAGCTTTTTTTTTTTTTTTTGCTTTTTAAATTTTTATAAAACATGATTACTTAATATTTATCAATCCAGATTCCTCACTCCTGTAGTAAGAGGCAGAAAACAATGATTAGGAAATTGTCAAGAAATCAGCTATACTACAAAGCACAGCACCTTCAGCAGCTTGTTAGGATGCACTGGTTCAATATTGAGTCAGGGGAAGGAGTTCTCTCTATGGTTTAGACTGTTGCTATGCTTTGCTGTTATCGACTTTGCCCCACTACCTCTGGCTTACCTCGAAGATCCATTTTGCTAAACACAGGAAAGGAAATCCAGACTATGTGAAGTATAGCACAAAGTTCCCGTCCTATTTCATTGTTACTAGGACTCCAGCCAACATTTTCATTACGCCAGAGGCTTTGTTTCATAAATTGTTTAAGCAACAGATACACAAAACCAGTGGGCATTCACTGCATGACCAGTGTAAACCAGCACTTATCCAAACCAGTAAAGTTTCTTACCCATGAGCATAACAAATGGTGCATTTCCAGAGGCAGGGATTCAGGCAGACACGGCATTCAGAGCATACTCGATGACTGCAGCCATTGCATACCGCTCCTCTGTTCATCAACAACCCAAGGGATTTCTGGCAGCGAGCACAAGATCTCTCCCGATATTCACGGCTTACATTTTTTGCCCCTTTCCACCGAAGCTGGTGTAGATGCAGTTTCAGTTTCCTAACCCCCCCAGGTAAAAAGAAAGGAAAAAGAAAAATTAAAAAAAAATTATATAGACCAAAATCCTCGTGAAAGTCACAAACTAATACCCTGGTTGTGCAGTACCATTACTAGTGGGAGAGAGGCCCTCAAGTGTGACCTCAGTTGAGCACTGACTGAAGGCATCCATACACAACATTTTTGCAGTGTGACTGTATATGTGACGAGAACTGTGCATACTAACACAGAAACAGTTTAGTATAAGTGGGGTTCTGATCACGTTAGGCATGCTCAGAGCAGGGCATTGAAATCATGTATGTAAGTGATTATACACTGACTTACAAAAACTGAGACTAAAGGTGCTCCCTTTCATTTGATGTTTTTTTATCGTAGTTATTCAAGAATCAGATCTTCTATCAAGTAAAAATAATCATAACAAATGCATCATCTGAAAGCTAAATAAAAAACTACATCAGACCAAAAGATCAAAATCTCTCCTTTTCATTAACTTTGCTTCCATTACATGTACAAATAATCAAGATCTGTTTTAATTGTTACCAACATCATCCACTGTTGAAAGGGATTTTCTGATCAATTCAGACTTTCTATATAACCCTTTACTTACTTTTCACTTAATTGGCTTCATTTAATATGTCCAGTAATACTTATATAACTGTTTGCTGTAAGCAAAGTTTAAGTTTCCATATTGAAGAGACTAAAAATTTGTATCTTATCCACACAAATACCTTGTTTACATGGGAATGCAATGTCACAAAGAAGGGTACAAACTGCAAGGAAATCCTTGTCCTAGCTGTGATATAAAGTAAAAAAAGTGCAGAATTATCCTTTTTCCTCTCCAACTGAGATATTTGCACAATGTGAAGTTATTTAATAAAATCCTTTTCCTGACCAATGGCACCTATTGACACTAGTAATAACCTCTGAAACAGCACTGTGTGCTTGCTACCAGTTGTATGTGAGAAGGCACAGTGACAGATTTCACGCAATGAGCAGGTATCCAATGATTCTTGACTCCAGCATTGGCACAACTTACATTAAATAAGCCAGCCAAAGGGCTGAACTTGTTCTGTGTTAACAGGACTATATATGTGACATATATGCGTATGTAGGAACATGACAAGAATGCCATAAAGCCTTCATAGAAAAAAATACAGGCAGCAACTGAACTTTCTATGAAGGCTGAAAGTAAAATTCATCCAACATGTTATTCACAGAACAGTATTTGCTCATCTTTAGTGTAGAGTCAATGGAATGGTAAATTCCATTGGTTTTCCCAAGGAATAAAAAAACATCAGGTAACAAGAAGTTAAAAAAGGAGTACATTTGGAAGGACAAAGTGGAAGAACAGTACTTCTAGGGAAAAAAAAAAAAAAAGAAAGAAAAGAAAAAGGAACAGAATACAGAAATAGGGGAGGAACACATACCTTATTCTTTCCTCTTCTGTTTTTCTCACCATCTCATCACGGTACAGGACTTCCAAAACAGCCTCTCGTTCCAGTTCCTTAAGGAAGTTCAAATTAAATTCACAGGCCATTTTCTCCAAACTTCACTTGTTCTGTAGACTCCTGCCCTATGGGTTCTACTATATCCAGGACAATGGCCTGGGTGTTTACTAAGTGCCTGCGCTCTTACTCAATTGGTGATGTGTTTCAGTGTGTCATACCCTTGAAAAGAAAAATAACTGTGCCTGTCTTCACACAAACCATCACTTAGGTGTCTCTGCAAACCAGGGAATATGAACAGTTATCAAGGTCACAGCAGTCTTGATTCTTTCACATCCTTAAACTTCCTATTCTTTTCTTTTTTATTTTTTTTCCCACCGAGAAAGGGTCCAAAAGAGATGAGAGCTTGCAGCAATGTTCCAGACAGGGCTTTAACTGCCTCGAGATAGAGGGACAATTTGTCAAGAAATGGTGTAAAGGAGCAGGGGGGACTGGTTTGAGGTTTTTTATTTGGTCTTGTAGATTTGGGATTTCTGGGCCTAGGGGAAAAAAAAAGAAAAAAAGAATACTTGTTATTACCTCTTCTCCTCACCTTTACAAGACATTTAAAATAATATGTGAAGAACACTTTTTGCTATACTCAAACCTTTCATACACTAATTCAGGTACAGGAGAGGTTTTAAGACAGTACTTTTCTTCAAAGAATCTCACCATACTGTTCATTAACACTCAGGCACATATCTTTGCATTTTTTTGTACAGTTAAAATAAAACAACCAATAAAAAAAGCTGAAGTAATTTTTGACCACAGGCCTGCAGGTCCCATGACTGGAAAAGACATAGTCCTTGTGACAAAATTTTAGAGGAAAAAAATGCCCCGTTCTAATCTCATTTTATTGAAAAGACAAAACATCACAAAACTAAGAGGAAAGACATCTCTAAGGGTCACTTTTATCAATTAGCTACGTCTTTTAAACCTAGATAAGCAGTTTAATACCAAATAATGCTACTCTCTTTTTTAATACACCAAAACACTAAAAAGTTATCTATTATTTTCAGCTCAATGCACTAACAATTTTGGCCCCAAACCAAAGAGGTTCATATACAAGCATATGAGAAGTGTAAAATTAAAACAGAATCCCAATTGTAGTCTGAATGTATTCTGTGATATTCATTTTTGCAGAACCCCCACTAAAAAATAAAACATTTTTAATAGACTTTGCAGCAAAGTCAAGAGAGAAAATGGTTATTCAATCCAAAACAGCTTGGATACCACATTAATTTTCAGTACTACTGTCTAGCATCTAATGCATATTACAAGAAATGTAAGAAAATTCTACTTATAGTAAACCAAATATTACAGATGTGTACATGAAAACTGGTTAAGCATTTCAAACCTAATCTGGAGTAAATACACACAGTCAGGCTCTAGGAAAATGCTAGGTCTAGATGCTAGGACAGTAGGGTAAAGCTTTCCCAAGGCAGTTACTGATGTTTCACTGATGGACCTCAGCTGAGAATCTGAGCAACCTTATCTGTACTGCTGATGCAATGTTGACTGCATTATTTTAAAATACTGAGTTTACTTTAAAAAACGACCAACCAAACAAACAAACCCTCACCCACTAAACCTTCATCTATATAGTGACAACGAATTTTTGTCAGTGCAGGTAGTTACTTCACATACAGCTTGCTCCAATTACTTAATTTTCAGTTACCTAATTTCACACCAAAAAAAGGCAGAAGGTAATAATATGTATTTATAAACAGCATGCATTCCATTCCTGTATGTGGTTGGGGTTTTTTCTGTGAAACCCTTCAACAGACACCAAAGGACAAAGCATTTCACAGAAGCAGTGTTAAAGGGAAAAAAAAAAGATTGGTTTCCTGTGGAAACAAAAGAGACAGAGATAGGCATAATCATGTTTTATTTCCTTACCAACTGCAATTTCACAGGAAATTACTCAGCTGAAACTTAGAAAGCCTGAGCCATTTTTTAACACAATATATGTCACTTTCAGAGGCCCCTACATCCTTTAACTGCTTTCAGGGCACAGAGTTTTCCATGTATCAAGACTGTTTTGAGAAATGGGTTTCAGAGGACATACAGAATTTTTTTAGAGACACACAAAACAAACAAACCAACCATTAATTTCAGCTATTAAAACTTGCACAAATTTTAACACTGTGATGGAAAGTAGAGCTTAGAGCCTCCCTTTGTTTAAAATTTGTCTTGCTCAAAGCTATTCCCCCAGGAGACACAGTTTCTGCCCTAGCCAGTGCAGGATTTTCCAGAAGTGCATTCAACCTCAGTCCGTGGTTGATACTGCAAACATCAAAACCAACTGATCTAATGTTACACTCCATACCCTATTCACAGTGATAAATCACAAGCACTGAATCTAATGCCAACAGTGAAGTGCCAACAGGGACCAGGATGGAAAGACTGGAGTCATCTTCTCGTACTAAACAACTGAACAAACTTACTGCAGAGCAAAGTGCCAGGGCTCTCATCCTACAGCATTTGCCCTGCACAGAGGGGAAAAGCCAACATGGCTCTCTCACCACTAGGCAAGATCAGCACACACTGCAGACAAAGCTTAAAATTCATCATGCAGCCAGCAGCTCTAGCAATATTGCACCTGCACACTCCTACAGTTGTTAATTTTTAAATCTTCATGAAGATTTCAACTCTGACAATCATTGTATTCTGTCAATTTTTCTTGCACATCCAAAGGTAACTCAAAATCTGGCTTTATGATGAGGTAGCTTTCAGAATGAAGTATTATAAAAGCACTATAACCCCCCAAATGGGAGACAATTCTTGGCCCCACAACAGACCTGAACTTGTAATCATTCCACAGAAGTGTTCAAAGTGGACGGCAAAGCTCTCTACCACTGCAAAAGAAGAACTTTTCTCTTACACCAAAGCTGTCTGCATTAGACTAGGTTTTTGGCAGTAATAAAGAAGTGTCTTCAGTAATGACCCTCTTTGACAGGAAGAAACAACATTTTAAACCTTCTGTTTATAATGTTTATAAACAGATGCACGCCTTTCTTGTTTACTCATTGAATTCAGTTAGCTAGTTGCTCTACATGCTCAGCTAACCTCAAAGCTGAGCATCTTCTACGTAAAACCAAAACCAGCAGCAACCTCTTTAGTAAATACCATGACAATTCTTCTTTTTCAGCACAAAGTTCACATAAAATATTCTCTTCAAGCATTACTATAAATTCCATAATTATTATTATTACATTATTTATTTTAAATTACAGATGGATCAGTAGCTTTTTGAAAATATCATATGAAGTCTCAAAGCCGTTGTAAGGGAAAAGGAATAACCAACATGGCTATGCCTTAGGAGAAGGAGACATGAAGGCACTGAGTACACTCTCAATAAAATATGTTTTTTTCTTTTATATCAGCCTAAAATTGTACATAGTTATGTAACTGAAGATTAATCAAGAGGTCTATCTAACACAAGATTAAGTTTGCAAAAGGTAGCTTATTTTTTAAGATTTTAAACTTAGAAACACCTGCCTTAGCAAGCTTTTCCTCAAAGCAATTTTACATGTAATGTATTATTGGTCTCCTTTCAGATCCTTAAGCATTAGCAAAATAATGACAATTTAACAAGTATAAATAAACTGATCTTCTAAAGTTACAGTCTTCATTGACTTGAGATAATTGGATTACTTCATCCATTAACCCAGAAAATAGATGCAATACGTCAGTAGCTAGGACACAGATTAAGAAGGTTCAGAGTAAAAACGATCACAAAAGCCACTGTAATTTGTGGCTATTTTCTATTCTGCTGAGGCCAATATCATAAATTTGTTTTTAGTTAAGAAAATTGCAAGTGTTATTTTGTACTACCTGGCTGTAAGGGTTTAATTTTCACATCCCTGCATGTGAACATGCAAATTACTTGTAAATCCTTTGACAATGCTTTACCAAAATTATGCCTGTGGTAACATCCCATCCCAGAACTTAAAGTAAAAACAAAAGCAAACAACAAAATCCAACACAAACAATTAAGTTCCAGTTGTGGCTTTTCTATTAAACCCTTGCAGCTTGAAAAACATCCTGCAAGTAGGTAAAAATGCATCCCTCTGTGCAATATGTTAGAACAATGTTCTTACCTCTTCAGCAGCCACCAAAGAAAGACACATGGAAGTAAACTGCTTTTAAAAGCACTCTTGTTATTATCTTGCCTTAAAGAAAACTGGTGGCTGTTCTCCACCCCCTTGCCTTCCTTTGGGTGCAGATATTACTGATGTATGTTCAGAGAAGCATCCCCAAAACAACCAAAAGCAAATGCACTCAACAAAGAGCTCTATCTTTACAAAAGCTTTTGTCAAGTCTCTGGTTTTGTTACCAGCAACAAGCACAGACAAGATATTAATTTTTCTAACATTAAAAAGAGACCCAGCACAAGAGGCTAAAAAAGCTGACTGATACATTCAAATACGCTCAGTCTTCAAGCCACATACACAGGAAGAGAAGTGGCTTTGAGTTCTACATAGTTTCTCTTTCTGATACTGTAGATGTGAAAACGCTTCTAACCTTAAGGTCTCCGGCACTTGCATAGAAAACTCATAACTCTGTAGCATAAATAATTCTTTCCTGGACACAAAAGTAGTTTTCTACTGAGGTCTGTATAACAAAGTCATTAGAATAGATAATAGTTCAAAACAATTCATTTTTATGCACCTGCAAAAAGAAGAAAGTTATTTTACCTCACAACTGGAAATCTGATCTCAGGAAACAACTGAAAGTTAAAATATTATTTGGATTGGATATCCCAGTTTATTCTATTACTTAACTAAGTGTGGGTAATGAAGTTCAAAATTACATCCCAACTATTTCAAAGTCTGGCAAATAAAAGAGGCTATTCTTACAGGACAATCTCCTCTCTTGTTCCTGGCTCTACCAAACTGTATGTACAACATAGAAGCACTCTTAGTGTTTCAGGTGGTTTAAGATTTCTTATTTCTAGGTATAATTAAACAAAGCACAGCAATTCTATTCAAATGGCAAAGTTTAAGAGCCTGCATTTTTATAACCCCATGAAGTTAAATAGGTTCAAACATCCCCACCTGTGTTTGTCAAGTTCAATCACCTTCTTCAGCTGCATCATGGAAGGAAAGCAACTGTTAGTGGGGCACAGAGCTATGCATATATGAGTCATATTTGGTTAATTTGGGCCTTAATTTCAGGAAAAACTTTAACTAAATGAAAGACCAGAATCAACCTGAGGATTCTAGCTACCCACAGTAGCATGCCAAATCCAGGCTGAGGAACATTATCCTTGCCACCAGCTTTCCCCTAATATTTAAACAAAGCCTTAATTGTCACACATTTAACTCACTATATTTTTCCTTCTCTTCCCTGGATGTGGAAACCTGTTGCAGTATTTTATACATGACAAGAATATAACCAAATTATAGCCGTTTATGCTTTTGTTCAAACAAGCACTACTTGTTCATCCTTTCCATAGCCATCACCTTTCTGTCTTTGCTTTCTGACTCGTGGAAGCAGACAGCACAAGGCTTGGAATGGGGCTGAGGGTATGCTCAGTAGTCAGCCACAGTCCCACAGTATCCCTGCAGGATGGGCAGAGCTGGTGCTGCCTGCAGGGTGCCCACAGAGCCCTAAAGTGAGGTGAGTGGTCAGGGTCTCCTTTTCCAGGAGGAACAGGAAGCAGAGCCTGACACAGGATTGGACCCAAGGTCAAAACTGATTAGGGCAGCTAAGGGCCCATCTATGGGGCTGTAGCTCCAACAGCCTTCTTGATACAGTGCCCCAAACTAGACATAGTAGTCCTTCTGCAGCCTTCCTGTAGGGAGGGCAACAGGAATGGTGCTTCCCACGTCCTGCAGGCTATGTGTCCGTTTAAGTGTCCCAGGATGGCATCTTTTTTTTCCACAGGTTCTAAACAACCCGCTACTCTGCTATCTATGAACAGATACTGAGTGAGCTGGTCCTGCCCTGTCTGTGCTTGTAGAGCTGGTTATTCCTGCCTCGCTATAGCCCTTTGCACTTGCACCCAGTAAGTTTTGTCTTCCTTCATCCAGACCATTTCTGCAGTTCACCCAGGCCATTCTGAGCCTGAACAGCATCTCCCACTGCCTAACGCAGCTCTCAGAGGCATCAATAATTTGGACAATCTGTAAACATTGCACACACACGGCATCCATAAACTGCGACAAGTGTGCGTTTAATTTCATTGTCCTGTTTCTTACTCTGTCTGCTAAAAATAACGTGATCTGCTTAGAATTGCAAGAATTCAGATATCCTTCTGTGGTGGGTTGACCCTGGCTGGACACGGTGTCCACCAAAGCTGCTCTGTCACTCCCCTCCCCATCTGGGCAGGGGCGAGGAAAATACTGATGAAAATCTCATGAGTTGAGATAATGACAGGGAGAGTTTTTCTGTATGTTTGGTCATTTCTTTCGCAGTTCCTTGGCATACACGAATTCATTTCTTTTTGAAACGAAGGCACTGTTTTCAAGATCTGTTTCCAGAAACAAGACGCAGACCCATCTTCTCTCGCAGGGAAAGAGGGGAAGGACCTCCCAGCGAGGGACCTCTCGCACCACTGAACACAAACGGCAAGCTATCCGTATGAAAAGCACAGCCGTGGCAGGGGACCCGCCCGTCTCTCAGCCCCGGGGTCTGGGATGCCAGCCGACGCCCCGACGGTCCCACGGCGGGGCCCAGCGCCATCTCCCCGCCCGGCTCCCGGCCGCTGTCGCCATGGCAACCGCGCCATCTTGGAAGGCGCCGGGCAGCAGCCCGAGCCCTGCCGGGCGCTCGGCGCGCAGGCGCAGTGCGAGCGGCGGGTGGCGGGGCCGGGGTCGGTGGCGGCGGGAGAAGGTTCACCGGGAACATGGACGAGTTTCAGTCGGGAGAGGAGGTAACGGGATGGGGGGGGGGGGGGGGGGGAAAGGGCTGAGATCTTCCCGCCTGGCGCCTCCTTTCAGGGCCGGCGGAGGGTCTCAGGCGGCGCCTGCCCGTCCCGGATCCCACCGCTCGGTGTCCGCCGCCGCCATCGCCCCGATCCTTGCCACCTTTCCCCGGGGTGGAGCCGCGTGTCCCGGACAGCCGTGGGAGACGGGGCCGGCCTTTGTTCTGCCGCCCCCCCCCGGGAGCCGGGCCCTTGTCCGGGTGTGCGCTGGGCTCCTGTCCCCGGGCGGCGCCCCCCGCCCTGGCGGAGCTGCCGCTGCGGGGCTCGGAGGGAACGCGGGAGGGGAGTCCTGGCTTTCTGGCTTCCCCAGCGGGACGGGGCGGTGTGCCGTGGCGGCAGGGTTGCCGCTGCGGTGTAGGTCAGAGGGGGACACTCGAGCAAAGCTGTTTCTGTGCGGAAAGAGGATTTGAAGCCCGCGGTGTGCGCGTTACAGGCGCGCTGATGGGGCGTTGTGCCCCATTAGCAGGATTCGAAGTGGGGTAAATCAGGGGTCTGATTGAGCACCCAGACAGTACTGCTCTTGCACGGAGAGTTTTTCCGAGCTATGACATTGTTGCTAAACAGCCGCGTTGTGGCTGGGTTAGACAATGGGGAAGCAGGGAGAGGGGAGAAGGTGTGTCAGGCTTCTGCTGGTCTAGAAGCCTTCTCCTGGTTGCCGGGTTGGGCCAGTGTTAGACATAAATAACACACATAAATTAACATACTCGAACATTATTCTTATAGGTGTTTTCGAAAACGTTTTCAGTAATTACTAAAGCGTAGTACTGCTTTGCAGTTTGCGTTTGTTGCCTCGGAAGCGCCCCTTTTTAAAACAAGGCGTTGGAAACATCGTGTCTGCTTTCTTTGTGCCATAGAGGTACTGCAGGGAAATCGTCAAGCTTACAAATTTTTTAATACAAAACAGCTTTTATGCCGTCTTATTAAAAGATGAACTGGTGGCGTTGCATTGTTTGGCAGCTCAGTTATAGCCTGTAAATCCCAAAGCTGGATATCAGAAATTTGTTCTCTTTTGTCATCTCAGAAAAGTAAGAAGACTGAAAAGTAACCTCAGCTCTAGAAGCATATTCTCAAATCTCTTTATTGTTGCAGTACACATTAGATATTGAAATACCTTCAAGAATTTGGGTTGAATTTAAGTCATTTTACTTTGGTGAACTGTGTTTGTGCTCAATAGCGTGTGTGAGCAGAGTTCTAGCCTTTGTGAAGAAAAAAAACTGTATATGGTTTATCATCTTGTCTGACAGCAGGCTTCATGTCTGCTAGCGCGTCTGGCATGCATATTCTTAACTTATGCTCTTTGGGACACGTATTTTGATAATTGTAGCTCTTACTTGGTTAAATGCACCAGTGCACCTGTAAAATTTAGTACCAGGAAAATAAACGCATATTAAAATTAAATCAAAGTCAAGAAGCTGAAAGTAAAAGCCAAAATAAAAATAAAATTAAAAAGCCAATATAGAAATAAAATAAAAAAATTTGCCACAGCACATAAAAGCTTTTACAAATGTTGAAGTGTGCAAGCAAGTTGGTGCCTCCAAAGAATTACAGAAAAGGAATTGCCCACGTGTCTCCCGGGATGTACTGTTTCTTCTGTCATGGAGAATGATAAGCAGGCTCACATCTTTCTGAATGTCACATGCCATTGAAGCTGGCCAGGCTGTTCACCGTCTGATCAAAGGTTTTTGAAAGTAATGCTGAAATTCTCCTGCGCAGGTGTAACTGCATCCTGCCTGCACATGTGAGTTTTGCTGTTGTTCATGTTTGTCAGCTGACTGACCTCCCAGTGAAGACATGTGCTTGATTAGGTTCATTTTTACATCCTTATTCAGTCTTCTGAAATTAATTAGTTTGCTTTTAAGTGCACTTCTTTGGCGCTGGTTTGTGAGGTGTGGCTGTGAGGTCCCAGCAGTGACAGTGTGGTGTGTGTCTCACCGATGCACCACGTGGGGTCCCCTATTAGTGTTCCCTGGCCTTGTGAGTGGGTATCCCAGCAGGGGTGGTGGTTTGTTCAAGCCTCCTGATATGGGGGGCAAAAAGAGCTGGGGAACTAAAACAAGAAAACCTGCTAACCATACATGTAAATGGGTAGTAGTTTTAAGATTAATAAAATGTTGGGGCCTTCTCTCTCCTGATTCCACATGCTTAAATCTTCTCACCAGAGCCTGAGAGAAGGCTGAAGGCCCAGCGAGCTACATATCCCCCTTGCTTTCCAAGGAGCAGTTTTGTTCTTATCCCCAGCTAAGATTGTCATGACAGTTCTTCCTTCAGCCGAGAATTGATGTTTTGTCGCATGGGTGCCCTGGAGATGTAGGTTTCATTTAACTGCAGGCCGTGTCTGCA
Source organism: Lophotriccus pileatus (assembly GCA_035583135.1). Taxonomy (NCBI): domain Eukaryota; kingdom Metazoa; phylum Chordata; class Aves; order Passeriformes; family Tyrannidae; genus Lophotriccus; species Lophotriccus pileatus. The sequence goes on from JAWWES010000115.1 coordinate 53,022,397, forward strand.
CACTGAGGTTCTCTCTGCGAGCCCACTCTGATGTGCAGACATGGATGCTTATTGTGAAAGGAGAATATATATGTACAGAAGTGCTATACATGTTATTTTAAAATGCTTTCAAGTTAAAATTTGAGAACTTTCTTGACTTAAAAGGCCAGCCAATATTAGTTCATTTCTTACTTTTCATTACTTCGCTAAGAACATTAACTTGACTGGATTCAAGGAGCCAGAGTACATGTGAGCAAATAAAGGAAGACTTGGTATTTTCTGACTTAGCAGAAATCTGACAACCATAAATTAAACTTCCACTGCATGTTCTTAACAGATCTTGAACTCTCTAAACAGAAGAATGTGTCCACTGATTATTTAAAATTCTACTTTTTTTGTAGGCTTCCTTTGTCGTTGATGAAGTCAGTAGCATCATTAAAGAGGTAAACTTTTTAACATTTTCATTTTGTTGTGTGAAACTACAGTCTGTTGTATGCTGTGTGCTAAAAGATATTCAGTGAAATCTGGTAACGGATATGTAAGAGATTTCTAGATGGGTTACTCTCAAAGTATAGGTAACTCTTGATAAATCAATGTAGAGACTTAAAGGAGAAATGATGCCCAGCTTTAGCTGTGATATGTATCACAAATCCAAAAGATAATTAAAATAATTTCATATCTGCCTCTCTGGTTGAAGTGCATCCCTATTAAGATTTCTAGGGGGAAGCCATATAGAAATAGATTTTATGTTTCAGTAAAATACAGGAGTGTTTTACAGACTGCATATGCATGTTACTGTGTTCTTTCAAGATGCTTTTCTCCAAAGTGAGTTCTTGTTTGTTTGTAATGACTGAACTATTCTTGTTGCTAAGAAACATGAATATTCTGTCCAGAAAATTTCCACAGGGATTTGGAATTTCTCTTGTAAACTAGTGCAATCTTTTTCTTGTTGCAAAATAACTCTTTTGCTCAGACTTTGTAAATTGAATACATATGCTTTAATACATGCTCCCGTCTCTTCTGAATTTGAAGTAATTGTGGTTATTTTTTAAACAATTTCCGTGATGAAAAATGTATCAATGGAAAACATGTAGCTTTAACGTATTTAAAGGGGAAACTATCCTCATAAGTAAAATGGATTATTTGGCTGCAGGCTTCTGCTCTGTTAGTAACCAGCAACTACATGGGTCTTTTGTTTTCATTTGGGGGTTTGTTTCCCAAAAATGATTCTGCTGAAAAATCTGAATTTCATTTCCATAGAAGAATATGTGTGAATGAGCCACTGTCATGTGCATTTTTTCATTCTCTTCAGGACTGTTTAAATGCCTTCAGACCCTTTTCATAATTGGCTGCAGGACATTATGATAGAAATTACAAATAGTCTGAATATCACAAAATGAACACAGGATAGAATCTATGATGCCTGGCTCAGATCCCTGGCTCAGACTCTGACATGCAAGTTTATAATAATTAAAAACAGTTCCAACAGCCAGTGTGGACCAGCAGTATTTAGGATTTTTCTGTGGGTACGGGGTCCGTGTTGGAATGGGTTAGTGGGTGCCTTGTAGATGGACCGGTGTGTTTCCTTTACATGTGTGTCCCCAACAGGCCATAGAGGGTGCGATAGGTGGCAATGCCTACCAGCACAGCAAGGTGAACCAGTGGACAACAGGCGTGGTGGAACAGACACTGAGCCAGCTCACAAAGCTGGGCAAGCCCTTCAAGTACATCGGTGAGCTCAACTTCCCCTTTTCTGTGAAAGCTGGTGCACTAGTGGGTGGGAGAAGAACTTTAGCAAGAACCATGTCTGTACACTGCTCCTAAGCATGCATGTGTGTGTGTGTGCATATGCTTTGCTGAGCAAAAGGCAGCTGAATGTTAATTAATGTTAGTGAAATTAATAAAAGCTTCTCTACTGTCTAACAGTGACCTGTGTGATTATGCAAAAGAATGGTGCTGGGCTACATACAGCAAGCTCTTGCTTCTGGGACAACTCCAGTGATGGTAAGGAGCATGACTGTTGGATTTTTCAACTTGTAGCTTTAATGCCAGTCTCTTTAAGACTAGGCAGCATACTTTTCTTTTTTTCCAAGTGCTATAGCTTTGGAGGAACAGCATACTGTTTGGTATTTTTTCCATTTGGCTGTGATGCTAACTGGGCTATATATGAAAGGCTTCGCTGTTGCGAAAGCTTCATTTGAAAGATTCTTGAAGTAAACAGTTATAAAGATGCATATAGGGGCATGCATTTAATCACTGTAACTTTCTTCTGTTTCTGAAACTCTTCTTTGTGTTTGTAGGAACCTGCACTGTGAGATGGGAGAATAAGACCATGTACTGTATTGTCAGTGCCTTTGGACTTGCAATATAATTGCCTTGAAATCGTTCATCCTTCTCTTTTCTATTCCAGCACTTGATTCCACCTCCACTCAAACTGTGAATACCTGAACAACTTGTTTTTAATGTATTTTTAAAGTCACTTTTCTTCAAAGGTAGAAATATGAGAACATGCTGTTACATGGTTTATGTTTGTAGCTAGTACCCTAGCAGTGTTTCTATACTTTCTTATCACTTCAAAACTTCTCTTCAAGGTGCTAATACTGAAATCTGCTGCAGTGTAAACACTTTCTCTAGATTTCTTTTTTAAGACCAATATAAATGAGACACTGACTTTCACACTTTGTACTCTTGGTTAGCATTAAATTATTGAAATTCATAACCATTGGTGTGACTCATTTAAACTTTGTTATTGGAAAAAAAAGTTTAATTCTCTTAATTCTCTTCAAGGTAATTGAGGTACATACCAGAATACAAAGCACTTTCATAAATTTGCCGAAGTCACTACAAAGTTGCAAGAAAATTAGATTATGTTTATCAGAAAGTAACTTGACGGCATTTTTGAGACTTATTTAATCTGACTGTATGGTGTTTAGGGCATGGAATGATAGGAGAAATAACTATCTTCACTGAACAAAGACAGATAAGAAATTTTTCACATTCTAGAAGTGCTCAGCAAGCTATACCTGGTTCACTTCTGCAGCCAGTTACATGTGTCAAGTAGGTCTTGAACTTACTTGCTACCATCCATGTTGATTTTCCTGAGTGAGTGTGATTGAGTTCTGGTATTTGGTGAAACATGATACCTTCTGAAAGGGGAAGAAACTGCCCTGAGGTAACGTGACTAAATAACATGTGAATAAGTCTCCTGCCTTCTAGAGTAAAGTTGCAGGGGAATAACAAGTAAAACAAGTTTTCAGGCTTGGATAAGGTTTTGTCAGCCAATTAAAGAAATGGGAGCATGCTATGAATTTCAGGAAGCCTCTGTGAACTGCTATGCTGCTTCTGTAAGCAGTAGCTCACTGCTAGGGAAGGTGAAAAAATTACAAAGCACATGGGGGAGAGTATTCCTGGGCTACAGTCAGTTTGAGCCACCTGGATTTGCTTCTGCTTAGGAAGCCCTTTCTGATGTTTTCAGGCTCTGGCTCTCACCTAAAGCAGTTTGGAGTGAGATGACTGCTGATACAAAAACATGTTTCAACGATCTCGAAAGATGTGATACTGAAGTTTCAGATTAGAGTGGAGGATATTTCTGCTAACATACCAGTTTCAAAACATCTCTGTAAACACATCTCCTCATGATAAGCATTATTCTCACGTATGTCCTAGTGAGTGCTACAGTGCTATACAGAGTGTATATACCTCAGCCTGGGGAGTATGCATCTGCATTTCTGTAGCAGTGAGAGCTTAGCATGGGTTTGACTAGAAACAGAACTCTTAAGTATTCAGGGTCAATATTTGCTTCTTGGTGAAGTCATTCAAACATTTGTCCTTTGTTCATGTTAATAATAGCAAATCCCTTGATTTTTTTGCTGTTTGTTGGTTCATGCATGTGCTGAGCTGCAGAAAAAACGCATTTGAGATGGTTGTCAGTGTAAAGGCTGTATGGGAGCCAAAACCTGTTGCGTTAAAATAGAAGTTGTGCTATAGAAAGGTAGAGAGTTTTACTGACAGTTTTACATGTGAACAATACTTCCAGTACAACAGTTTTAGGACTACAGAAAGGGGTGTAGGTGTAGAGGTTGTGAGTTTTTTGGGTGGTGGTGTCCCACTCCCATGAATTAAGATAGGGCTTTTCTCTAAAACTGTATAGCCATTGTATATGTTCCAGTGTTCTACAGTAACTGATTTTTAAATTTTAAATATCTTCAAACACCTTAGTTTGAAACAGTTTTTTCGGAGACTGCTGGCCAGCTTATCTCTGTGCCAAAGTAAAGCATTTAGTTAATGAGCTTGCAGAGTCCTTGCTCAGGTAATTAATTGGCCTTAAGAAAAATTATTACTTACTGTGGACTGGAGTGTTCAGGGAGGTACTTATAAAGTCTCTCTCTGGTTCCTGTCTCTCACTTACTGCCGTGGCTCTTCATATTCCTACAGCTGTAGAAACTGGGGACATGGCAGCCCTGATCTGGAAGGGAGGAGGAGGAAAGGGGAAGCCATTTACTGTCACTGCCACAAATGAGTATGACCTGTCTTCCACCATGTTAACTAAAACCTAAAGGAAATGGCTTCGGGATTAACTGCTGCTAGTAAATGAGCACTGCCATAGCTGATACTAAAGCAGGACTAAGTTGCATATCCATTTGTGCAGGGAAGTTTGTGGCTGTTTTATTCAGCACACAGAGAGATTTCAGTATATAAAGGATGGCACCACTCCAAACAGTAATGTGCTGATCACTTGCAGTCTATCAACTGTGAGCAGCCTCTTGGAACATACAGAGCTGTAAAAAGTTGAAGGATGACATCGCCATCTTCACCATCTCTACACCTTTTTGTATCACTGGCACCAACACTCACCAGGGGAATTCTCGCTGTCAGCGTGACCTCAGCAGGCTTTGCAAAGCCACTGTGAAGCCATTTGAAAATGCCAGGTCCCCTTTGTAAACCTGGCTGACAAATTTAGGGGATTTAGCAACCTGTCCGACAAATTTAGGGGATTTAGCAACCTGTCCTTCCACCTTCAAGTCCAGGCAGGGTAAAAAACAAAAAAACCCCAACAAACAACATAAAACATCTGTGCTGACACATCCTCTTAGATTCCATCCTTATGCAATTAACTAAATTTAAATATGCGTAAGAAAATGCATGTAAACTGAAAATATGAGTAAGTCATGAAAATGGTACAGTTCACAAGAAGGACAGTAAAATTCACTAGAAGGAAAATAAACCAAGATACAATATAAAGGTATAAAACTTTATTATGAACATATTTAACAATGATTATGCACATGAATTCTTCCAAGAAACTCAAGCGAAGTAAAATATTCAGTTTTCCTTCATTTTCCATATTAGCATGAAGTTTTACAACATAAATGGATATTTGCTGTTACCAGTACAACTTCTGGATACACAGAATATTTAACACATGTCCTCATGCACACTTTCTCAAAGCAGCATTTAATTACAGCTTCTCAGCTGTAATTAAACAGAGCGTTTATCTTACACATTTTTATACCATTTTGGTACACAATTTTTCCATATTATCATTTTACATATTTACAAACTTCTAAAAAAATTTTTACAGTAATGCAAAGGTTATTACTGGCATAAGCAAAAGGAAATGGGTGGGGAAACTATGGATAAAAAGTTGTCATTTGGCTCAGAGAAAATAAAGTCTTTCCTAGCTGGAACCATTCTCCCCAGTATCGGTACCAGAGGTTCAATGCACTAGCTGTGTCTCATTAGTGTTAAGCCTTAGGCTTCCTCTTCTTTGCCACTCAAGAAAGTTTCCAACCAATTCCAACACCAACTGTATTTTTAAAACAAATACTACAGAAAATAGTTGCTATGAATGGCTCATACTCGACTGATTTCTTAAAAGTCCCTTGTGATGCTGTGTAGGTGAAAGTCTTGCAGTTATTTAATAGATAGCCTCTCCTTAGAGCAGGATCACTGTATGCTGTGGGCCTTTCGTGTCTTATACAGTTCCAGTAGTGATGGAGATAATTCTTTTAACAGTAGTTAAAGAAAAGCACGGCTAGTTTCTTAACCAGATTTCTTTGGTTGCACCCTTAGATTACAATACCCAGAGGTGAACTTACACCACCTATTTCCAAGCTGTTTTCAACACGTATTGTAGCATTCTTCAAATGCCGTCTCTGCTTTCCAATCATGGAAATACAAGGAGTCAAACTGAGATTTCTTGCTACCAAAACTAGTTCTTCATCTGCTTCACTGCTTTTGTCATCTTACTGTAAATTGAAGTTGATGCAACAGTGCTTCAACCAAGCTTACCATAACACTAGCACTTCCAAAATATAAAGCTATTTTGCATGGGAAACATTGCTTAAATAGAATCTCTAAAAATTAACAAAGAAACTATTTTCGCACTATTTTCATAGTGAGAAACTTGCTTTAAGCACAATTTCCCATTCTTCACTTTTCTATTGCCACTTTGAATGTAGTGATGCAGTAAAGTTAATGCAAACAAAACAGCAAGAGAAATGGGCTGAGAACAGCTTAGAAAAAAATAGTCTCAAACTTAGATTATAAATATATACTTCAGTTAATGAAATCCCAAAGCATGACACTATTTCAGAGTTAACTGCAACAACCAGTTCAGACTGTGATAAGACACATTAGTGTACTTTGCACATTGGTCAAGTTTTCTGTCTTCAGAACAATATGGGAGAGAATTAACCAATATCAGAAAAAAAATATCTGAATATATAAGTATCATGTAAATATCAGTTTTTGAAGACCTACTTCCTGTACCTACTGTCACTCTAATGGAACTCAAAAGGATTTGGGGTATGCAAACAATCCAAGTTGGCTCCCAAGTCTGACTCTGCAAATTCAAATAGCTGTAGGCCTCACGAAGAGTAAAAATGAGAATGGGCTCTCCAATTTTAGGATACAGAGCATCTCCCATACTTGTTAAAAAAAAGTCTAAAAGGAAATGCTGGAGGAAGAGCTTACTACAGTTCACTGGAAAGAAAACCACCCATAACTTGAAATACTTCTTGAATGTTTTCCTGTATGTTCTTCTGAAGTAACACCAATTAAGAAATGGAAGGGAAAAACCTTGTTTTCTTCCCCATCAGTTTCCTTGCTTTTGCCATACAACAGTGCTTTGGCTTCCAACAAATAAACGACACCGCCACAGAAAGTTTTAAATTTCAGATACTCTCAAAAATTTCATAGCTCTACCTACCTAATTGTAGAAAGTTCTCTCTCTCTCACACACACACAATGTTTCAGTACACGTCTTTAGCAGAGCATTGATTTAATCTGAACTATTCTATGGTAACAAGGATGCAACCACATGAAGCAGTTCCTCTGGTCCCCTCTTAAGTGAATTGCTGCCCTGTGAAGGTCTCCCCCTTCATGATCTTGAACCAAGAGGTTATTGCAATGGGAATGTTTTAGAGCAGTTGTTGCATCAAAGCAGAACAAATCTATTTTTTCCCCAATATGATTCAGCAAGTCTAGCAGGACTTCATTGCACTGTTCTGCTTTACTTCAGCGATGAGCACAATTTCCTAGTGCAACCCAGCACCATAATCTAACACATGAACAGTGCTTTTGAGAGCCTTCTGCAGCAGCAGGGCAGAGGAATTTTACAGGAGTAAATCTCAGTTATGAATCCATGAGAAAAAGAGATACTTTTATACGGGCCAAGTATCTGAGAACAAAAGCAGTTATAAACAAACAGCACCCACTTAAATAAAGAACAGAACAGTAGTGTAGGAGAAAACCAACTTCTAAATACAGCAGCAGCATTGTACATGGAATACTTAATTCCCATATAACTTCATTCCAGCATAGACTGGAATACAGATAATCACAAAATGTGCTAAAAAACTTCCCCTCAGTACAGGTGGTGACTGTGGTATGACAAAGCAGCTGAACTATGCACAGAACATGCTCACAAGCCAACACATTCAATATATGAGCAACCACAATTGTTCCTAGGATGTAGATTAACTATTCCCTAATACAACTTAAGGAAAAACTCTGATGTAGAAAAAACCTCTAAAAGTGAAATATTTGGAAATTTGAAATTGCAATTCCCTATGAAACTTTCATACTGTATTCTCCGTAAGTGCAACAATCTCCTCCAGCACACAAAAAGAGCGAGAAGAAAAGTACTGGCTTCCTTCTGAGATTTGCTGTTGCTGAAATATTTGAATTTGAAAAGGCTGTCCCAAAAAAAACCATACAGACACTTCTGTTGTGGCAGTAAAGGATGTCATGAAACATACATTATACAAATAATTTTGCACCACTGAGACTATCTTGCCTCACTAGGACTTGACTATCTTGCACCTACAAATCCAGTAAACTTTTTAAAAAATGGTCTTAAGTCTGTATCACTTACTCAAAGGCAGAAAAGAAAGCTTGTGTTTTCTTGTATTAATTAAAAAAAAAAAGATGAGTTCATTCAGTCTTCAGCTTAAAAGACTAAGGTAAAAATTGAAAGGGAAATGAGGCACTTCATACAGCAGTGGACAATATACAAAGCAGCTAATGCAAATTGATGAACGGCAGTATGCTGTATATCATCCTAAAAAACCCCAAACAAACAAAACAAAAAACAAACAAAACCCACCAAAACCAAGCAGCAAGGAAGCAATCTGCAACTCAGTATATAATTCGTGAGACTTTGAAATGGAAATAGACTTGAAGATTTTAGTACACAGACATCCTGCTATCAGGCATTTTTAAGACATGTAAAAATTTTGGTTTCTTAAGTTTTCACCCCAACCATTTCAGGCATTTGTTTTCTCAGTTTTAACTCTGTAAACAGAAACAGAAGCAGGATGTCCTTCCTGGGAGTTGGTGTTAAGATGACAGCAGACTGTAAGGAAGCCAAGGAAGATGTCCATCCAGGAAAACTTCAAAATTGGCTTAATTCCAGCTGAACAAGTCTGTCTGCATCAAAATCAATCAATCAATCACTGTCTGATTCCTCTTTATACTTGGCTCTAATAGCTTGGCCGTTCTGAAGTGGCATTTCTTCATAGTCACTCCTGTGAAACAGATACTTGTTGAAATTTCTGAATATGGTGTTCAGATAGGAAGTTGAAAATAAACAGGGAAGTTCTAAACTACATTGAAGCATCAAATTGATACTTGGGTAAGAAGCTGGTATCTGTTTTTCTTCCTTGTGGGAGATATGAACAACATATATGAATTCTCTCCTGAGGACAATGTGTAATAAAAGTTATTCCAGTAGCTACAAGCCACTTTTCACACGGATTTGTATAGAAGCAAGCTGGCACTACCACTACTTGTCTAACTAACCAAAGGCAAGCTAGCCCAGGCAATGGATATAGTTAGTCCAGGATGAACTTGTCCAGGTTAGTGCAGCGTTAGTCCCATCCACAGTTCCAGCCACTTCAGTGTCTTTGGTAAGAGGTGAAAAGTCAAGGGCAGATAACAAGTGTGTTTCAGTGTCCAGCACAGAGCCACCTGACTGGGAAGGGTTTCAAGTGCTACTATAATTCTCATATTACATAAACTCACACGAGTCACGGAAGTTTTGCCAGACTTGGCGATTCTTAATTCAGAAACTGCTGGACACTTAAGAAGCACCACTCTCCTTCCCTGAAGCATTTACATGTGAGATGCCTCTTTGCTAACTCCACCTGACTCCTGATGTCCTTTGAAGTGTAAAAAGGAAGCCCTTTCCTTTCACAGCTCTTGCTGCCTTCACTTCATGACCTACCAGCATCATAATACTTTCTTACCTGTCTGTATCAGTGCCATGGCAATCCCTTTCAGAAACCAACGAAAAGAAAAAACAACATGCATTCTCACTGCATTTCTGTTTCAGATAAAGGCTATATTTCTGTTCTTTAGGCAGAATACTTTCACTATCAAACCATTCACTTATTTAATGAATATGGATAAGAACACTACAAAAAAAAAAAATATACACACCAGAAGTAACTCACCATAGTATTTTATAATCTTACCCATAAATCACATCATCATCTGAATCATTCAGCATAGAAAAAGCAGGATTGTCTTTCAACTGTGATTCTGGAAAATACAAATAAGGGTTAATTTAGTGTGTCAAATGTAGAAACGTGACTAGTTCTAACACAGCACTATAGCAACAGACACAACAACTTCTAAGGCAGTCAGAATTACAATTCAACAAAACTATCCAAACAGGAATTCTCCCCTTTAAATTCTCCACCCTTCAGCCACATCGTCATGGTATTAAGAGTGAAGGAGATGATATAATTATCTAGGTTTTAGATAGATATTCTCTACATTGTATAAGTTGATTTCCTCCCTTGTGCAGCTTCCTATGTCATATTATTTCAATTTGCACATAAATTAATTCAGAGTTCATTACTCTTTATCAAAAGTTCATATGTATTTAAAAAACACAAACTTGTGGTTTTGGTTATTTCTAAGCTACAAATACAGTAGACCAAAATTGGAACCCCTTGACTGTAAGTCAGTGATTATCTAGTTACTTTTCATTCTTGTAAGAGATGAAGGAAGGACTTGTACCTTTATAGTGAAATTAAAAGAAACACATACTTTCCACCAGCTATGACAATTCCCTCTACCTTGTTTTAAGGCCTTCATTTCTTGTACAGTCTGTGTACAACTGCACACTTAGGTGCAGTTCAGTTCAGATATATACAAGTAAAATTCAATTTAGCAATTTGCCATAACATCTTTTTTCTGGCAGCCTTTTACCTTCCACCCTCTACAAACAAATATTTCTTGCAACCCAACAGAAAGTTTTCAAATTTATCCTCATCCAGTCAGTTCTTTCTCCATTCTTAATGGAAAAATCGCATTTTTTGGTAAGAGTTCCATCCATCTCAACTCTAAAAATTTATAGAAAGGACCAGCTCCACTATTTAGTGCCTTCCCCCTGCACCCTCTCATGATGCAAGATTATGACTGGCTGCTAGATAATCTCATCTAGGCTTCCTTTCCCACGAAAGGCTGGACTGCATGATCTTTTCAGGTGCTTTTCAGACTTGGCTCTTCTATAATTCTATATCTTGAACTCAATGCTTAAAGCAGAGAATGGACTCAGCACAAATATTTATTTTAAAGATCTTTATCTGTTAGAGAACTGCTTTATAATCATCCTGTAAGTCAGATTGTATCCTCTACATAGGAATGCAAAAGCAGAAGTGCCACTGGTTCAATCCTTTATCTCCTTTTACATGGGCCCTATGCAGCCCTCTCCATAGCAAGTTCTCCAAAATTCCTCTCATATTAGAGATCAGCTTCACTCGTACTTTTCCAACAGCACGTTACTGATTTCAGAGTCCAGTTTGCCAGCATGCCAATATATAAACTTCCATTAGAACAAAGTACAAATGAAGTAATGTTGTGCCTTCAGAGCTGTCTGTGAGTCAGTTCAAAAGTTGGTGCATTACATGCAAACGTCACACTGACTAAATGCTTGATCTAAGTGCATAAGAATGCAAGCCTAGCTCAACAGTTATTACATTTTATGTGTTCCTAATCTGCTCAGGAGTAGTGCAGCTTCTGCTTATGTTAACTCAAAGGAAACTTGATTAGTCACAAGACAACCAAAATATAAAGAGATTGCACAGTATCTGCTAATATGTCAGCTCTTGTCATCCAAGTTTGCCAGACAACAGCTTACACTTACCATATAGTGCATTCTTCGAGGGGGAATACACGAAGGCTAACGTGTAGAGATAAAAGTTCAATAAACCATAAAATGATAAGAATTCTGCTGGTAGTAAGCGTCAAGGAGTGTCAATAGAGATCCACACATATTAACTTTGGAAACAAGACCCAACCCATACACAAGCTGTTTCAATGGAAAGAATGTTTACCTTACTGAGGTTTGAGAGCGTGAATGGCTAAACAAAACCGCATGTTTTATATTCAGTGACAACTAATGCACTCAAGCTATTTCAAGCTAAAGCTCCCACTGAGAACAAAGCTTTAACACAAGTAATATTTGCTGAGGTATGGTCTACTCGAGCAGTGGAGTGCATAGTCAGTCAAATGGTTCTGCCTTCAGGACTAAAAGAAAGCTGAGTAAGAGGGGGTGTTCAGGTGGGTTTTGTTATTTTTATTTTTTAAAAGTTCCTCCTTGGCATAGTAATTAAGAAGGAAGGAGAAAGGACTGTCTGTAGATAGAACTCTGAAGATGGTTTCTTGCCATGCTTTTAGGAAAATACTAAAGGCTTTACATATTGTTTTCTACTACCTCTCAACATGTATCTAAGCTTATCAGTAAATGGAGCAGCTGCAGTCACACAGGCACTTTCAAAAGTACAAAGAACTGGGGTCTCATGGTTCAGGTCAGGAATACAGGTTGTAATCCTTTGTCAACAGGCATCAGAAACAAAGGCATCAGAAATAGTCTCTCTCAAGTCAAATTCTCTGCTATGTCCTGTACCACATGTAGACTTGGACCAACATGCAAACAGTGACTTCTAAACTATTAATTTCTTGTATTCTAGTATGCCCCACGCTGACTAATAGGTACACAGGAAACAAGTGAGGCAGCAAATACAGCCAAATTTGTCATAATATCTAATTAAAATGACTTCGATATGCACCAGACATGCCTATCTAAGCCTTCATTCCTTTTGAAGAGTATCAGAAGCAGTTGTGATTCATGCAATGTGAACAAATTAGACTGAGACTGTCTAGCTCATAATCTTTACAAAGAGTCATTACAACATGTTGACATAAAACCTTGAACAAAACAGACTTAACTGCAAAAGTCCACCTAAAAGTCAAAGGTCTCAGTCTTAGGTACATCATTTTGAAGTACCTTCTGCATGAAAACAGCTTAACATTCCTACTTGAGCAGTATCACAACAGAAGGATATAATTCTGATAATGAGTCGACAGCTCAGCAACAAAGTTATCCTGTAGAACTTGTGCTCCAAAGCGCAGGTAGAGTATAACAATGCTGTGGGGGGAAAAATAATAAAACACATGGTGCACTCTGTCTTTGAAACGCAAAATTGAAATAGTAGGTTGATAGAAGAGTACATGAGAAAATAATTATGTTCATATGCTGACCATTTATTATAAAATACCCTTGCTTTCATAGTTCTAAATTAAGAAGGATTATTTTGTGATTGAAAGTCAGCAGTCAGCCGAGTAAAGTGGAAAAACCCCTCAGATTTCATTCACTACATACAATCCAATGGTCGGCAGTAATTTGAAGTAACAGCTTGGAGTGGGGGAGACAGATTTTAACAATAATCTAAGAAACTATTTATTAAAACTATTAGTAAACTTCCGCTTTGACTAAGTGAAGTTTACAAAACTCCAGAAAAGGGGAATGGTGCACTTGCAGATCAGTCAGCAGTAAACATCTCTGCTAAGTGAACCCCTAAATCTTGCAGTGCATTGCCATGGTAATAGCAATAATATAAACTTAGCTCAAAAAGCCTCAAGGAAGGTAAAAAAATTAACAATTCTTGCCACAACAGCCATATCAAAGACATTCTTCAGTTTCATTGACAATTTTATTATCGACAAAACGTACTCAAAGCTCTGAAACAAAGGCTATAAAAGTTACGATTCCGAGAAAAGTACTTCAAAAAGCCTTACCTAATGACAAGCACTACAAATGTTAATGCAGTCAAGAATTTTAACCTGAGATCTGAAAAAGATTGAGAAAAGTTGTTATTAGTGAATTTACACCTGCATGTAGGAGAAACAAGCCTGTTTGGGGAAGAATAAAAAAAAAAAAATTCCTTACCAACATAAGGCATGTTTCGAAGTTCTGAGCATGCCCTCACTATCAGGAACAAAAGGTAGAGAATGTATGTGGTTGCCACCACAAGGAAGAAAATTTTCATTCCCTATAAGAAAAGTGTTAGGTTTTATTATTTAATGACGTTTGGTCTATTCCTCCTTCCCTCAATAGAAACCATTATTTCCCAAAGCACAATATAGAATGGTCTATTTATGCAGGAAAAGTTGGCTCATGAAATGAGGATGGTGATATACCCAGTCGAACTTTAGGGAATGTAAAGAAAGGATATTTCATAGAAACCAGCATTTTTCACCAAATTCACAGTGAGCTGAATCACCATGATTTTCTAAAAACTCGGCTCCCAGGAACAACACAAGGACCCATGTACATCAGATCTTCCTTTACAACAAGAAAGTCTGAAATTTACTAGGACAGATGATCTTAGCAGGAGTAAAGATATACAAAGCTGACTTAAAATAAGAGGCTTAGAAACTTTTCTTTCAATCTCAACAGTCATGAGTCTTGTGGTGTTGAGCCTCCAGATTTGCAGGACAAATAGCTCTTCTCAATATGGAGCTCAATATGGTTATGAATCTACCTAAAGTAAAATTAAAAATACTCTAGTCAGAGTAAGACCATTTGACAAGCATTTTCTGTTTTCTAACTTGTGTTACAGATTTTTATAAAAGAACAAATCCCATCTCCTTGTATTGCCTAACTCTACCTGACAATTTAATAGCAAGAAAACATTTTTGACTTACCTGGAAATTACCTGTGTCAACCCTGTATTGATATGTAGGATCATGTACTTCATTAACACTAGAAAAGATTCAAAATTAAAAACTGGTATGTGCACCATGCCAGACAAGGTCAAAAAAACATACTGACCAAGAAACCCACTCAAAACAAAAGGTTTAAAGTTACTATAAAGATTTCCACCATGTAAGTTGGTGCCATTAATTTGAAAGGAGTCATGACAATTTACTGTATGTTGTAATCATGTCTAATCTCCCCATTTGTTTTTTAGAAAATGCATTTCTCTACCACTAATTATAAACAATCTTCTCATTCTTGAACACTCTCAGCTCGTACTTCTGCACTGTATTTTAAATTACTTACGTTTGCCATATTCCCAGTGTAACAGAGGCCAGCCACAATAGTCCAACTATAAAGAACTTGGGCAGATAGAAAGTTAAGCACTTCCTTTCCCCCTGTTGAGAAAACAATAGTGTGGTGAAGAAGTGAACTACATTTGAGATTTTATTCATACTCGACAAAATAAAGTAACTTGTTCCACTCAACATGAACTAGATTAAGACACTCATCTTCTGTATTTTTACCCTGCACAGGTGATTTAGAGAAGACATAAAATTGTATCATCATTTTTGTTAATAAGATGCAGTAGAGTTGGAGCATCCTATTTATAAGGTCCCACATATTTCACTGGTAATACAAATAAAGAAACATGCTCCAGAATTCATATTTCTCTTAAGCAGTATTTTAAACTAGTTTGAAAACCCAATCAGCTACCACACAGAACAACAAAACCCTTGAAGCAAGAAAAAGCATAATGGCATCATGATTCTGAAGACTGTCCCATCTACCTCATTTAGACTTGGTAGACTCAAGATAATCTACTTCACCATAAATCATTTTAACGCCAAAGCTTCATATGTCACATTGTACTTCATGAATAAAATAGATGTCTCCCTTTAAAATATTTGGTTTCATTTTTGTCACCTTCTGAGAATTGAAAAAAACAAGTACTGTCTTGTCTTCTCAGTTAGTAGTAGATAATGATGCACCCTTACCTGTACTCTTATACCATGGTAGACACAAAGCCAGAACAACAACAATGCACACAGAAACAGTGACTGGAATAGATCATCCAGCATTCCAGGAAACCAGCTGTTCACCAGAAAAGAAAGGGGGAAAAATGGATCTGTAACAAAATAAGAAAAAAACAGAAGTTAAACAGAGAGAAAAAAGCCTTTTGTTATAAAAAGTAAAGCAGAACGTATCTTCAGAGGAACAAAAACACCTAGATTTTTCAAATTACACCAGTAAATGAAACTGAAGTTTGCTTTATCTTAAAGGAATTAATAAAGAAAATGGTGCCTCCAGCAGCAATCCTCTGTGCTGTATAAATAATCTCAAATGGTTGCCAACATTTCTAAAAGATTTCAGGGTTTTTTTGACTTTCTACTAAACCACTGTTAATGGTGATGACCTAAAAATTATCCCACAATGATTAAAATGCAAATATTCTTTTAGTAGTGCTAGAAAGTGCTAGAATTTGGCGTGTTTTCCTGCACTAAAAGTAGCCTCCATTTTTAACTAAAGTGTGAGTATCTCAAAAATGAAGTAAGACTTAGCAGATGAACAGAAATTGAAAGGTTCAGTATGGTAGGCACCTATTCCAATCAAAGCTTTAAACAAATAGTTGACACTGATGTGACTGAAAAGAATGAAATCCACCTACTCGTTATGCCCTTGAATTTGCTACACTTGAAAAGGGTTGTTCAGATTATTTAATTTATTTTTCTGAAGCCTTATAAACAGTTGCTAATAAGTTCAAGGAGGAATTCCATTTTGCCTCTCTCTTTTGTCTTTTTTTTTTTCTATTTCTTTTTTAAAAAGGAGCTTTTTAAAAAATTCCAGGATACAAGTACCATTGTAAAGTAGCAAGAGTGGAAGTAGGATGGACATCCATTTCTGTTCAATACCCCAGTCTCTCATGGAGAATTTCCGCAGAGAATGTGCAAACAGACACTATAAAACAACAACAACAACAACCATTTGTAAGGAAGGAATACAGCCTTAATGGTGTAACCAGAGTTAAGAGCACATTACAAAGGCTATTTCATGGGGTCTTTGCCACTGAGATCACAATAAAACATAAGCCAGGTCCCTTAGCTTCTACTTCAAGTTTGCTGTTTGACCCCAACGCAAATTACATAATTTCTCAAGCAAACCAAGAAGTAAACCAGGTAGTATTGTGGAAATCAACAATGGGTGAAAAAAAATGTTGCCTCATTACCAGTCACACACTATCATCAAGTTCCATTTAATCTGACTTTTTAAAAAAGCAGCTTGCAGTTTATATTCACAGTTACCTGCTGAGTGACATCATCTATGTGAGAAAAATGTTATCCAAGTGTGCAGTACTTTGGTGTCCCTACTCTGAAAATTCAACTTTTTATATATTTTTTTTTTTTTTTCTCCAAGCACTTCTTTTCCAGGGCCAAACCAGGTTGGAAAGGAGAGATAATCTAAATCATAGCATAATTTAGGTTGTAAGGCATCTCTGGAGGTCATCTGGCTCATCCTCACACTCAAGGCAGTGATAACTTTAAAGTTAGATCAAGGTCCTATTAAATTGAGTTTTGCTCGTTTTCAGAGACGAACAGCCCACGCTCTGGCCATCCTATTCCAAAGTCTGAGCCTACCTGCACTGCAAAAAAATATTTTTTCTAGCATCTAATTACAGTTTCCTTTGTTTAAGCAAAGTTCTTTCTGTTTAATCCAAAATCAGAGTTTAGAAAACCAAGTTTTCCCACTTATCCTATTTTCTTAATGTCCCTTCAATACCACTTGTAAAAACATAAAAGCAGCAAGTACATAAGTATTTCAGAAACATTTTTTACACCCATTCAGTGATATGTCAACTCAGCTGCCTGGGGTGTAGACAGCACTACAGAGCAGTGTTATCAGCTGTCTACATAAATATACTCCAGAAAAACTGAAACAAAATCTTACCGTGACCATAAAAGTAAGAACTACAAAGACAAACCGGAACCATATTTCCACTTGTGAAAAAGTTGGATTGTAGGTCTTCCACTACAAAAAAAATAAAAGAAAAAGAGCCCAATGAACGATGTTTTGACAGGGTACACATGACATTGATAATTAGCACTTTATGCAGATATTGGAAAGTTCTCAGGCTTTCCAGAACATAAAGGTATAGCAAAATTTCACAAAGATAAATTTGTGCCCACAGGACTATATGATGAAAAGAAAAGCAAAGCAGCCTAATAGCCTTGCTTCTCTTTTATCCTGCCACTTTGTAACATACTCAATGCTGTCATACGTTAGAGCACTTCTCAGGACAAAAAGGACATTTTCTTCATTGATTTCATTTGCACTTTCATTCAAAGTTTGAATACCAATACATGAGTAAATCCAGTATGTTCTTCTTTATTACCAAGGTCAGTTGCATAAATTGACTATGAAGAGATCAATAAGGTGCAGGGGTGCTTCCCATAAGGCGTTTGTTTTCTTAAAGCTTGCTCACTTGTCTCAGAAGTGGAAAAAAATGAAAAATCACATAAGAGAAGAATAAATGAGCTTACTAGAAATATAAAAATCTTTTCACAGGTTAGGGGGAAAAGCTCCTTCTTCTCCTCTAATTACTAGAAGGGCACAAACATTAATTATAATATGTCAGTTTGCATAAACTCTCCTCTGTCGACAATTTATCTCATACCTGGCATGCTTCTGTTTTGAAGCCACTTTTGAAATGTAAACTCCCTGGTACAACATATGCTCTGCTCATGTGAACAAGAAGCTTTACCTTTCATTTTAAACTGTAAATGTAGAATGAAAATTATATGTAGAGAATTCTATTATACAAAAGGCAATCTATGATTTCAACTGAGGTCATCACAAACAACTGTAATAATGAAATAAATTTGATAGTTTCAGTTGCTGTGCGAAAGCAGGGCTTTGGGTTTGGGTTTTTTTTTGGGTAGCACAGAGATCTGACTTAAAGGCAGCCTGCAAAGCAAGGTAATAAACTGTCCAACTAAAAATGTCCCAACATTTTGTTCTGTTTGAAATCTGGAACTAAACAAAAGATTTGTGAGCTTAGGGTTTTTTCCTTAAAGCTTGTTTTTAATGATGTTCTTTATGCACTTGAATATTACAAATATTAATATTTAGAAAGTTAATTTAGAATATAAAAAACATTTTTGCTTTACAGTAAGATTTTTGCTTGCTACCTGCTCTGCCATTCCAAATGCTATATACAGGTAGAATACAGCATTGTAACGTGTATTGTAAACTTGGTTTAGTTCCATTTTCTCCCAAAGCAAATTTCTTTCTGGAGCCAATCATCACACACTGATGATGTGTTTTATAAGCAGTCTTTGGAACTATGTACTGAGATGTAGCAATCACAGTGGGGTTGGATCAAGGGTTGGACTTGATCTCGGAGGTCTCTTCCAACCCAGTTAATTCTATGATTCTATGAATTCTATGATTGTTTCACCAGGGATTATTTTAGTGAATTAGTTTAGTAGCCTGATTATTTCAGCTGAAAATAACCACCATTATTCTATTCCTCATAAGCATAATCATAAAAAAAAGAAAAAAATCTTCATTTTTCTTTGAGTTTGTTAAGTCTTTCTAGCCCATTCTTTTGTGAAGTCTGGAAAACTTTGCTAATTCAGATAAATCTCCTGGTAAAGCGGAAAAAGATACCATGCTTCAGAGAGGCAACCTCTCTATAAGCAAATGCAGAAAACTGGATGTTCTAGTCTAGCTTGCCTATTGTTAAAAATATCTGCCAGGAATTAAGATTAAATTTATCTGTTACAAAAAACAGCATCAGCAGTTCTGAGAGAAAAATCTTTCCCTATAGAGGTGAAAAAATTGGCCTGGACTCTTATGAACAGTAAATGCTACAATAATTCTGACATTGGTAGTGACAGAAAAATTTGTTATAATGCATTTTTATATTTCTCTTCAAAAATCAGACACTTTTTGTTACACTCAAAGCGCACCTCTACAGCATTAAAGAGACTTGTTTTACTAGTATAAAACTTTATACTTACTGTGAAAGTAATATTCTGGATGGTGTATGTTAACTTGTTTAGATCTTCAAAGCTAACAAATATGTTGTACTGAGTGTAGTTCAGGTAGCCAAGGTGAGCAACAATGATTTCACTGCATTTCTGTGAACACATACAGTAGAGAATGCATTACAATGATGAAAGGCATGTTAAAGGTATGTAAAAGTCTTCAAATTATTCCAGAACATGCATTGTCAGTACAGGATGGAGAATTTGTTTCTAAATGGTTGCATATTGATGATATTTATTTTATGTCTCACCAATCTCAATCAATCCGATCAAGAGTTTCTTAACAGATACAAAGGCAAAACAGAAAAAACTGATAAAGTCACTGATCAAGTCAGTGGTTGAACAATAAACCAGTCTAGCTTTTCACTTTAGCTGGTGAAAGCACCTGCTTGCAGCACCAGGATGGACCTGAACAACTGTCAATCAAACTCTAGGTCATCAGACTGTGAGAGGGGGCTATCTTGTACTAAGTAATTTCTAAAAGTTAACAGGAGGAAAGAGAAAACCCAAGCATATTGTTCACTTGGCTGTAGGTAATTACATCTAATGGAACACGTTAATCAATTTCTGCAAATTTCATAGATATGTGCATATATATATATATAAAGAAAACCCTTGATTTACCATATATACACTTGTCATAAAAAACTTCAGCTACGTCCTTCCTAAAGGACTTGCACCTGGAGAAGCTAGTTTGGATGTCTCCAAGCTTAAAAATTTCAGGGAAAATTATACCAGAATCTCCAAACTTTAAACATTTCCTCGCAGGTGGCAAAAAATTTGGCTTCTTCAGAACACAGTTGCCAGCTGATTTCAACCAGACTGGGTGAGGTGCTGAAGGAGAACTTTTTCTCCACTGGAACCCCATATCCAATCTTTGATTACAACATCTTTCTACTCAGTATTGCTAAACTTGTTTAGGTGACTGAACAGGACACACTGTTTCGCTGACAAAGAGCAATTCTAACAAGAAAGAAGGGTTTTTAATGGGTAATAGACACAAGTCATAGAAGTAAGCAGAAAAATGATGGATAGGAAGATACTTGGTCAGCATTACTAACTATGTTGCCATTATAAATAAAACCATCCTCTAGAGTCTTTCCCAAGACATGTTTAACAGATACATTCTTTTTATTTGCAATGTAAAGCAACATGCACACAAACAGATTTAGAGAAAGTGTACTTCATTAGAGTTTTGTTTAAGCAAGTACATACTTGTGCACAGCTGAGTAATCTCGTTCGATTGTGAACTTGATTATTAACATACGGTGTGCTTCCATCCTTCACCACCCCGAGTACTTTGACTGTCATAGTAACATTCTTTTTGAGGGATACTGTAAATAAAACACAAAATATCAACCTATTGCTACATGCAGAAATGAAATCCCAAACAGAGTTCCAGATATAGTTCAAAATGTATGTTATCCAAATATTACTCAGTTATTCAGTTATACTTTACTGAAGTAGGGGTACAGTATTTTAATACTTACGCAGTTAGTCTCAAGCCCTGTAGTGAATCTTGACAGATTAACAATTACTAATACAATATTTCTCATACATATATACAGGGATGCTTTACTGAAAAATTAATATTATTACAGTCTACACATCTAATTCCCCCAAAAATAAAGGAGGAAAGACACATTATCTAGATACTACTGTTTTCACAGAAATAACAAACAACATTCTCCATACTTGTTGCTTACAATTCAGTCAGTGCTGTCCATGTCTTTACTGAGGGAGGGGGTGCAGTGGAACAAAAAGTATCAGAGGAAAAATCTACCAACCATAGACAAAAAGCAACAGGAACATCTGTGTGACAGAGGAAATTAAAGATACAACAGACAGGTTGCTATTGCAAGTTTTCTATTCTCAAGTTTCCTGAGAATTATGTAAGATTCTCACCATCGTGCTGATCCAACTCAACTATGCAGGTCAGCCACAGCTGCTGATTGTAAGTTGACAGTGGTGGAGAACTTAAATTAAATGGCTTCAGCTGTAAAAAAACCCACAAGATTAGCACCAGCCATTACACTGTTACATGGCATATCTGTAGTTACAACGATGAAAGGCATGTTAATTATGTTTGTGACAATGTTTTTGGGAAAAGATTTACTATGTGCCACTCTGTGGACAGTATGATAAGTAGTTCAAACAGAAGTCTTCCAGAGGATTAGGTTAAACAGCACACATGTTTTGCACAGCACTGAAGTAAGGAGAGGTATGACTACCTAAAGCCCATAAAAGCAGCAACACTAAAACAGGTAAGTTCAGACATGAAAAACAAAATCACGAGACCCAGCCTGAACATAAGTAATAATTTTTAACACGTTACATCAAAAGTCAGGTTTGCAGCCCTTTATCTGCTACAGTTTTAAACCTGTTCTACTATAATTATGAAAACAAAACTATTTTCCACTAGGCTTTCTAAAAATCCCACATTCAGTTCAAAAGAATGGAAGGTATCATTAACAGATAAAACCTACATGCAGGAAAGACTTCTTTTAATTGAAATTAAAATGTTCTTTAAAAAAAAAATAATACAATATCAGTACAAACATATACAAGTAACTAATAGATGAAAAACAAAGAAATGTCCCAGTGTATTTAAAAAAAAATTACTTAGGAAAAAAACCCCAAACCAAAACAAACCTTTTTAGCACTTTCACAAAAAATACTTCAAATATTATGCTGACAGTGAAGAGCTACCTAGAAACAAACTGCAAGAACGAAGAACCAAAATAGGAAAGCTGTTACGAACATGAATATGAAGGTTCATGTTAGGAAGCCAGATTCCATGTCTTGGTCATGTGATAGTGAACAATTAATAAGAAAAGGAAATATTCCTTCACAGATGGTAGAAAGGAAGATCACAAGAAGGATATCATTAATTGCCACTGAGTGCATAGTTTTACAGTTTATGTTCTCAGTTTCTATTTCTGAACCCTACAAGAATCTCCAACCTTAATTCACCAGGGGAAAACTCAAGTGTTACTTTATCAGAAACTGCTGTGCGTAAACATCCTATAATTCTCTACCTGGCCTGCTCACAACAGTAACAGACTAGAAATTGCTGCTGGGCCATTCATGAAATAACACAGTAGTAGGACAATATTGCATGTTCAGTTTCAAACTGGAAAGCACCAATAAGACGTTTTCCAATAAAAGTTTAAATACTTACAATAATTGGGGGAAAGGAGGGTAATGTTTCATATTACTAACATCAAATAAAGCCATTCATGTAATCCAACTATACTTAACTCTTACCTTTAGGCTGTTATTTAAGTCTGTTCTTGCTACAGAAGTTTCAATTACATTAGGACCTACACAGAATACAAGAAGGAAAAAAGAAAACAATATTAAAGTATACATAATACTGGTAAGTAATGATGTAAATACAGGTTTTCAAAAGACTGTACATCCCTGCCGGCAAAGCAGGTAAATAGTATCCCACTTTTCAGATGTTTAAGTTGAAGGGTAAATCACTTGGGCATTTTCATATAATTTATAAACTTGGCCTGAATGTTCCTTTAAGCAACTCTGACATAGTATTTCTAGGCATGATTAAATAGGAAGTAAATTATAAATCAAGAACTCCATATCAGAAGCCCTGAATGTGTACTCTATTACAACAAACCACACAGTAGTTATATAAATATATCCCAAACTTTTCATGGCAGTGCAGTCATGAAAGTACTCAGCTACTACAGTACTCAGAAAAAGCTGGCTAAGCACCAGTGGGGCTTTTGTTACTGCGACTCAAAGCTCAACAAGGGCTGCAGAAACCTCCTGAAAAAACAGCACGTTTAATTGAACTGTAAAGTTTGCATGGTCAAATTGTTACCTAGTTTAAATGGAGCACAGGACCCATAACACGCTGCTCTCAAGGCTTGGGCGGCAGGGCAAACACATCCCATTGTATTTGTGTGCATGATGCCAGTGCCGTTTTAGGCACATGTAGTGTACCTGCCCATACAATCACAGTGACGCTACTTTCTGGATAAAGATGGATTTTCATTGCATTGGTCTGTTCAAGCCAAGATACCCACATTTTATTTAGCAACAGTTCTCAGTTTACTCAGACTGAGCCCCTCCTTTTCTACAGAAATCTGGGGCTATGATACACGATGAATGTCATCACATAAATAAAGATAACTGCACAGAAGTTGTGTAAACAATCCATTTAATAGAGCTGCATGTCCAGTTGTAGTGGGAGATGTTCAACTCAATACCAGACCTTTTATGCAACCATTCCTCCAGTCATTCTGGATACGGGCATGCACACATGTCCATCCACTCACATCCTACCTCTAGTTTTGTATGCAGTAAATGGGAAGCAATCAAATCATAATTTATGTTAGAAGAGACCTCCAGAGAATATCTAGTCCATTTTTGTTTAATTAGGTTGCTCAGGGCCACGTCCAAATAAGTCTTTAACATCTCTAAGGACAGAGACTCTCACAACCTCTCTGGGAAACCCGTTCCAATATTTAATCACCCTTATGGTAAAATTCCTGTGTCCCAGCTTGTGTCTTTTGCCTCTCCCCCTATTGTCATGCACCTCTGAGAAAAGTCTAGGCCCATCTTCTGTGTATCCTCTGATAAGGTGGTTGTAGAGAGTGGTACAATTTCCCCCTAGCCTTCTTAGGTATGGAAGGACATACGCTACTGTGGAGAAGAATGCACACACGTTTGTACATACACAAAACACAAAAGGACTAAACCAGAAAAGTGAAAGGGAAGAGTAGAAAAAGATCTGTGTCTATACACTGGGGTGTGAACAAACACAGAGGAGATGTAAAGCAGGTAGGGACAAAAGTGGGACATATATGTGTGCATCTGGTCACCAGAGGCTTCCCAGTCACAGTAAGATTTTGCTGTCCAAATGGTCTCTCCCTCTATATATTTGGTCTGGCAATTTAATGTAATTTATTAATCCTCACAATATGCTCTTTCAGCCACAAGCCCAGTATTAAAATAATTACGCACGAAAAGCAGTTTTTCACAAAGACCATGGACTTCAAAGTTACCACAGGGAAACAACAGAAAAGAAGGAAGTTTATAAATGAGCAACATGGCATCACTCTGTGCAAGAAGTATTTTAGGTTACTTGTCATGACAGCTCTAAACATGCGGTGCTGCTTGGGCTCCTACAACCACTGCAATAACATTATTAACCCTCTTACAGAATTTGAATGGAAAAATTATGAATTTCGCCCATCACAGTCAAAATTTCATATTAGGATTGCAGTTCAACACCACTAACAGCCACCCACTATAAAGTCAGTTCTGCATCACTGAATTTTTCAATTCTCAAGTACATATAAACAGGGCAGATTTTTGAAAGGCATTTTTTGTTTTAAAAAGCATAACTCAATTTCAGTAAGTGTTCACAGACGATAAGTCATCATGTGTCAGTAATCAGTTGTTGACAAAACTAAAAGAATTAGTCTTTTTTATAAGTTTTTTTTTTTTTTGGAAGATATGAACCAATATTGGGAAAGAGAAATCACAGTCACAATTTTTAAGAGCAGCAACCAAACAAATACTGTTCTAGTGCCATTAACTGCTACTTCTGTAGCAAGCAATAGATAAAAGCTTTTTTAAGCAACCGACCATAAGGATGCTGTGGAGACTAATTTAAATTGTTATTGGGTTTTTTTCAGTCTTGCTCAGTTAACAGAAACATAGTTGAAAGCAAAGAACCACCCTGAGGTGGTAACCAGGAAAACTGCACAGGTACAAAAAAAGGGGTTCTGCACCTTGGATTTTTGTTACACTTGTCTCACCCCAAAGATAACATAGACCTATTGGGAAAAGGGAAAGTGAGTGCAACTTGGGAAAAAGATCAAACAAGTCTGCGTCCGTCTTGGGTTACAACAACTGAGGAGCAACTGCCACCGCAGATTAAACTGTCTTGTTTTCTCATGTGAAAAGCAAGACTTCTGCTAGGCTTCCCAAACTGCAGGTAGAGATGTCAAGTATGGGCAGTGGCATATTCAAGCAGCACGGAATATATGGATGTATCTCCCATGCTTTCATTTACTTAGTGGGTTTGGTGAGTTTTTCTCAGACTGCACCCTTTAATGACGGAGCATTCTACTGTTACTGCCCCTCCTTCTATTCACAGGAAGCAAGCAGCTGTCAACAAAAGCCACTAAAAACACCACGGTAAGTGTTCAGTGGGTCTCCTCCCAAGGTAAACACCATTCTTTTAAAAATAATTAAGTTATAATAATAAACGGTGTTCATGCTTTGTCAACAAAACTATCCAGCAAATCAATCTTACAGGGACAAGAATCCCACATCATGGCAGTTCCGGAAGGGGATCACAGGCAAGGCCTGGGACCCCAGCAGGGTACAGATGTTGCTAACAGCAGCCAAGTCCCCTGAGCCAAAGGTAACCATATCATTGGATCACTCTGCACACAGACACAATGCAACACACCAACACAACTCTCTCTAAGGTTCTGCTACCGACTAAGAACGAAATGCTCGGTTTTCTCTTCCAGGAGCATTGCTTTTTGCCTATCTTATGTAACACAACTTTCACTTCCTGCAACCTAGCAGTATAAATATACAACTACAAATATGGTTCAATTTTAAAACCAAATTACAATAAAGTAAGTAATTCCATTTTTTACCCTTTATCATTCACATAAGATGCACTTTTGTAAGTGTATTTCTGTGGTATTTTAGTGGCCAAATATGCCCTTCAGCATCGTTAGGCAAGTCACAGGAATATCAGTGGTTAACCTTTATGAACCGAAAGTCTGTTTGGACCTTAGGCTGCTACAATAAATCAAACAGCAGGAAAGAAGGTTTTATTTCACAGACAAATTTTATTATTTAATGCTATTTTGAAAAATGTACTGCCTACAAGGCACAGATGGGCATAAAAAACCCAGACAGCTGCCTCCAATTAATCCCCTCTTCTTTCCAAGGCAGGCAGGAGCAGATGACTCCCAGGCCTGGGCAGCCCTTCTCATTCTAAAGGAAATGAAGGACAGGGCAGAGGTAGAAACAATCCAACAAACAGGTCAAGAAGTGTCAGAGAGGGGCACAGGAGAACACAGTGGACATGCTCGGTGATGTGGAAGTAAGCAGTAAAGTGGGGGAAGATGCTAACAACCTTAAGTAATTCTTATACAGGGGATGTGTTGCTTAATAAGTACAAGTCCCTCCCTTCCCCTCACCCTGTCTGTCACTTCTGTACTGACAAAGCTCTCCTAACAGTAGAGCACCAGTTTATTAACACTGCTGTGACAGCACACTGACTTATTTTTCAAGTATGTTTTATACCCAGAAAAGCTCTCTGGCATAAAATAAAGAGGGCTCCCATGCTTTTCAACTCCCTAATGACACTGCATCTTTGTGGATCAAATCTCTCTGATCTCCAGGATAAGTACCCAGACATTAAGTTCTTAGCCTCCCAGGTCACATCAGGACTCCAACAAAGGTCTTTGAAACCAGAGACCAAAGCTCATATATGTTTGACAACTGGAGTTCATATTTTTACACTACTAAAATATTTATTCTTTCTGTGGCATTTATTACCCAAATATTTAGAAGGCTTAACAAACAGTTATCCATATCCTCACAGGAAATCAAGTATTAGCACCATCATTTTACAGACAGAAACAAAAAGAAAAACAAATAATGTAGCAGTTTGCTCAAAAATTATGTTACAATGAAACTGGTTTTATTTTACTGACTCTCCCCTGCAAAGCAATTGCAAATCAAGTCGTTGTAGGTAGTACTCCTATGAAAAAATGAAATGGAAGAAACACTTCCCCCTCCCTGTCAGGAGTAATGCTTCCTCAAACATCTCAGGGGCAGTAAGCTCATTAGCATTTAAATACATTGCAAATACCACCAGGTTTAGACAAGGCATTCAAGAACTGTATGTAATCTTTTAAAAAGACAACATCCTTACCTGCTATTCCTATGAAGACTGTCAGACCAAAACAAACAAAGAATACTACAAAGACCAGAACAAAATGCCTTTTGGACAGTGTATATAATCGCATCGGTGCCAGCCTACAGGAAGCAAAAGAAAGCATAGAATTAGTTGTCAGTCACATTTCTGGAGGGGCAGAAAATAGACCCCATTCATTTTTCCACAATGAAAATGAAACTGAACTCTGAGATAACATGTAACACTAAGAAAAAATATTGACGCTGCTTCATAGAACAAGGATAACAGCTAGGAATTATTAGACATATGTATGTGCACACATATCCCTGCTCCTAAATGTAAGAACTTTGCAGATTCTTTTCATACTAGGGCTTTCTATTGTCCTAAGACTTCAGCAAGAGAAAGCATTTCTTAGATGGATAACAAGTTGCATTTTAGTTCATACATTAATAATTTAAACATCCAAGACACCACGACTCCTGCAATGACAGCTTAATCTAAAGGGACTGACATCACTAACGACTCAGTTATCTGCAGAGGATCTTGATGAGTTTTCTACACCTTATATATATACTTCATCCCTTCAGGATCATCCCTAACAAGGAGTAAGGCAGAACTCCAGATCTGCTAGATGCGCATGCTCAGCCTTTGAAATCTTGTCTGAACTCCACCAAAGCTTGGGAAACAGAAAACGGAACTTAAGTTTCTTATTAGACACTTAAATACAAATACACATACAAGCAACAAAATCTCTTCCACAACTCTAGTGTTTATCATTAGGTTAAAGACAAACCAGAGACGGGAAATGTACTGAAAAGACCAATTGCATTCTCTTGGAAACAGGTAACTTCTGTTTGCTTAAGTGAAATAAGATCAAATAACTAATCCTACATAATGCATCTTCCTTTTTGTTAAATGCATAATTTCTAAAAACCACAAATCCAGTATTTTCCAAGATAAAGCCAACATTTTGAGTTATGCCAGATCTGAGCCACCACATAACTGACCTTCTAGTGCTGTTCCAGAAGGTACAATCATAGAAAGCTGTACAGTTTATATGGAAAAGCTGCTAGGACTGGGGGAGGTGATGGGATGGTGGTGGTGTTTTTAAATAAGGTTATACGAGCATCATCATGGAAAGAAATGAAACCATAAGACTTTAATGGTAGGGCTCCCTTTTAGCTTGGAATAAAACTTCACCAGCTGAACAGTGCTCTTACTGGTTCATCACATTAATGAAAAATTCAAGACAAGGGGCTGAAATCCTTTCCATAAGCCCAGCCTGAACTCTGGGACCAGGTACCATGTGGCTTCATGCATAGCAGCCCTTATAAGAAAGGCAAACAAATCACCAGTACAAGGATTTAATAACAACCTCTATTTTCTTTAAAAATCATTCCCTCCAAACAAAGCACTACAAAAAAAAATTACATTATTCCTTCCCTGTAAAGTTTGAGAGATCCAAACATTAATTTAACTCACAAAGGAGGTGGGGAAAAGAGGAAAACCCTACAGAAGTAATAAGAACTACAAGCAAATAACTGTAAACGTTACAAGTCCTGCACAAAGTGGCTGTGCAGGACTCCAGGCACAGCACCTGCAAACACTGTAACTTGCCTTGCCACATGCCCTTATGTGCAGCAGAAACTCTGCATTAGTCTAGAAGTCAGAACAGCTGATTGTACAGACAAAAAAAGGCAAATTGTACATGAAATTACTACAGACATAAACAGGATCAGATCTCTGTCAGAGATCATCACACAGAAATCTCAGAAATGAATAAGATTCTAAGCTGCCACTTAAAAATGCCAATTAATAGAGGCATTTCAAACCAGAGCTTGTCTGTACAACTTTTGCAGGGTATAACAACAGTATTTTTCTTAAATCAGTGTCTTAAAACTTCAGCTTTTATGTACTTAAGCCATGTTAAAGCTATTACATCTGTTCTAGTACTTAACTAAGTAAACAAGGTGCATTTTTCTACCAGTTCCAAATGCTTCTTCAGTTCCACAAATGACACGGTATTCCCTGTCTACCTCAGTATGCCAAGTATGGGATATTATCTTGAGATACTAAAGTACTAATATTAACAAGAAAATCCTTGATACATAAAAATGGTACCTAAAATGCTGACATAATTAACTAACTAAATTAACTACAAGGGTTCAACTGGATACCACGTATTTCACGGCAAAGCACAGACTGAGGATCTCTCAATACACAGAAACTGGGTCTGGATGGGAAAGTCCATGGATCAAGAAGAGCTGATGACTAGAAGAGCAGGAAAGTTCAATATGTGCTTGTGCTGTTCTGAACAGCTTACATCTGGGCATCCACTTAACAGCTACAGCCTGATGCAGGATACTTCTGACTTGCTGTATGTATTCTTGGTTCTTTTGATAAGCTTCCTAATTTCCACGTTTTTGCAGACACTTCAAAATGCATAACGTGAACGTGAAAAGCAGGTTCCTCTCCATAGTCCTCCCTCTCCAGGAAGGTCACCAGAGTTCCCCACCCAGACAACACATTGCCAACTACTGGCAATTATCACCCCTGTTTGCTCATATACCAGAGCACAGATGGGTTTGCGAGCTTTTGAAGAAACATGTTCCAGACACTGGCTCATTCTTTATTCCAGCTGCTCTCCAGGTGGTGCAACACCTAGTAGTCAAAATGGGAAGGTGTGCACCTACCTAAGCACAGTGATGATGGTACCTAACAAAGAGCAGAGACCAGGGAGAGTGGGGACACGCTCTGTGTTTTCCTTTCTTTCATACTGGTACTCCTCAGGTCTCATCTAAGCCACTGACTGAATGTGCTGCTTTACAAGTCAGTAGGGCAACATGGACACTTACGATTAAGAGGAAGTGTAAGAACTCAGCCAAACCTTAGCTACATTTCTCGTGAGTGCAAACAGCAATTTATAGCATTCCTATCAGGAGATGTATGCTTCACTGCCCCTCGCCGCAGTAACAGAACTTCCTTGTGTGGTTTTGAGTGCCTCATTTCACCTATCACCAGTTGACACACGAAGCAGATTAAACGATCTTCCCATATGTTCACTGTTAAACATCTGCCTTTTGGAAACACATTACATAAAGTTTCTGAATACACAGAAGTGCAAGCTGATGGTCCTCCACTAACAGCTTCTTTCTCACATCTGAAAGGCCCAAAAAAGAATAAAATGTTTGAAATGCACTCATGGGAAAATCAAAAAAGGTTCCTTACTCTGGAAGCATCTGTTCAAACAAGTAAATACTGTGCTTTGCTTTACCAGCGGAAGATGCTCCCTAGCCATGGCAGCCAAAAGCTCAGGACTAGACATCCAAGAGTCTGCAGATCTTTCAGGCAGCTCTTACGGCCTACACTGAGCTTTATCCTGAGTATTTATAATTAAATTACGTCTGAAACTAACTGCAAAGGAGCAGAAAGCACTGAGATACAGAGAAGTATTATAATTAGACATCTCAAATAGTAGTAAAAACTAAACTGCATTAATGCAATCTGTGGTAAGAGTAAACTTTGGAAATACACACTCCTAACACCTGCAATCTTTCAGTACCCTTTACATGTGAGATGTAAAGGTGGGTTAAATCCTGCTCTTCGAGTAAAGTTTTGGTTCAAAGTTTTGGCAAAATGTTTCTCAGGCTATTCCTCATCTTCAAATCACCTCTCATGCCTGCACAACAAAGCCTTTGATAAAGGCCATCTTGAAAAACAGAGCCTGTTATACAATAGTTTTCACTGAAGACTTTCACTTTACAGAAGGGAAGGCTGTGGCAAAACCAAGATTAGGCAGTACGTAGGCACAGAGTTGATATTAAAATCAGAAATAACTCACTTTTATGCACAGCAGTTTTTCTGACATATTAGCCTCAACATCTCTGCCTCCAACTGCTCTTTTCTATTTTAGGCTCACTCCAAAATAAAACCATCAAAACCGCTTTGATTTAAATGATTATATATGCTACCTACATTCACAGTACTGGGTCTATCCATACACCCTGCACTTCCTCATGGTTTAAAGACATTGCTTGCTGCGGTGTCCCTCAGAAGACCTTGAATTCCTTCTTCCACACGTATTCCACAACGTTTAATAGCTAATGAGGCAGCACATGACTACATAAAAAGAGGCATAAAATTAACATTAACAGTACTGTACAGAACTGCTTTATGACAACTGACAGCTAACCATGGCTATGTTAAAAATATTTGGGCATGGGGTGGGTTTGGCTTTTTGGTTTTTTGTTTTTAGGGTTTTTTTTTAATTCTTGTTGTTTGCTGTATTCATTTAAGTCTGAATAATTAGCCACGGCTATGGCTCTGTTCGTGCAAAGAGTTATCCAGGAAAACAAGTTTCCCTTTTTCCCTTAACAGACAATCTGAGAGTGGAGATACCGGGGGTGGGGGTTGTTGTTCCCCACAGAAAAGGAAAAATCAGAGCGTTCCTCTAAAGAGGTGGGTAGCCACTGAGTGGCGAACCACAGCCTCGGTAACCTAAATTTAACCCTCGGCGGGCTGATCTCCTCAACGAGAGTTAGCGTGTATAACCTGAGTTCGGTTCAGACTCCCCAGAACGGCTGCGGAGTCTCCCTCACTGCAGACACTCCAGGACCGCCTGGACACAATCCTGTGCCGTGTGCTTCTCTGTTGGGATGACCCTGCTTGAGCAGGGAGGTCGGACCAGGTGTGGTCCCTTCCAACCCGACCCGTTCTGTGATTCTGCGAATGACAACATTCGGGTCTTTACAGAGGGAAGAGCCTGAACTACCGCACCCGGCCGGAGGAAGGACTTTCTTTCCTTCTCCCCACCCCAGACCCGGACCCGGACCCGGACCCGGACTCCAACTCCAACTCAAACAACCGGGCGCCCCCTCAGGCTCGAGCCCCTGCCGCCCCCCCTCACGACCCGGCGCGCGCTGCTCCTCCCCGCCCGCCACTCACGGCTCCATCCCGGCCCGCGCGCGCGCTGCCGGCACCTCCTCCCGGCGCCGCCGCTGCCGTGGCACCACCGCCGGCG
>JAWWES010000115.1:53054952-53079580 GCA_035583135.1 Lophotriccus pileatus
CGCTGCCGTGGCACCACCGCCGGCGGCGCCGCGCGCCCGCTTCCGCCTGCGTCACCGCCCGCCGCGGCCCCGGCACGGCCCCGGCACGTCACGGCCCCGCCAAGCCCCGGCCCGCGGCCCGAGGGCGGCGCTGCCGCCGGCGGGGAGGCGATAGGAGTGGAGGGAGCGGGAAGCGGGGGGCGCTACGGCGAGCCCGAGGGGACATCCGCCCGCGTCCCGGCGGGGTCGCGGGAGGGAGGGAAGGAGGAAAGGGGCTAGGTTTGGTGAGCCGTCCTGGAGCGCAGTCACGCGGGTGGTCCTGCCCCGCCGAGCGCCGCGGGTTCGAAATCACGGTGTAACAGGATCAGTTAGGTTGGAATGGACCTGAGATCATCGAGTCCCACCTATGACCCAACATCACCATGTCAGCTAGACCGTGGCACTCAATGCCACGTTCAGCTAAACACCTCCAGGGAAGGTGACTCCACCACCTTCTTGGGCAGTCCATTCCAATGTATAATCACCCTTTCTGTGAAGAAATTCCTCCTAATATCCAACTTAAGTCTTCCCTGGCA
Organism: Lophotriccus pileatus; assembly: GCA_035583135.1. NCBI lineage: Eukaryota > Metazoa > Chordata > Aves > Passeriformes > Tyrannidae > Lophotriccus > Lophotriccus pileatus. The sequence continues at coordinate 53,055,507 of JAWWES010000115.1, forward strand.
CACCTTAAGACTATGTCACTATGTCCTCTTGTCTTATCGCTGCCTGGGAGAAGACTGACTCTCACCTTGCTACAACCTTCTTTCACGTAGTTGTAGAGAGTGATGAGGTCTCACATGAGCCCCTTTTCTCCAGCCTGAACACCCCCAGCTCCCTCAGCTGCTCCTCATAGGACTTGTGCTCCATTCCCTTTACCAGCTCCACTGTCCATCTCTGGACACACTCCAGCACTTCAGTGTCCATCCTGACGTGAGAGGCCCAAAACTGAACACAGGATTTGAGGTGTGACATCACCAGTGCCAAGTATAGAGGGACAATCACCGCCCTGGTCCTGCTGGGCCACTATTTCTGACACAAGCCAGGGTGCCATTGGCCTTCTTGGCCACCTGGGCACACTGCTGCCTTATGTTCAGCCAGCTGTTGACTAGCACCTCCAGGTCCTTTTCCACAAGGCTGCTTTCCAGCCACTCTGTCCCCAGCCTGTAGCGCTGCATGGGGTTGTTGTAGTCAAAGCGCAGGACCTGGCACTTGGCCTTGTTGAACCTCATACCATTAGTTATGAGGTCAAATGTGTCATTGCATCAGGGTAGCAGTAATATTTTCCACATTTCCAGTGCCCTTTTCGAGCTTGAATTGAATCCAATTTTAACCTACCCGTTTTAAGTGAAAAGACCAATGTGATGTATCCATGCTGTACACGTGCATGTTTCGTGCCTGTTAGAGACAGCCATCCAGTTTGCAAATGATTTTGTTTACCAGCTCTTTCAGTGGAATTAAAATGCTGTCGCTGTAGTCACCTGCATGCAGCTTTGTGGTGTTCAAGGGATGTGATTGATTTATCATGTTTGCAGAGAATTCAGTCAGCCTGCAAGTGCCAGAAATTAAATCCTAGGAGTAAGCAACTGCTTTAAATACACTGTTTAATAAAAATCTCTAGACCACACCTCCAACTATTTTGTTCTTGCACAAATGCTAGGATGAAGTTGGATTTTTGTTCTGATATTCTGTTAAATGTCCTAAGACTGGGCAACAGAGATTGTCAACTGATTCACTGGGTAGCAATGAAGAAGAGTAGGCAGTTTTAGGGATTTAGCCAAGCTATATTTTGTACTCATTTTTGATAGCTCTAACATTTGCTCATAGAAAGCCAGCACTGCAGTTACTCAAATGTGGGCAAACCTGGTGTGTAGTCTAGAATTTAATTCAGAGTAACTGCCTGGCTTTGGTGTTCATCATGTACACAAGGTAGAGCCCTCTTGGGATGATGTTCAGATAGACCAGTCAATATATAATTTTATAATGATCTCTTCAACAATCAGATACTTCTATTAAAATCTTACTTAGTTGATAAGATGGTTTTATTGCATTTACTTTTTTAAAGTACTTTAATAAGATTATTAATTTCATTCTATTGCCCTATGGGCAGTTATGTCATTACTCATGACCTGTGGGACCCAGTCACTGCGCAAATACAGACTAATTGTGGGCAGATGAGGGAGAGAGCAGAAGTGTGTGATCAGAGAAATGAGAGCTAGGATGGCTTCTTCCAGCCACAGAGCCAGTTTCTGAGATCTTAAAGCAATCAAGAATTTACAGTGTTAGTCTCCTCCTTTTGTTTCAAGCCTTCTGGCCATAGCTCTGTACTTCAATCAGGGTCATTCAGGTTCTTCTCCCAGTTGCCAGAACCCAGCAGTGAGCCCTGGAAGAACAAGAGAGGGGTACTAGCTGTGGTTCGAAGCAGCCAGTGAAGATCATGCCTGGGGCTAGGCTGGAAGCAGCACGAATATTCAAGGAATTTGACAACAGTTCTCCAGCAAGGTCTTGTTGACCCCATGGCTTCTCACAGACTTGCACTTTGAGCACTTGGGAAAGATTTTAAGAAGGTGGGAAGAAGTGCATACTTATCACAACAGCCCTCCGTGGCAACTTCAAGTTTCTTCTCTGAAGCACACAGGTACTGGTTTCTCTAGGGAAAAATTAACAGCTTCTCTTTATTGCTGAGACAAATGGACTATTCTCTGGTCATTTTGCCAAAGGAGCAGAACCACAGGGAATGAAATTTCCCCACGTGTTTTGAAGATTGTCTATGTTTTAATGAGCTGGAAACACTAATAGGAGAGGCTGAGGAATTGGGAATATCAGTATCATTTATAATTACCTATTCTGTTACCTGTATAGCAACATCAAGTATTAATTAAAGCTGCAAGTTAAATAATATGTTTCATTGTGTCCTATATATAGTCTTTTTGATGTATGAAATGCTATATTATTGCATGATACGAGTTTAAAATGTATCCTTATTTAAAGCAGGGCAGACTGTATCTCAATCTATTTATCTCAATCAATTTATCTCAATCTCTGAGTGTTATTACTAAATTCAGGATCAACACTGTGCTTCCCTGTATAAGCTGATTGGCCAGGGGGACATGTTCATTAACCTAGAAATTGATTTTTCAAGAATACCATGTGGTTACTTGCAGTTATGCAACTTTGATGTCAGACCACAATTTGGCCACCCTCCTGCTCTCTCCTCTCTATCAGGTAGGCATTTCAATTGCGTCCCTTCCTATCAAAATGGTTCCAGCAAGCTGAACTCTTCGACATTAGATAGGGGATAGAATTATGAAATTCCCATTGAAAAATAACTGCCAGCTGATTGGGAAGCCTGATGTCTTCTGGTAAGCTTTGGTATCTCACTGCTAACATGTCGAACAGATAAAAATGTGTTTTAGTAGCATTGGTACTAAGCTCTTTTCTTACCAATAGTCTATTTAAATAGTCTACTATCTGCTAGCCCTCCGCCAGCTCTTCCTGCCCTGTCACCCCCGGCCAGGAGGCATGCTAAGGGAGGAAGGAACATAATGGAGTAGGAGGGGGAGACACCAGACAAATGAACAAACTGTCCATTCAAGTGGTTTGTTTGGAGAAATTTTTCAGAGGTGTAAATTAGAACAACCCTAAAGTTGCTGCAATAAATCTGATGTGCCTTACAGCAGTCCCCACGACTGACAGAAGAGCGTAACACTTCTTCTGCCTTCTCTGAGCTTATCTACATCCCATGGTGTAATCCAGGCTAATCTTCAGTGCACTTGAGTCCAGACCAACCCTGTATTTGGGTTACCAATGAGGTTATTTAATATCACACCCATCAGCCTGTAAGTATACAGTCTCTTTGACAAGCACAACATGCAGCACCATGTCTGCCTCAGGGAACTATTAACCTAGACAGATGGCATTCATCAGTGTGCTGAGCCATGCCTAGCCCTGTTTTCTCCATCTCTCTCAGATGGATGAGTAAACTAGCACTTGCTCATGGGTAAATACACCAGGAGGCTCAAGATAAAGAATATTTTGGGCTGTTGGGAAGAATAAACTCACTAACATAGACACCCCTTCCTCTCTATAGTATGAATGAGACTCCAGGGGCTCTGCTGAGTGAGGTTGATGTAGCTTGGGATGGCTGAGGAGTCTGCCAACCTCAGCTGTCCCCTGTGCCCAATGAACAGGCTGCTCACAGACAGCTGCGGAACCACATGTTCAAGAACACTGTGCTCTAAAGGAAAACATCACCAAAAGATGTCACTAAACTGGGACGGCCTTACAGCTGAATCAGAAATGACTCAGCCATCCATGCAGCGAGAGGACAGTTACTTGGTGTAACAGCTTCATCAGCTGTCTCTGAGCTAGATCATCCCCTTGTACTGAGTCCTCTGTCACTGAGAATGAGCATGAACAGTACAGCATACAGCGGGCACTCCCGTGTCAAGAATCACAAAGGGGACTGACTGCTTAGTGCTTTTCCATTTCTGTATCAGCTCTACTCCAAAGCTTTCCAGTTTTGAGTTTTTCCAGCTGGCATTCAGAGAAGATTGTCCTTATAGAAATCAGGAATGAGATTGCAGCAGCCATTTTTTTTTTCCCTAGGAAATACTGATTACAAGCACCTCATGGCCCCCAACCCCTTTCCCTACAGTTAAACAGAGTAGATTGCTCCATTTCTGAAGACGCAATGGAAACCACTAGTTGGACAGCTCAAATGGCTTTGTTCCATCAGCTGGAGAGGAGAGTTAAGGCTCTGACAGTGGTTGAGAGGCTGATGTCTGTGAATACTGTGTGTGAAAGGGAAAAAACACAACACATGCTTTTATATGGTTTTACCATCTTTGCATTTTGTTGGTCTGGTATAAGGTATTATTTGCTTTCGGTAACCTGATTATTTTAGAGAACTTCCTTGGTTTGAAGTAAAGACAAGGCACACAGAATTTCCTTGGTCAAATTTCCAAAATTCCTTCTGCTGTCAGAGCAGTAAGTCTCCACATTACATCTCCGAGTGTGCTCATTTATAATCTGACCAAACATACTAAGTAAAATAAAGAGGGAGAAGAGCATCAAGTATCTAATTCTCCTTCCTATAAGTGAGAGTTGGCTGTAAAAAGAATGCACGGTAGCATCAAGAAACCTTCTTCCTTACCAGGAATCTGAAAAGCAGATGCCATGGTTACATCCATTCATAATGCTGAAGGGAGACACTCAACAGAACAGGAGGTATGCAGTGGCAGTAACAGAAACTTATTTTATGCCAGTCACTTAGGTTAAGATCTTGAGAATGCAAAGAAATACTAGTATGACTTCTAAGTCAGAAAATGTTGTTTCCTTGCCAAGATACCTGCTGAGGATATTGTCTCTGGAGAAAGGGTAATCTAGCACTAACTGTACAAGCTCATTTGATTTGATGAGGTAGCATCTTTTCAATACAGAGAGTCCCTCTGTACACCCTTAAAGTCATAAAAATGTTTCAAGAATATAATATTGGAGAGCTCGAGTTTTGTCTGCAAATAAAGCTGAACCAGATGCCTCTCTCGGGACCACTTCATTGTTAATTCAACAGGCTTGTGTCTCCCCTCTTTCTCCATTCTAGTGCCAATATTCATGAATGTGCTGCCAGATGCACAAAGATACATTTCCATCACTCCTTATCACCTCCCATGGCTTCTTACACCATACTCAGGTACAAGGAGCTGCTGTTTTGCCAGGAAGGACCATGGTTTTGTTAAACTCTGCCAAGCTGTCAGGCAGTGTTTCCAAACTCTGTGGCTCTCTGTGGTCTTTGCTGTTGTGAACAATGAGACAAATTCAATCTAATGGACCACCTGCCCCTTCACTGGGAAAAATGGACACAGCATACCGAAGTCAAATGATTTAAGCAGAACAGCTGGGGCACTGTGCATGAACAGATGCCCAGATGCATAGAAAAATAGAGCTGGAAGACACCTCACAAGGTACCTCATCTTTCCTTCTGCCTCAGGAGAGCATCTGCCAGATATAAGACTTTCTTGGCATGCATTTGTCAAAAGTTTTAAAAGGTCTCAAGTGATGGAAATGCTACAGTCTCCCTGGATAATCCTTTCTATAGTCTTTTACCATCCTTCCCTTTCAGAAATTTTTTCTAAATATCTATTATGAACTTTTATTTCTTCAATTAATATTGCTCTGTGATGTTTTGTTGAGGATGAAGTTTCTCTTTACAGAAATTCCTATTCCTCTAACTTCGGTGTTTGTGCTTTTGGGGGACTAACCCCAATTTTTCCTCACAGCTATGTTTTCTAGGCTTTTGATTATTCATATCTCTGCCCTTATCCTCTCTTCCACTAGCAGACCCTTAAAGTGTGGAGCCTAGAACTAGTCATAGCTCCAACTAATGTCTGGAGTGGTGACTAAAGTAGATTGTTTAATTGTCACAACTTATGAACTGTGCTTCTGCTGTACACCCCAAATTATTATCTTTTTCACATGTATAAGATAATGTCATTTTTGAAAGAGGTTATTTTATAAAATATTATAATTTCCATATTTTTTAGAAAAATATTATATAGCTGTTCATTCCCCAACCTGTATTTTTGTGGCTGAAGAGCATTCATTCTCTGCATAGTTCCTGGCATCTGTTTCTCCTGATTTTCGTTGTACTTCTTCAGAACCTTTCACCAATTCAAAAATTCTTTTCGTTTATAACCCAGGCCTCCAACACCTTTGGAGTCCTTGCTATCCTTGTGTAATCTCAAACCATCGATATTGTCCAGCCATCACTGGTCAGTCATGGAAACAGCCGACAGGACAAGGCACAGAAAAACGTGGGTGTAGCTTACGCAGTACATCCGTTCCTTCTGATCTCAACCTTTGCCAACCACTCTGATTTCCTAAGCTATTCCTATCCTATTCCAGTATTATTTCACGGCTGCTCAACAGAACAGAATCACATTCCGCTGCAGAACAAAATCCCCCTCGCTTGCTTCGATAGTGGAAAAGGCATAGCACAGAATAAAGCAGATGGAAATTGCCTGTGTCAGGATGTTAATAGGTGAGAGTAGGAAGAGAGGCGTGGGGCTTTCTGCCCGGGGGGCACTGCCAGACCACATCCCGCGGGCGGAGCAGGCCTGAAGCAGCCCCGGGACCGGGCGGCCCCTCCCGGGCGCTCAGCCGGGGGCTCCTCGCCTGATGCCCGGCACCCAAACCCCCGCCCGCCTCCCGAGACGGCCCCTGGTCCCCTCCGGAGCCGCGCCCGGCAGTACCGGTAGTATCGGTCATCCTTGTAGGGGGTGAGGTCCTCCTGGATCTCCCGGTAGGTCTCCCGCACCCGCCGGCAGAAGCGCTTGACCTCGCCGCACAGCGGGCTCCCGAAGGCGGCGAAATCCGCCTCCATGCCGCCGCCTCAGGCCCCGCGCTCCGCCATGGAGCCCCGCCGGAGCCCGCCCGGCGCTGCGCGGCCGCGGGGCGGGGGCAGCGCAGGAGCCGCAGCGGCGGCGGCCGGGGCGGATGCGGGGGCGGCGGATGCGGGAGCGGGGGATGCAGGGACGGGGGGATGCAGGGACGGGGGGATGCAGGGACGGGGGACGTAGGGGCGGGGGATGCAGGGGCGGGGGATGCAGGGGCGGCGGCAGCGGGGACGGCGGATGGGGGCCGGACCCTCAGCGCAGGGCCCGAGCCCGCGGGGGCGGCGGGAGCCGCTTCAGCACCACGGAGAGGGGCGGCCGGTGCCGGGAAGTGAGCCAAGAGCTCCCATTACCTCAGCTGGAAACATCTCTCTCCTTTTTTTTTTCCTTTTTTTTTTTTTTTTTCTTACAACTGTTTTGTTCTTAAAAGCATGCCAGCTCTATGCAAAATAAATGTCCTGATTTTTATTGTTTCTTTTCCCCAACCTAGCAGATACGTACAAGAAATCCTACGCTAAATCCACTTTTCATGGTCCTGAGGCTGTAAATGGTCCAAAACTAAGAATGACGTTGTCTACATTGTCTAAATCTAGAAAATCTGAACTGAGCTCTAGTCAATTTGCAGATCGCCATGCTAGCTTGATTCACATTAAACTTTTCTTCATAAACCAATTCACATTTAAACTCTTTTAAATTATTCTATCTACTGAAGCCTTAATATCCATTAAATAATGACAATGATAGTATCTATATTAAACACAAACCCCTCTCTACTACTGATATGCAATAATTGCTTCTAGAGGGTATAAAGATAGGAGTCTGCTGTACTGCTCCTCCCATGTAAATTTCCCAGCCTTGTCCCTAGTCTATATTTTATTACATACTAAAACTGGACTATGGATTTTAACTTAAATTGATCTTTTACCAATATGTGGTAACAAGAGTTTATTCCTGGTGGTGCAGTGGGAGATGGACAATATGTCTTCGCCAGCAGGTGGGAGAGAGAGAGAGAGAGGGAGGTTCATCTCTGACCAAGAATATCTGTTTCCTAGTTATGAATATTTCTAAGCCTGAGAACACATAGCAGCAGGATAAAAGCCATGTGCACATTTAAGCTGGAGACTAGAAGGTTCCTAACAACCTCAGGACTGTTGCTGTGGAGCAGTCACCAAGGAGGAGCAAAGAGCTCAAGGGTGGAGTCTGACCAGCTTCTGACCAGCTGCTCTGAAACCCTGGGATGGCTCAGCAGGTCCCTTGCACTTCCGTGACTGTGTTACAACTTGCCAGCACCCTGCTCGTTACAGTACATATGGCTGATGCAGACATTTAGGATTTTCCTCACACTGTATATTTCAGGGTCCATGTTTCATTTGGGATCAAGAGTTAGCCATATTTTCCCTCAAAGCGTTAAAAAAAATTCACTAAAAGAATTTAAATTCTTCGTTATGTGTGATGAATGTGCTCCTTCCAGCTCTCATGCTCAGAGATAGGCATTATCAATGGGATCTTTAAATATTTACCAAAAGGAAAAAAATAAAACATTTAGGCCTTCAGCGGAGTAAAGAAGTGTTCACTGCTGGGAAATATGCAGTCAGCGTGGCAAAGTAATAAAAAATAGGCTTGAAGACTAGGAATCAATTACCATTTACTTATTTACAGCTAAGTGACCTCTATAGCATTTATTTCTCAAAAAAAAACCAAAACAAAAACCCACAACCAAACAAAAAAATCCACATTAAAAAAAAACCAACCAACCGACCAACCAACCAACCAAAAAAAACCTACCAACAACCAACAACAACAACAAAAAACAAACAAACAAAACCCCAAAAAACCCCACAAAACAAAACAAAACAAAACAACAACAACAACAACAAACACAAAAAAACAAAAACCAAAAACCAAAACCCAAACAGTTCTGGGGGGCTTTTTTGTGTTTGGTTGGTTTTGGGGGGTTTTATTGAGGGCCCAGAGCAGCACCATTTCACAGGTGCAATCTAATTTCTTCCTTGTAGTGTAGAACATTATCCAGGCTGGCTTCCAATGATCTCTCTCTCTCTCTCCAACTTGAATGCCATGGGAGGGCCCCACACCTGCTATGCAAGGCTGTCAATCAGGCCTACAGGTTACTCCCAGAGAAGGTTTTAGCACGACCACATATTAACTCACCCTGATATCAAAAATAGCCCGGCCTGCTGCTTTATTAGAAGCTATTTCTTTGCTACATAGTAGCAATTCCTAAGTAACATTTTTAAGGAGAAAAAAAATTATCTTCTGTCCAAATGTTTTCTTCATAGAAATATCAGGCTTCCTTTTTTTAGTAAATAAGAGAAGTATTAAAATATACTTTTTATTCTAAACAGGCAGAACAAAACTGTTAAAACTGCCTATTTTCTTTTGTCAAAACCTTATGAATGGAACATTTCAACTAGCCATTTGCTCACCCCTAGCCCTGCAGACACAAACAGATCATGCTTCTACCTTTATTGGTTGTCTGTCTTTCCTGTCCAGTGCAGTCACAGAACAGACTGGGCTGGCACAGAAAAGTGTTTGGTTCTGCAGGAAGCACCACTTAAGTAAAAGGAGACCAAGGTTTCACAGACAGCTTTGCAAAGTAACAAACAAATTACCTGCACTGGGGTATGACTTGCCCTGTTCATTTCCAGGCACCCTAACTCATTTATCCAAGCACAGCACCTTCTGTGCCAACCTGGTTTGCTGATTTTCATAGCACATATTAAAAGAGAGGCAGCATCATACCACATCTAAGAATAAACTAATCTAATTACTCCTGAGAGTCCTACAAATCTCATTTAGAATTTAAGCATCCAGAACTCAATTCATCTCTTGAGCGCTTTTGGACTTATGGGGGAAAGAAAAGGTGCAAGAATCTAAGACTAGAATGTGATCAAACTCAACATCTGCTGAATGCACTGCATCATATCACATAACATGGACAGAGTTTATTTTGAGAGTGGAGCTTAACAGAAGTCCCTGCCATCATTTTTCTTCCTGGCTCTCCCCCTGTGTATAGTTAGCCTTTTGCAGCATTGGCCACACGTACTAAATTGTGGTAATAGCTAAACACAAAGCTTAGCAATCTGTGTAAAATCACCAGGATTATTACTCTGGGCTCTTTCGGAAGCAATAGCAGCTGGTGCTGAGAAGTTAAGGGAGTAAATGCTGCCAAAACAAGTACCCCCCTTTATTTTTTCAGCAAAAGAACAAACCCCACAAATAAGGAGAAGTCCAGCTGCTTAGTAAACACTTCTTCCTTCCAAACTGTTTTGAGACAGAGAAAGGCAGCAGTGGCAGCTGCTGGCTGAAAAGAGCAACTGTCTTCTCCCTTCCAAGTGGAATTAAGGACTGACACATCAGATGACACAGAAACAAGCACATGTCCATACTGACTCTCCCAAGGTAAGAGAGCCCGTGCTGTTGTTATGCAGCTGTATATATGCTCCTGAGTCTCACCACATACAGGAATTGCCACTGAGTATCCCCAAACTGCACGAGTAGAAACTGCGCTGAGCTTCACATAAACCTCGTGACTTTGGTCCACCTGCCCCGATCTTCAGTGCTGCCTTAACTCTGGAAGCAAATAACTCTTGCCTTGCCCCAGGCCATCATGGCTTGACTGCCTCCTCCTATCAGAAAACCCTTTTGTCGCAGCTAACCGGCGGTGCGACAACAAATGTAGCCACGCAGCCCTTGCTGTGCGTGCAGAGGATCACAGCAGCATGCTGGGGACAGAAAGGTGAGCGCGCTCGGTAGGAGTGCGGTGCTCACCACGACGAAAACTTCTCATTTATTTGAAAAGGCGGCACGGAGACATCAGCTGGGACAACCCCTGACAGATCATCCATAGCAAATCATCTCTGAGCTGACAGGGGCTTTGGAGTCACAGCTGCTCTTGTCATCACTGAGAGGAACAAAGCTCTACGCAGTTGGCTGCAGCTGGCAGTCCCGACCCTCACAGCAGCAGCAAGAGAGACTCATCACTCTCTCTCTTTATCTTTGGAGATGAATCTTCCCTGAGCCTATCCTGCTTTGAAGAGATGTGAGGACAAGAAAATAAAATAAGATTAAAAGTCTCTTTTGATCAAAATTTAAGAAGAATCTCTTGTGAGGTGATTTCAAGGATGACAAAGAGGAAACGCTAATCACACCTGATTCACAGTCTGTGTACCTCTCAGTATGGCTGGGTTGCTCTTCTCTCAATTGTAACGTTGAAAGCAATGGGAAGATTGAAATGGCATAATTGGGAGGATGACTAGGTTGCCCGTCCTATATATAAATTAACATTTTATGTGGTGTTTCACTGTGATTACTGGCTTTCAAATGTCAACTACACTTGGAATAATAATTACCAGTGGCATATATTAACTTAAATATCTCACTGGTATTAAAAGCAATACTTGTAAGGGAAATAAAAACTCAACAACTTGTGGTATCCAGATAAAAACTAGTGAAGACTTCAGACTTGCTGCATATTTTTAACTGCTGCTTACTTCTTGTGTTCTGGTTACCTTAGTCAATTAATAGATCACCATCTTTACTTTTCAGTTCTCACACAACTTGCATATTGTTGCAAGTGTACTTCAGAGAAAATTTAAACACTACGTTCAAACCACACAGATGTATTTTTCTAAAAAGTTTCATTAGGTTTGAGAATATACATGCAATGACATATCCTGCCAGTTTTACTGTGCCTATTTTAAACAAAACACCTTCCTTTTGATTTTGAGGTGGGTATTACTCTTCCTTTGAAATTCATGTCTCTTGTGAGACACAGTTCTATTTCTCAAGAATATTTAGGATTAATTGACTAATAATCAAATTATACCACCTCAGGCTAAAAATGTGTGGTGGGTTGACCCTGGATGGGCAGCCAAACTCCCATCCAATTGCTTTCTCACTCCCACTCCCTGCTCTGCAACCAGCTGGATAGAGGAGAAAATAAAAAGAACAGAAGTTTAAAAGCTCATGAGTTGAGATAAAGACAGGAAGATAAATTCCTAATTACTCTTGGGAAAAAACAGACTTTATTCAGGAAAATTAACTTAATTCATTGTAAATTGAGATAAATCAGGTACTGATTTGGATAAGAACAAACAGACTTTGATGGTGGGGGGTTGCCTGCCCCACCATGGAGCACCTCCTCCTCCGACCTTGGTGTTCCCCTGTTGTTTCTCCCTCTTTTTGTTCCCTCCTCCTGCCTCTGCCCTTTCCTAAATATGTTTCCACAGAGGCACCACCAGCTTTGCTCCTGGGTTCATCTGTGTCAAGTGCTGGTCCCTTTTGGAGCTGTCTGAAACCATCTTGTGTCCAATGAAGGGCAGCCCTGGCCTCTTCGCACAGAAATCACCCCAGCAGCTCCCCTTGCCAGCACATACACCACATACAGCATGTAATTATTCAGATAGAAGACTACATAATACTTTTCCATTATTTAAAATATTTCAGTTTCTGAACTGTTGTCTGTACATCTCAAGGGAAGTAATTAAAACAAACTTGGAAATAGTGAAAAGTGACAGTCTGGAAAACTTCTCTTGTTTTAGAAGCAGCTTATTGTCTGCACACACCATCACATATTAATTAATGGTAAGACCCTCCAGGTACTGCTAGATGTAACTAGACATGTGCAGTATCACCACAGGAGGGTCTTATTCTGTGCTTGGGAATCTCTTTTCTCCAGTCAGTCAGTTCTGGTATAAACCACAAAGTTGAATACCTAGTTATAAATAGCCCATGAGTATTACATTTACATGAGTATTACTATTACACAGTAATAGAAAAAAAAACACATGAAAAATACAGGGTTTGCATCATGTGTTTTCAGCCCCCTAGAATGTATTAGCTTTTTCTTGTGCAAACCACCAAATGTGTCTCAGTCAGCCTTTTAGGACTACAGCTAATATGCAGGACTTGGGCATATTTCTAAGCTCCTGGGCCTGGGCACATGTGTGCTAAATCATGGGCCCACAAAAGACAGCGACTGCTCATCCTCAGGCCCTCACTTCTCCTCCTCTTGTATGAAAGAAACCTGGGGATGCAGGTGGTGAAGGAGAGGAACGTCCTCCAGCCAGACCTTGCCTATGCCTCTGGACACGATTCACCTTTGGTCATTTCATGTTTTGCACATTTACCTCTATATCTAACCAAGTGCATTTAACTGAAGCAGCCTTGTTTAGCACACTTCACAGGATGGAGAATCCACATCTTCTTTGAGCTTGTTCCAGTGTTAATAATTTTCATCATTAAGTGTGTCATGCTTCCTTTAGCACTTGGCTTCAGTCCCTGGTCATTACTGCTTGTTGTGCCTTTTCCTGCTAAATATAAGTGCTATTTGAGACCAGTATTTTCATTCAGTTAAGTTTTTTAAGACAGTGAGAATTATTTAATTATGCTGTCCTCTGAAATAAGTTAAGCAGACAAACCTCTTGCTGCGAGGTGTTTTCTTCCGTTTTTGAACATCATTTTTCAACACTCTCCCTTCTTCCAAGACAGCTTAAAAGCCTGGCCAGCAAAAGCAGACCCAGTATTTTATCATGTGAAATCAATTCCCTCCTCCCACTGCCCTACTTACCAATCTAAGGGTTGTAGTAGCTCTTTTTGCAGAAAAATCTCAGGATTGCTAACACACTCCACCGAGATGCCTACCTGCTTTAACCTGTGCCTCCAGATTAATCCTGCAGCTTTTAGAGACAAATTACCGATTTTGAAGATAAGTCCACATTCCTTGTTCCTAAATGTATAACTTTGCATTTGGCTGTATTAAAAATGCATTTTGTCTATAATATTTCGCTGTCTTGTCCTTAGTGCTATTTACCTTCATGGCAGTTTTATGCCATGTCCAGATTCAATCAATCACAGTCCTGTATTAGCTTTTGAGTCCTGTTTACTGTCAGATTTAGTACCTGTTTCTGCAAAAAACAAAACAAAACAAAATATTCTACGTTGCAGGCTACTTTGTAAGATTTCTTTTTTCATTCATAACCCACCTAAAACCCACCTTGTTCACACTAGCTATTGCTGATTTCTTTATTGAAACCCCAGGCAGTATTTCTTCAAATGCCCTATGAATGAAATTTTATCTACAAATTGAGGTATTAGCCTCAAATAATAGTGTCAAAGGACACAGTGGGATAAGGACTCTTTTTTCCCCCCCTCCATAATACCTTATCACGTAAAACCACTTTTACACGGTTTAAGTCTTTATATTCCAGTTTTTAACTGACTCCAATATCATCCTTTTTATTATTTTGCCTGCATGGCTGGCCTACTTCCTGCTGCCTATTTCATTTTTTCAAATAGTGTTAGATAAGCATTTTCTCAGGCTCCTAGGATATCTCAGACAGTATAAAATGTGTTAAAAGTACTCACCAGTTGGCTGGAATTCTCTTCATCCTGCTCTGTGCCACTCTTGACAACAAAGTACTCCAGTTTTAACCTTTTGAAAAAAAGAGTAAAACAGGATGAACTGACACAGGTCAGTTTTGGTTATTACTGCAAGACATTAATTATACTGAGGAATAAATTTGGTGGGACACTTAATTCTGTACTTAATTTACCCATATATTTGAGCATAAAAGGAAGGAATGTGTTAACTGCACTCAAGTCTAGCAATATGTTCTCCAACAGTCTGTAGTATGTGATACCATCTTGCATTGCTCAGGGTGACAAAATATAGCTGGTAGACTCCCACATTTTTTCTTAAAGTTAGCTCACGTACCTTGTACCTCATGTACTTTGGAGAGAGATGTTTTTCTTTGGAGCTAAAGCTGCAGAACTGGCTCTGGATCTTGGAATCTCTTGACACGCTGCCTAATGCCTCAGTGTACTTTTTGCCACTTCACATGAGAAAGGAATTTCTTTAACAGCTTTTTATTTGGGGGGCTGTAGAGTATGCTTCAAGCTATAGTAGGATTCCATTCAGTTATTGCTGTGCACAAGAGAGCACTGAGAATTATTAAAATTACAGTTCTTGGGATCACAGTTTGTTCTAAATCCACACCCTGGGTATTCCTCATTATATCTGTATTATGAGCAATTCAACACAACACAGTTTGCTTTATCACATCTTGGCGTTGCTCTCAAGACTTAAATTCTTTGCTGATCCAAGCTGTCTCTGGTGGCTGCCTGTGGGTGTACTGCCTGCTCCCTCAGGGAAGCACAATGAATATTCATTCTGCCAGTTTTCTCAAATCCACTGCTTTGCAGTCCCATGTGACTTCTGTTGCAGCAAGGATCTGAGTTACTTCATTTTTGTGACACACTGTAAGATACTGCTGCAGTCTGCAGTTCTCTGATCTCCCTTGGCTTTCCAAATATTATACGTGTTCTCTACAGCTGCAGTCTGTATCTTCATTCAACACCTGCTCCATAGGAAAGTCCCCTTCTCAGTAAATTCATACAGGAATGATGAATTAGGGTGAGCTGTCCTGCCTTCCTATTCCTACTGTAAGTGCATCTCAGGAACTGCTGTTTTTGTTGTAGACGTTCCCTCTTCATTCTTGATGTGGTGTCATCAAAAGCCCCTGCCCACCCTCCCTGCCCCCTCTCCCCTTACCATCACCACCAGACCAAATTCCTTTGAGGCTTGCTGGTAGCTGTGTGTACCACAGCTAAAAAGCCAAAGTGTTTGTGCTGAAGTTGGTTTTATGTTGATTTTTTTTTCTTTTTAATTGGTTTGATGAATAAATACATCAAAGAAAATAAAAAACAGGGCAGTAAAAGGGGAGCTATTAGAAAGCAACACTGAGGAGCTGAAAGGCTTATTCAATCACTCTGAGTCAAGCAGAGATAACTGCAGTTATAGGGCTTCTCTGTGTCACTGCATTAGAAAAATCATTGTGAGGAAGCACCTAGGAGGAAAATCCAGTTAACTTAGTGAGCTTGCTGTGTGCAAAGCTCTTGGGAGGAGCATTCAGCTCACATAGTTAATGAACCAAGGTCAAAAAATTCAGCTGCTGATGTCATTTGAAGAAGCAAACTTAATAATGCTTTTTGGAGAAATCAGTGTTGTCAGATTTTTTTTTTTTTCCAGATCTTACAGCCTATGGTAGTGTCAAAGTAATGATTAAGATTTTGAAAATGGTTCCCTGTCTGTTGGCAATATATGTTTGGCACTGTAACATTTAAGCTTCATATATTTATCAGTAAAAATAAGAATTATTGTATAAATTATTGTTTAAAAGCATCATAAGCAGACAACACAGTGTTTTACCTTAGCATGTTTATATACTACAAAACATTTGTAAGACTCTATTTGAAATAAAATAATTCACCTCTGTTGTTTACAAATCTCCAGTGAAACTATGTTACTTGGTATTTCTTTTAATCTTTAATTTTCTGCTAGGCAGAGTTGCAGCTTGCACCTGCAGAGGGTTGCAGTTTACACCTCTTTGTTCAAACACAGGCATTACTGATCTGGACATGTACAGTGACCACAGAAGACACGCTTGACAATAAATGTGACAAGCAGCCATGATAAAGATGATCCAAACATCCACTCCTTGTCCAGATTCCCTGCCTCCAAATTCCAGTGTAATTGTACACAGTGGAAACTGACACAGCGCATGCCCAAAGACAGCTGGAACCTACTCTATCTTTTATCTTCAACTCCACAAACATCAGCCTTAGGGGAGCATTCGACTTCATGGATGTCTGTAAATCTTGTCCAGGTTTGTGTTCAAATCATCTGACACTCTGGCCAAGATATAAATTTTCTGCATCCAAGGCCAAGCTCAAGAACAGATATGTGTTCAGGGGTAATTGTGGGTGATTTGTACCCACCACTTGAGTGACACAATGAGTGACACCTGAGTGACACCAGATTTTCAGAAGAGAATTTAGGAAGTCTGACTTCTTTTCAAGTCACTGATTGGCTCAGGGACTCCCAACATGGGGATTTATCACATAAATTTACTCTCTTCTGCCACAAATTCGATGAGGACTGAGTTGCTGATGGGATTCAAAACCTTTTTCTATTGTTACACCATTCCATTCTTGTAATGAATACATGCTTTCCACCCTCTGTTACATCCCTCTGAACCTCTTTTTTTGCCACCCTTTGGAAATATCAAACATCCAATAAATTTTGCAGCTTCTGTATCATTTAGTTAGTGCTAATGGCCTGGTGATGTCAACACTTAGCTAATACTGTTCATTCTTTAGAATAAATTCATTCTGTAGTAACAGAGACAATGATGATGTTAGCAGGAATCACACTTGTAACCCATCTAATGTCCAGGGAATACAAAAGGACTCCTTAGTCTCTCTGTGTCCTTTCCTGAACACTTTCTAACTCCATTCTTTCTGTTGGTACTTGAAAACATCTTTTATTTGTATGTGTAGTCATAATGTCTCTTTGAAGGTGAATCATGCCTAAAACAACTCATTCTGATATCATTATGTGCTTCTTCCCTAACTCTACAGAGTTTGTTATCAACAACATGAGAGAGGAAATTGGCCAAGCACTAAACAAACCGACAGCACCTGCCTCATTAACACCGACAGGCCTTCAAACTTTCCTAGCTGAACTTCAACACCCACCTGGTATTTTGAAGTCACATGTACTTAACTCTTCGTGAGTTATCCTTACATTAATCAGTTAAATCATGACTGTCAGTTGTTTTATATGGTTACTAACTCATTCATATAATTAACACTTAAAATTTTTGAGAGCACATTTCATTGTATATCTTGTTCTTTGAATCTCTTCAGCTGATTACTTCTCAATTGCATGCTACACTAGGATTCTTCCAAAAGAACAGAGAGTTCCCATTTAAAGACACTTGACATCATCAGCTGTCAAAACCATTTTAGACATCTGTTCTTTTGATGAAAGTGTTTTCAACTTTGTCTCTTACACTCAGGAATCTACACATGGGAGATTAATGCAACAGATTTGGGCGCATGCCTTATCCTCATGAATTCCATGGTTTGGTCTTTCAGCCCTGTCCAGACGCACGTGTAGGAGTTCTTCTTAGTTGGCTTGCTTATAACTTGACAGATGCAAGCAATCTTGCTATGAGGTTGTTCATTCCTATTGTGCCGGATTCTGCTCATGGGATGGGGCAGCCCTGGATGTACATACAGACTGGGGAATGAGATGCTGGAAAGCAGTGCCATGGAAAGGGACCTGGGGGTCCTGATTGATGGCAAGTTGAATGTGAGTCAGCGGTGCCCTGGCAGCCAGGAGGGCCAACTGTGTCCTGGGGGACATCAGGCAAAGCATCACCAGCCAGTCAAGGGAGGGGATTGTCCTGCTCTGCTCTGCACTGGGGTGGCCTCACCTTGAATACTGTGTGCAGTTTTGGGCACCTCAATATAAGAAGGACATTAAGCCATTAGAGAGCGTTCAAAGGAGGGCAATGAAGATGGTGAAGGGCCTTGAGGAGAAGCCGTATGAGGAGAAACTGAGGTCAGTTGGTCTGTTCAGCCTGGAGGAGACTGAGAGGAGACCTCATTGCAGTTACAACTTCCTTGTGAGGGGAAGGACAGGGCAGGTACTGATCACTTCACTCTTGCGATAAATGACAGAACCAGAGGAAAAGACATCAAGCTGAGTCAGGGGAGTTTTAGGTTGGATATCAGGAAAAGGATTTTCACCAGGAGGTTGGTTGGACACTGGAACAGGCTTCCAAGGGAAGTGGTCACAGCACCAAGTCTGACAGAAGCATTTGGATGATACTCTCGAGCACATGGTGTGATTTTTGGGGTGTACTGCAGAGGGCCAAGAGCTAGACTTGATGATCCTTCCATCTCAGGAAGTTGCCTTTAGTTTGCAACATTTTCTGCTTCAGAATATTTAGTCTTCTCACCATACACCATTTTATTTTATGGTATTTTAAAATTTTATATTTTATAATTCTTTTCACATTTAATATTCACACAGTAAAAACTTCAACAAAAAAAGCTTCCATGGCCACTATATTTCTAGTGATAACCCTCATTGTAGATTTTGCATTGATATGTTTGAATACATGGGATTTATGCTTATGCATTCCCTCATGAGTTTGTCTGTCTCACATGCTAGTGGTCCCCCACCTTGCAACAACTTCGCTGACTTCCCAGAAGCCTCTACTTTCTCAGTTACTACTGCCTTGCTCTTTGGAGAACTTTTTTATCATGCACATACTGCAGTACTTCTGCTGATACTCAGTCTGTGTCATTTTACTGTTGCTTGAGTCTTCCACAATCTCCAAAAGTGGAATCTAATTGTGGATTCTGGCAGTTCTCCAAATGATGCTCTCTGTTTGTGGCCTGAGGGGACACTCTATCAGCATCTGGGACTTCTGATGTTCATAGCAGAACTCCACAGTGTGAATTATATATACACTATGGGGTTTGGAAAGATGTCTTCTCTCTTTTCACACTTGCTGATATGTTCTGTCGACACAAATCTACTAAAACCTGTTTATTTTTTAAACTGCAGATAAAATTATTAGTGCCATATAAATAGGGATACTAACAGTGGATTTATGAACAAAACTGGAATCTTGGTTTTAGCGACTCTCTAAGCCATACAAATAAAGCCTGTCAAAATGAATGTTTGCCACCTTAGATTACACTAGCTACCACACCAGCTAAAGGAGAAAAATCTTAAGGTATGTTCATAGATCTGATGAAAACAAGGTTGCTTCCCTCATTAGAAAACATCATAAATGAGATAGAGAACCCACTTAAAAGTCAAATTACAGTTACGTGACTTGTGCAGATGAAACTCTCCATTTGGCTGTCTCTATGTGAGGCAATTAGAACACTCCCTGATGTTTAAATCATCTTTAGTATCTTCCCTTTGCTATAACTGCCTCATATAAACTCTTCTCTAAAATAAACACCTTTTAGATTACAAAAAAATTTTAAAATACTTAAATGGCTTTGAAAGGAAAAGGAAGAAATTAATCTCACCTAAGCCGTGCAACAAAGGGATAAAATAAACTCTTTTTTTAAGAGAGAGGACTATTACCACAGAGTGCTATGAGAAAGGAGAACAAAGAAATGTTACTTCTGCAGTTCAGAAGTAACATTCACTTTCTTCCCTATCTATGGGGAAGTGATAAACGGAAGAAAATGTGGAACAGCTGGAAAGGATAAAACTGTCAGGAGATGCAACAAAGCAAAACACTCCCCTAGAGGAATAGGTTTCCCTTTGATCACACAAAGATTTGGGTTTTTTCTGTTTTAAACAGAACAGAAAATGAGGATATGCAATAGAGAGCTATAATGGATAGGAGCGAGATGAAAGGTCTGAGATTAATTGTGATTGGTATGAGGTGCTCCAGGTTGGTTTTTTTTTTTTTTCCTGATCTTGTACAACTCCCTCACAATTAGGTAATTACTTAACTCCCTAAACCATTAAGATTGCATTATGAAAGCTGGGACGCTTTTGAAAAAAATAGCAGTAAGTAAAGACTGCTATTTTATTATTGATAGCTTTTTAGGTAGGAATGCCAATAAAAAAATTGAATATGTAATTGATGAGAGAACATCAACAGCAATAACCTGCCTTGATGAAAAAGTTCATGATCTAGCCAGCAGTTATTAAATCATATATGGAAACTTAAATATATGTATAGTTGCTGTATCCCCATCTTTTTTTTTAAAAGCCTCTGCTTAAATATTGTACCCTCAGTGTCTGCACATGTCTACACCAGGCAACACTGGGCACAAATAGCCCTTATGTTCATCCAAATCATAAAATTAAGACTGTACTATCATCAACAAGACCACAATATATAAAAAAGAATAAGTAAATGCTATTAGTCCTTCTACAAGGCAAGAAAACAATCACAGGAACCTTTCTAGGATATTTTCCTAAAGATCCACATTTTTATTTGTTTACTGCAGCCCCTGTTAATTGATAAATTTCGCATTTGCATCGCCTACTATTTCCAGGCAGGCATGTTTCAGTTATCATCTCCCCCAAACAAGCCACCTCCCCACATCTGTTTGCTTCCTTTTATGTCTCCTCTCTCTCAAGAGCCACTTAGAGCTCCACTGTTCTCATTTACTCACAATTCTGTTCTGACATGTAGAGGAGAAGGTGATGCAACAGGCTTGAAGTTTATTTACAAACTACAAGTGACAACATGTGTCAAACTTAGCTGGTTGCACCCAGCAGAGAGGGGACTTCCAAAACTGATCTTCCAGAACAACAAAAACCAAACTGCATTTGCTCAGTTCCCTTGAGCAGCGCAGACAGATTGTTACTGTGATTGAATCGATTACCCGTGCTGGAGCTGGCAGACCTGCAGCACTCATTCCCTGTGTTAGAAGAGGACTTTTCACAGCTGCATTGCAAAGTATTCAGACATCAGCCTCAGTGTCCTTCCTCTTCTCCTCGTTCACAGAGGTTGAAACTCCAGGTTTAAGCTTGTTTTAGAAATGCTGGTGTACAAATGGTGACAACCATTCACAGTGTGATTCCAGTTGAGCCCAGTGTTTCCTCTTCTGCAATAGCCATTTGCAGATTCCTCGGGAAGCATGAGAACAGAGCAAATTCATATGGTATTACCCCTAATAGTCTCCCAGCCTCTGACTATTTTCAGCTCAGGGAACCTTCTGCTCCTGTTGTAATTTGCTTAATGCCTCAAAAGATATCTCTTTCATATACTTTTCCAGTCTTGCCTGAATTCTTGTAAACTCTTCGTATCAGAGCATCCTTTGGCAAAGTGGCTTTGGCTAGTCACCTTGTTGAAGAACTACCTCCTTTTGTTTGATTTCCTGTCCCTCTAGTATTTCACTTTATTTTATAATTCCTAGTTTTTCTATAGGAAGAGACAACAGTAATCCCTACCCACCTTTCAACACTACTCCTATTCTGGTGGCTCTCTAGCAAGCTCTTTTACAGGATGAAGGGTCCTAAACTTCACACTAATTCCTCATGTAGAAGTTGATTTGTGCTTTCTGTTGTGTTTCTGTGAATCTTTTCTAGACCTCTACCTTTTCTGAGACAAGGGGATCATTACTGCACAGCACATGTAGAGTGGTGAATTGAAATTTTATACAGTGATCCCACATTTTTTGCTTTGCTGTCAGGTCTTTTCATTACCAATATTTTATTTTCCTCTTTTGACTGCTGCTGAGCACCAATTTGATGTTTTCAGACAGCTATCTATCCATCAAAAGGTCTTCCTGGAGTAGTAGAGACCACTACAAAGACCATTACTGCAAATGTGAAGTTAGGACTGTTTTTTTCCTCCATGTATCACTTCACATCTACCTACACTGAGTTTCATCTGCCATTTTATTGTCAAGTTTCAAAATGACTTTCTGAGATTCTTGACAAAGCTTCTCTATTTTGAATAACTTCATATCATCAGCAAACCTTGTAGCTCAATGTTCAAAGTCATTTCAAGGACACCCAGGAACACGGTGAAGAGATGAGGATCCAGCACAGACTCCTGCACAACTCTAATGGCAACCTTGGAAGTCCATTATGGGGATCCATGCCAGGATTCTCTCATCTGTGCCATAGCTGGGATGTTTATTAGGCAACTTAAGCTACTTTATCACAGCTTTTGTTTGTTTGTTTGTTTCCTCAGCTTCCAGAATACTTTTTGTTAAAAACCAGAGAATGAACACTGGCCATCATAGCATTTTATTCTTTTGTTAAAGATGACAGGACCACCCTTGTGGTAATGTTAAGGTTTCCAGTACATCAATGACAAAATGAGAAGTACCACAAACCCCAAAGGTGATTTCCTTAAAAAGGAAAGCAAGCAGAGGAGAAATATCATAAGAATCAGCTGATATCCAGGCAGAGAGGAACATCATTACCACAAAGTCCTTGCCGTCTATCCTCCCATATGAATGACACAAAGTATGGTGGGCTGGTACACACATCAGGTGTTCAGTGGAACACTGGGGATACAGTTATCGAAAAGAGAAAGTATAACAGCATCTGGCTAATTATTATTCAGGTTGTTTCAGCACAGGTTTGTCATCTGCTTTAAAAGCATTCAGGTGCTTGTCAAGATGCAGAATGCAACAAAACCAAATCAGGAATTTTCTAGTCTGCAAAATTTTATTAAGCAACAGCTGGACAACTCTTACAACTCCAAATCATCAAGGAAAAATAGGGCAATCAGTCCATCTCTCAATCATGTAGACAGTAAAGAATCTGGACAAACCACATTTTTATAGGGAAACCAACAATACTTTCTAGGCACCTCCTGCAAAATCTATTACACAAGACACAAAAAGGAGAGGCAGATCAGGGTAGTTTTTAAGTACAATGGAAACCAAGTATACCATGGTATATTGAGGAGAAAAAAAAAAAGAAAACTTGAGATTAAAAAAAAAATGTAATTAAAAAATTGTCTGGGTAAGTAAAGTAGACAAATGGTGTACCAAATTTTCAAAAGCCTTAAGAAAAACATGCTGGGCTTGCTTGCTTAAGAATGCATGCACTCTCATGACCCCGTGCTCATTAAATTAAAAAAAAAAAAAAAATCCCAATTCACGTTCAAGGTTACAGTACCAAAATAATGCATTTATAAACAAATGCAACTCCCCTTCTTTTCCAGGAAACACTACAGTGCCTTTTCAATCAAATGCATCCTCATGCTATTCCACAACACCATATATTTTATCTACAATAAACAACGAGATCTTGAACAGACATACCCTTCTGCAAACACACAACGCACAAACAGAAAAAGAAGCAGTGAATGTAGAAACAGTGAAATGGATGTGAAAAGCAACCTAAGGCAACACAGGTATCAAGCAAACAAAAGAAACAAAGGGAAAGTTGGAAAATTTCTGAACAAATAGCTTGAAACAACACAGATAGGAATTACAAGCTGTTATTCCAATGAAATACTTGAAACTCAGGTGTCTGCACACAGTTAAAAAAATGTTTCTCTTTTATTATTACTTTAATCTTCATCTGTATCTTAAACCATCTTCTTGTCCAGTAAGATAAACATTTCAAAAAATAGACAACATTTGTCAGGATTCAGAATTGCTGAACAAGACCAAATTTTTAAACTGTAAACTGGAGGGCAAGGATTAAGAACAGACTGGGAGGCTTTAGCATCACACTATCTATTGTTTCATTGAACACTCTGGATAGGCGAGTATTCGTTGTTTTCACTTATTTAATTTTGTCTCAAAAATCACGTTGTTTTGAACCTGCAGTCAGCAAATCTGTGCACTTGCATAGTGCTCCCAATCAATTTGCCTTAAAGCACAAATTTCTTGTTACAGATTCATTTGCAAAATCCAAAGTTGAAGGGTTAATTGCTTTTGTCTTAAAAATTTTCTAGATGCAGCAACAATCAAACTGCCCAAACAAACTCCTGATACATCTTCAGAGATATCAGGCAACAGGGAAAGCGGAGTCTTTTCATCTTACA
>JAWWES010000115.1:53079680-53145769 GCA_035583135.1 Lophotriccus pileatus
CTCCTGAGGGCAGCAGGACTCTAAACTGGTATTTGCTAATGAAGGATTATGCCTTGAAAGTGAAGGGACTTGAAAAGAAGAAAACTTTGTCTACTAGAATTTTTCCATTTCTGTAAGCAGGATAGCTGATTTGCTCTCCTATGGGAAAACCATTATGCCAGTCTCTAAGTAACATAAATAGCTTGGTCTCCTGTCCTGTGATGGAATCCTAGAAATGGGAATAAGAGTAAAAAATCCGAACTACTACTTTGTGGCCAGGATTTTACTTCTAGCATTCCTCAAGGGGGTTATGTGGAACTGTCAACACAGCTGTTGGCTGAAATGCTTTAGAATTTTCTTAAGTGAATATATGGGTCATACAAGTAATTTTTGCCTTATAATCACACAGTAATGGGTAAATACATTTTGGATTGGATTCGGCTGTCTTATGTATCTTGTTGTAACCATGTAGTGAGGCTGGAAGTTGGTTCTCTGCCAGCATGCCCTGCAAGTGTCTCATCTGTTACTAATCTCTAAGTCAGATTTACTGGTCTGGAATCAGTCAGGTCCTCCAGAAACGTGCAATTTCCAAACTGTTGCTCTGGGAAACATGTTCTTAAAAGCCAGTGAAGATTTGATCTGTCTTCTCTCCCCTTCTCTCCATCAAATCAGTTTTTGCACTTGCTGCTCTTTTCCTATGAGGAATTAAAACGTTTCTGACAGGTAACAGGGCACCAAGATGACACAGGATCACACATGCCTGGCTGCAAAAAGCAAGTGTACTGCAATTGTATGAGGCAAAAATCAGGCAAGCTCAAAAATCCATTAGGAATTTCTGAGAGGACACTAAAAAGACACATCAAGGAAAGCCTGGACCTACGGAAAGTTTAGGTTCAAGCGAAGTTCGATATCCTTGTCTGACACCTGTAGGCCCTCGTGAATCTTCATAAAAACACAGTTTTACTTGTGGCTGCACCACAGGAAAATTTTTTAACTGAGATGAAACTGTGAGGATTTACTGGTATTCAGGCAGCCCATGGCACATGTTACTGCTGGCCTCTGGAACTGAGAGCAAAATTATTAATGTGATAATTCATTTTTTCCTCTTTCACCCCCCTCCTTCTCATAGTGTCTTAGGATATTGCAGAAATGTGTTATTTTTACTGTTTCAAGCCAAAATTTGCCACTCCATGCATCGTGCAATTCATACCAGACTTTAAATATAAATTTTTAGACTTTGTTAGGAGATCTATTTTGAGGATATCAGCTTTGTATTTTCGAAAGAATTGGGCTTTCGGTTGCATCCCTTTGCAACTCCCCCAAAGCAGATTCTGACTTCAGATGGTCACCGTGGCCACTGACTGGCATCAGGGCTTTCTCTGCCCAAAGCTGCTGCAGCCAAACTCCACAGCAGCTTCATGCTGCTCTAGGAGCAGATCTAGAAGGGTGAGTGGAGGAAGACCTGCTCCAGCAGGTCTCCTATGGAGCATCTTGAGGAGGTAAAGGTGCAGCAGGCAATGTCAGGGCTCAGCTCCACCAGCTCTGTGCAGCATTAGCTCATCTGTCAGAAGCACTATGGCTGTGCTGGAACCAGCTGAACTCAGCTTAAAAATGAGTGTTACTAGTCTGAGCAGAGGAAAATTCTTCTACTGCCACACATTTGTGCCTCAGCTTATTCCAAGCTTGTTTGCTTGTATCTCCACGTAGCACTGAATTCCACCACTGCCAAACCCTACTGAACTATGCAATGAACTCCCTACAGACTGAGCCTACATCATTATACCCTCCTTTATCACGTAACCCACCTTGTTTTGTATCTCAAGACAAGGCACTGTACTAAGAAGAGGGAAAGCAAACCAAGACTTCTATTTTTTAAAGCACTCCCAACTGAAGTATAGTTAGAAACAAAAAAGAACAGATTCCTGCAGGTCCCAAAGAAGTCACCTAGATTCTTCGTAGTCTACACAGTTCTCCACAGCAAACTCACTGCGTCTAGCTGCCAAAAAAATATCTTTGCCTGCCTGCAGTATGAAGGTTTTGCAAATTATCCAGCAAAACCAGGTCTTCATGCATTTTTAATTTCTTGCAGCAAAACATACCTGCTAGCAAACAATTACTTACAAAGACGCTCTTTAAATATAAATGTGTGTAACTCACTGATACACAGTAATAAAATAATCCGTATATCACTTATTACATTATGCAAGAAAAATAATATGTCTTTTGGACATGAGCAGGAAATCTACATTAAATTATCTTTTAAAAAAAAACCCACTCAAAACTCCCTAAAGAAAAATCAAACAAAAAAACAACCCAAAAGAAAAAAAATACCCCCCCCCACCATTACAATTATTGCACAACTGGAAAAAAAGGTTTGGAAAAAACATCCTTTACTACCAGAAATTACTGCATGTAGAAAAGAACTACGTATTTTTGAACACTTTGCTACATTCTTCCTAGAAGAATTTAGTTATCTACAGGAAAACTCTGTTTTACTAATGAAATAGAAAATGTAACATATACCTTTTGGCTGAATGCAATAGCAATCTTAAGGATCTAAGTGATTATTTGGTGGTGTTCTTAAATTTGTTTCCTATATTGTATCTCGGTGGAAAATAAAACAACTTTCACTTGCTCTTTGTATAATTTAGAATCCTGTTGCACACTCAGACTTTTTCATACTTCCCATTCCTTTCATTAAAATCCTTTATATTTGAGAACATTTTCTCTCTCTAATACTGGGTATTCTCTATGCATTAAAATCCTCAGTTAAAGGGACTCTGTTAAATTATTTTCCAAAGGATAGTCTTATCCTACAGAATTTCCTGACAGGTAAATGGAAAGAGTGACGGAAACAGCGTTTATTTTCCTAATTTTTTATAATTATTCCTTCTGCTTTGCTGGGGCAGAAACTAGAGCTCTATCTATGCCAAGGCTCTTTGTGAGTGCCATCAGAAGTATGCAATCATGACCTGGACCAGTGAAGCCAAATTACTAACTCTGCTACTTGTTTTCATTTCTTGGTTCTCCGTTAGCATAAAACTTCTGACGATCAGAAAAATTTGGCAATGAACCTTATGAAAAGGAATACTGTTCCCTGGAAGGTTAAAGAAACCGCATGCAGAAGTCCTTCTATTTAGATTAGATTTTCTTAAGAAATTCCCGCTGTTTCCATGTACTAATAATTTTGGCTTAAAATTACAGGTGATGTTTCTTCCAGCTGAACATTTCTGACATGTGACTCAGTAGCTCTTCCCTCAGCAAGCAAGCCAGCCAGCCTGGTATGTTTCTCCTCTTATGACGTTCAGTGTGTGCCTGTTAAACTCTAATTACCATATGACTGCTTAGCACAGACCTTCGGGCAGGTGAAGACTCTCATCAGCCAACTTTCCTCCTTGTGTTTTGCAATCAGTGGACTAAGAATTCAACCTACTGTTTTTACAGTATATAACTCAATATAGAGAAAGGGCTTAACAGTGTTTCCTCCATATAAAAAATGCCAAGTGAAACATTTCCATTGATTTTTAAGGGACCAGAACCAAATCAATTTTGGTTCCTCTTTTACACACACATTATACATACAGGTACTCAAACTGCTGAATAAATCATGCACATGAAAAAGAACACAAATAGGCCCAGACAATTTGTGCTGGAAAAAACCCCTAATCAATTAAAGCAAACAAGATGCCAAGGGGAATGTTTGCCCGACCACTCCCATATACAAGCCTAAACTGCTGAGCTTTGGGATAATACAGGCATGGTACCATCTACTTCCCTACTCCTTCCTTCCTACATCTGCTTCCTCTCTCCAATGAAACCATCTTGAAGGTGGTTCTTCCTGGGCTTAACCCATGGGGCATTACACGATCTGCTTCATCATCTCCCTTGGAAACTCTCTGAAACTCCTCTCTGACTGGCAGTGCTCCTCTGTGCTGTACAGCTCTAGCAGCTGCAGAAGACCAGAAGTTAGAAGCTCACTGCATATTGTTAATATCTACTACAGCAGAGTATTATGTGATATGTTGCTCTAGAACAAATCAAATGCAACACACATCTGCCTTACTACTAGGATTCAAGAAAAAGAGAGGAAATCATACCTGTTCATCTTAAGTTATACCAACTTTTTCAAGTAAAAAAGTTAAACAGTGGATGAAAGACAAAGCATCCACTGACATCTTAAATAGCACATCCTTCCCAGTGTGCCTTTAACTTCAAAAGACTGATTTCTGAAGAAAATCAAAACATCTGCAGTGATCTTTAGTAATCTAACATCCAAATAATTATATGAATAGTTTTGGGGTTTGTGTATTACCGGGTGAACTACTTCCATATCAAAACATATTCCACAGCAAAATGCTGACAAGGAGGAAAGAGAGAAAGCAAATAAATATGTGCACAATACAAAGACAACACAGAAATTCTCTATGCAAGCAACCCTTCCGAAATGCTTAACAGGTCTGCACATCCACCAGAAAGAACTGCAGTCACGCTACTGTTAAAAGCCTTCCTCTGTAACACTCCATGTAAACTTTGGCTTCCCGCTCTTATCTGGAGCATTATATTTTCAAAATACAGTCATAAAGACTGCTCAAGTAGCAAGGTGATAAAAGGTGATCATTCTGTCCAATTTTTCCTTCCTCTTTCAACTAATTTTTTTCTCCAGCCAGCTGTGATATCGTTTCCACTAATGAATTTGCTTTCCTGACGAAACTGCTTCTTGTCATGACTTGCCACACTTCTGCCTCCATTCTAATTCAAGCATTGATATGCTGTTGTAGAACTTGATTCATTCTCATTGCTAAGAAGACTGGGCCTGCTCATACACTTGAAAGACTTTGTTTATAAGGTGTAAACACATTGAAACATGAGGAGCATGCATAGGCATGGCCTCAGAGGTACCTCTGATCACACTGTACCTCTCCTAACTACATGTCAAATCAGAGAATACTGCTGACCAATGAGAATAAAAAAGCAATGCTCCTCTATCTTTTGTCACCTACTGAGAGATGTTTATCCCCAATAACTGCACACAAAACAAGCAGACATCAACTTCTTTGATACAGTGGGTTTTTTAAACCACTCTCCTGGTTTGGGCCAGGATGGGGTTAAACTTTGCAGTAGCCAGGAGTGGGCATGGCTAGGCCCTGGAGGTTTTACCATACTGCTTCAGAATAACCTCCTATATCACCTCATATCATTTTCCTATTGGGAAGGCGTCCCTACCAGGTCAGGTAGCATGGTGGTGTGGTAGGGTATTGTCAGGGCTTTCCATGTGGTGAGCAATCACGTGTGAATAGTTTGCCTCTTGTACATTCTGTTATTAATACTGTTGCTGTTACTGTCCGCTTCATTTCACTGCTGTTTCCAGTAAACTTTTCTTATCTCACCCCTTCATCTTTACCTTTTGTGCCTCCAGTTCTCCTCTCCAGCCTGCCTCATGGGAGGGGGAAGTGAGAGAGTGGCGAGGGGTTTGGAATGTTTCAGTGGGAACACTAAAATTGGGGAATACCATTCCTAAACCATGACAACCACCCACTGGCAACAATTTTTTCTCTTCTGAATGATACATCATTATTTATAAATTAAACATTGACCTACATATGCCCTCTTGGAACCTGTGGTGCTCAGTTATTAGCAGATATCAGAGAAGAGGCACATGTCTTCAAGTATTATAGCTTCGTTTTTTTCCTTTTTTTTTTTTTTTTGCTGCTATCATTGATGTTTTAGAAGTAGAGTAGTAGTAATAGTACAAACTGGAACCAGAAAAAAGTTATGTTCCCCGTTTTAAAAAGAACAGCATGATATAAGGCAGCCTATCAAAAAGAGCAGTCTGTTTTAATCCCCCCATGAGCTTACATCAGCTACTGTAGCACACACGGCAGAACCACCACAACAAGCCAAAAGCCACACTTCTCCACGGAACATTGAATGGCTCTCCACCCTTCGCTCTTTCTGAGACCCAGCACAACGCTTAAAAAGAAAAAAAAAATGGAAACGAAACAAGCTAACAAACAAACAAAACAGAAAACAGCCCCCCACCCTCCACCCCATGACTGATTAGAGTTAATGCCCTTCTGGTGGGCACCAAAAGACTTTTCCAGTTTTACTGCCTTCCTCACTCCCAGGCACCTCTGCACACCTAAAGCAGGCTGCCCTGACATTTTCCGGTTTGGACTTTATGAGAAGGTTAACATTTTTCTCTCTCCAGTCTCTGCTTGTTCACTTGAGGCGTTGAGTCACATTAGCCAGAGCAACAGCAAAGGCTTGCACTGCAGAAAATGGATACTGAAAGTCCAAAATGTAAGCATTGCCATCAATTCTTCCAAACTGCATCACCTGGGAAGAAGGGGAAGAGGAGAAGGGAAGGAAAAAGAGAAAAAGGTCAAAAAAAGTGAATTACAGAAAAGGAACCAGAGAAGAACAAAATCTTTTTGGTCCTTTGTACGAACACCTCACCTCCTGAGGTAATGTGAGCGGAACTACTCACAGAATGGGGTTTGGTGCTGAAGAAGAGTAAGAGCACTGCACTATGTTTGCATAGAGTCTTTGACTGCAATATTTGACTCTATAGAGCAAATTGAACTTTAAAATATGTTAGACTGAATACAGCATTGGTATAAGTAGATTGTCACCAATTACTTCAGCAGATGTGAGGTACACCAGCATCATGTTTCCCGCAGGAAAATACCATTCTCTCCCTTGTAAAAATTCTATCATCAACCCATCAGGAAAACAGATTCTGTTTTCAAAGAAAAGAGCTTCCAGGGAAGGGGAATAACCAATTTTATCACTGTAGCACTTCATAGGCAGTAAGCTGTGCATTCTTTGCAGTTCTATTTCCTTTTGCAAACTTCACTAGCAAATAATTATCCTGAGAAACAATTAGCAAAGCGGTAGTGAGAGCTATTTGAATGCAGGGCTAGTCAGATTGTTTGTTGTTCTTCTGCAGGGAATATCTGAAGTTTGGCTTATTATTACTGCTTTTTCATTCACTTCATCAGAAGCCCAGATTGTATTTGCTCAACAGTGAAGCTCCTTGAACTAGAGTGGAGACTGTCTGCGCAAGTCGAGTCAGGCTCTGTTCTCCCACCACCACCAAAACCTGTGGTTGGGTGATTTCACACAGCTGCCCATGGGCATGTATCCACAGCCTTTTAACTGAAGAAGAAAGTGATATAAATGGCTCTGATCACTGCCTTTGAGCTTTGTTACAGACAAGCAAAACCAAAAGACTACCAGTGGTCATGCACGTTGGATATTTAAGACAACTAACTCCCAAGTTAAATCAGAGGAAACTGAGAACCTTGATCTCTTTAATAAACCAAAAGTGACTTACAGCTGGACAAGGAAATAAATATGAGTCTCCTGAATCTCAGTCCAGTGTAGTGCTGATTGGTACCACTTAATAGGCTGGGTTTGGTGTAATAGTAGTAACATCCCACTTGGGCCACATTAAATGGTTTGATTTTTTGAACTACCCATTGACCCTTCTACCCATGGATGGTTCAAAAGTGGCCCACAGGCACTTTGTTCTGGGGAAGGTCAGTGTCTCCCTCCTCTAGCATTAAGAACCAGACCCACGGGCCTGGTAACCCACAAGGGAAAATTCTGGCATGGAGAGAACCGAACTCACTGTCCATTGTCTCTTCCTTAGCTATCTACTGCCTGGCTAACCTTTGTGAGCAGGGCAAGAAGGGAGCAGTGTTAACTAACTAGCTGCCATCCACAACCAGCACTGATGGCAAATGCAGCTACCTGTCTGTTGTGTTTATTACAAAACTTTCAGTAGTGAAAGCCAGTGAGACTAAATTTGGCCCTTATTCCCATGTGTGACTGCAGTAAGACTCAACATATTTTCTATATTTACTTTACAACTGAACTTGACCCATCATGCTGAATCTAGACCTTTGACAGCTGTTTTTTATCAACCACATGGCAAAGCTTTTTCTCACAGAGCAGCTAAATCAAGCAGGAGGCACTTGGCAGCATAAGAGACAGAGAGAATAATCCTGGCATGGCCTTCCCACACCCTGGACCCCATTCCAACACGTGTGTGCCACCCCTTCCTACCTGTCGTCCTTCCAGCTCAATCTGAAAGTTTTTTGCCGACTCCTGGGTCACCCGCCCTCCGAAGTCCAGCTGGTAGACTTGTGTCGCCTCGTTCCACAGTGGCTGCTTGTTGGCCATCACATATACAAAGCCCTGGCTTCCCAGTCTCCCATCCTCCTTCTCACTGGCCTTCCGGCACTTGAATTCATCCAGCTCACTGGCTGTCCTCAAACTCCTTTTGGTTTTCCAACCCTTTTTGCTGCCCTGGCTCTGGTTCATCAGTTCATCTCCACTTATAAAAAGCTCTGGCTCACTCTCCGAACTGTCCTGAAACTCATTTGTCTTGTTTAGTTTCTTGGACTTCAGCTGATCTTTCTGGCTCTTGACCTTCTTCTTCTCCCTCCCCAGTCGAGGGCTGGATATTAGCGAGTTGAAGTCAGTCAGTGTCCTTGCCTCCTTTTTGACCTTGCCCTCGGTGATAGCCTGCATGTTTCCTTCCTCGGCTCGACTGTCCAGGCGTTTCCGGCTCTTCTTGCCAAATTTGTCTGTCCTTTGAGGAACAGGGCTTTCTGTCAAGGAGAGCACCTCCTGGAAAGTGTCTGCCGTCTCCACCATCACCTCCGTGCCCACGTGGCCCTGCAGCTCTGCTGGTGGGGGAGACATCACCGGCTTCTCCACCACGAGGAGCGGCTTGGGGGGCAGGGTGCCCTGGGGGTTCTGTACGGGTGGGCAGGTGCTGTAGGAGCTCCACGGGTGCAAGGCGATCGGTGGCAGCTGTAAACTAGAGCAAGTGCTACTTCCCGGGTACATGGGTGGCAAGGGGCAATAGGAGAGGTTGGATGGATAACCGGGCTGAAGCACAACCGTGGGCTCCTGCTGTGCAAACTGTGTTGGGGCCAGAGCTTCTTTGGGGGAGCAGGGAGCCTGCATTCCCTGAAGGGGAGGGGCACTGTAGCTTCCTGGGTAAGGTACTCCAACCCCGTAACTTGTCTGGAAGGTGGCAGTGGGACTGGTTGGAGATTTGGGGGAAACGAACGGCACTCGAGACATATCCAGATGTTGAGCCTGACCAATGATGAGCGGAGCAGGTTTTAGAGGATTGGGCACTGAGCTCTGAGATGTCCTTTCCTGAGGAACCCATATCTCTTCACTCACCATAGGGTCCCACTGGTACGGTGGTGGCCGTTTTACAGCAAGGGTAGCCTCTGTCAAGGACACAGGCGTGTGCCGTATTGATTTCTCCACTGGGCAGTGCTGAGAAAGGGCCTCGTCCTCCGTGAAGGCGGAGTTGATATAATCTGCTCGGTCACGGGAATTGTCAGGTGGGCTCAGCAAGCTGTAGGAGGACTGGGAGGCCAGAGGCGAAGTACTGACAGAGTGAGCAATGACAGAGCTGTGCTGGGAGCCACTCCCTGTGCTCAGATCAGGTCTCATGCCACCAATACTGGAAGTGCTGCTACTAGCGCTGGCACTAGGGATGTTGCCCGCAACACCAGCGCTCGCGTTGCTGCTGCTGCTGCCAGCACCACCACTGCTGCACTGGCTGCAGGTGTACAAGGCAGTGGGTACTCTCTGCTGGTACTGTGCCGTCACAGTACCCATGCTGCTCTTGGGTTTCGGGGGAAGTTGCAAGGTGGCTCTCTGACCATCCATCAGCTGAGCCATTTTCAGGGCTGCCTCTCTGCTGTTCCTTCGCAGAGTAGCATGAATGATAGTGCTGTCCAGCCTCTGTGCCATGCTTCTGCCCTGGGACAGCTGGCTGGCAATGTCAGGGTAGGGCGGCGGGTCCCCGGTTGGGATGGAGTAACGGGGGACCGTGAGCCGGTTCAGGGTGGCGCTGGCACAGGGCTGCTGCATCTTCTTCTCAGCAGCTGTGATGCGCAAGGTGGCGGAGCTGCCAGGACCCGGCAGGGTGTAGGTGCTCTGGGCACAGAGCATCCTGGTACGAGGCCGGCACACCTCCTCCACGTTCCCGCTGCTGTCGAACGTTGTTATCCGCTCATACCCCAGGGGCGTCTGGTAGTGCCCCGGCGGGTAGAGTGAGAACTCCCCCTTTTTGAGGCAGAGATCGAGGGGCGGCTGCGGGGGGCCAGGCGGGGGTGGCAGGGTTGGTGGGGCGGGGATGGTGCCGGGGTAGGGTGGCGGCGGGTTCATCTTGTTCAGCTGCAGCTCCTGAGTGGCCCCAAAGATGACGGCATCCCCTTCTACCAGCTGTGGCCCTGGCCGTGGGGCCTTGGCCTTGGGCAGGGGCTCGTGCTCCCTGTCGCTGTGGTCCCGCAGGTCAGCCAGGGCGATGGCGGGGGGCGCAGGGGGCGGCGGGGCGAGCGGAGGTGGCGGCGGGGCCGGGCGGCCCAGCTCCCCCACGGCCAGCGCCCCTGCCCCAGGGCCGGGAAAGCGGCCTGGTGCCCCCGGGAAGGGTCCCGTCCCCTCACTCCCCGCTTCCGCCGGTGGGTTTGCCAGCACATCCAGCTGCACGTTCTGGTTGGCCAGCAGCGACTGGACCAGGCCTATGCTCTGTGTAGGCGACATGGCCTGTGCGGAGCTGTGGATGGGGGCGATGGGGATGTTGACGGTGCACGGTGGGCTGCTGGCGGGGGCGCCAGGGGCACCCGGCACTGCAAAGAACAACAAAGCGTGTCACCCGCTGTCTCGGCCAGCCTCCTCTCCCCACCCCTGGGATCCCTCCCATGTGATGGCAAGGCCATGAAGGGGCTTTTTAAGGGACTTTTTAAACTACTTGTTACCTTTGTGTACTTGCTTAAGCACTCTGCTGTATCTGGATGGACTGCTATTGGTTCCCAAAACCAGCGGATCAGACCTCAGTTTGAATTTGTAAGCCAGCCCATCTCCCCTGACTCCCATTGCACAAGAGCTACTTATAACAGCCGGTGATCAACTTTAAAGCCATTTTTTGGGAGTGACACTTCAGAGATAAAGTTCTGAGCTTGCTTTCAGCCTACACTACAATCCCCATGGACTTTCACGGTCTGAATTACCACCCACTCGTCCGGTTTTAACTACTTCTACTCAAATCAATAAAAGTTTTGCTAAATCAGGACTCACTAGTTTTCAGGGAGGGTTTTTTGATAATAAATACATCAACAAACAATTAAGGAAAACAAGTAAGCAAACAAAAAAAAAAGAAGGGGAGGATAAGAAAAAAAAAGTTGAAGACCTGCGCTGCAGGCACTGTATAGTATCTTGTATAATGTTCCTAAACTCAACTAGCTTAGGAAAACTGGAGAATACAGACAGCAGCTGGGAAAAGGGAAGTACTATAATCTCGTGAGTACAGTGGGTGACAAACCAACCGGTAACACAAAAACAAGGAAGCTGAAACCAAGACAGAAAGGAATATGATGGAATGAAATGCGGACAAAACTTATAAAAGTTTTTGAAAGAAGATTGATAAGGAAAAGATGTGTGGAAATACGTGGGAAGCCAGATGGAAAATGTAAGGAGAAGATGAGAGGAAATAGATGGGAATCCAAAAAATTCAAGAGGTGGGCACTGTAGTCAGGGTGACTTCAGCATCAATGCTTGGGCACGCTGCAATTAGAAATGTGAAAAGAAGCAAATGCACATAGGAAAAAATTCCCACATATGATGGTGGTGAACAAGGGACAGTGTGGCATGAAGCAATTCCCATGATTTTAAGTAGAAGCATTGAGCATCCTCAATTGTTTGCAACTCTTTTGCAAAAAGTGGTGAGAGTGTTTCCAACAGGAACTACCACTGAAAAGCTGAAGCAGGGAAATGAGGACACTGGACCCAAGTACAGGTGCAGAAATTAAGATAAGAAGGAACAAAATAGAATAATGAGGGAAAACAGTAAAAACTATATTAGAACTCCCAAGAATATTGCAAGTTCTTTATCTTTCATTAATCTTCCTATAAAAAAACACACAAAATCCTAAGTGGTGCGTATCAGCAAATTTGTGGAAGGAAAAGAGATGAGATAAAGAATCCTAGAATCATATCCAGGATCCTTTAAGTGTGCCAAATTCTGTTGGGACTCAGATTTGTAAGACCAGATCAGGCAAGAGATCCATTAGTCAGGACTCCTCCAGATGCTGCCCAGTTCCTACTTAAATTATAATTAAAATTCTAGTACTTTACCTATGCCCTATAATACATTTTCAATAGCATTATGCTTTTATCAGCATCAGAGGTAGGTGTACAGACAGGACTGTGGCTATGCTGGCAAATATTTTGGGTAGTTCTATTTGTTCCTTTATAAGAAGATGGACAGCTCAACTTAACTGGCCCTAAGGCAGTGGGTTCTGTGCTTGGCCAGCAGGCCATGCTTTCATCCTGAAATTGCAGGTTAGCAATTTAGCTGCCAGAGCTTGAGGTTTAATTGTTAGGTTGGCTTAAGCAATCATGATTGTTGCTGTCATGGGTATTAAGTGCCTTATCAAACAAAATCTCACTTGTTGTCGTGTTGCTTAATATTCCAAAGTGTTTAAATCCAATGTTTCTTCATTTCTCCAATGGTTTTAAATTGATTTGTTTGCTTACTTTGTAAGTTAAATCAATTCACTGTGCATTTGTCTTTCCAAACCTTTACTGACTACATTTAGAAACACATGTCCCAAGAGTACCTCACTGTGAACATTTCACTGCCCAAGAGCAGTGTAATCATTATTTACACTGCAATATTTTTCCCATTAGTACATGGCACTTTTTTCCTTTATATGCAGACTTTAAGAAAGGATATCCCCAAAAACATTTCTGATTGTTTAAATAGCCACCATTTGCTAAGTCAGAAATGAATTTTCAGAAGAAACTAGAAAGGAAAAAGTGGACAAGAAGAAGAAGAAGGCTATTATGAAGGGCAAGGTAGTATGATTCTTTTACTAGACTTCTCAAAGAATTATAACAAAACTCTCAAACAATTTTGTCTCTATATGTGGTGTATCTGCAATTCTGAGTACCATTTCATCTCTTTAATAAGATAAAAGAAATTTATATTGCAGATCCAATCCAATCCTATCTTCAGGAAGAGATGCAAAAACTTTATATTAAATTTTTTCTTTTCTATTTAATTTTTATATTACAGATCCAATCCAATCCTATCTTCAGGAAGAGATGCAAAAACTTTATATTAATTTTTTTCTTTTCTATTTATTTTTTATATTACTTTCTATCAGCTTGGACCATGTCTCAGAACAGAGAATGTTGAGTGCTTCCTATTAATAAAATATATACAATCATCAATGTCTCTATTGTTTCTTCAGAACCTACAGGTGAGTATCCTGTAGACAGAAATGAGGCAAGCCAAGTCCCCCAAACTGTGAAAAAATGGGTTTCATTTTAAACGCAGAAGTATTTCTTTAGAAGTCCAGAAGACTCTGATACTTGGGTCAGACAGAAGTTTAGGTGGTTTCAGTAGTTGAAACCCTTGTTTGAAATAATGGGAGCATTTCCATTTATTTCAGTAGAATCTACCACAGTAAAGATAACTTTAATTCCTTTGCAGTGCTCACACTCCATCCTTCTTAAAGGGTACTGGCATGATGGCCACTTCTGTAGTTCCAAACACCTGTGACCTGGCAAAAGGAATCCCTCACTGATATGAAAATTCTGAAAATGTATTAACTCATCTTCTTGTCTATTATTTTTTAATTTTACCAGCATGATGTTTTTTTGATTGGAGGAGGTCCTCAATTCTTCCAGTCCTTTTACCTGCCACATCACATCAACTACACTGCTTGAATCTTCTGCTACTTTACATCTCAGTGAAATGAAAAGTTCTTCCTGATCCCACTTGTTGATCGACTACTTCATTATTTTAGCCTCTTAATATTGATAAAAGTCCAAATGGGCATTTATCACTTCACAAAGGGTGGCTAAGTATTATGGGAACCTGCCCCCCAAACCAAGCTCCCATCAGCAGGCTATGCTTTGAGGCCATCAGGTCTCAAGAACCATCTGTTTGGGCTTCCAACACATTACAGTTCTGTCCTATCAAGATGCAGAATTCAAGGCTTCAGTTCATGGAGAATTCTTAGCAAACTAAGGTGAATCAGCAGATAACTACTTTTCCAGTGAACCTAAAACTCTACATGGATTATATTTTTCACATATATCAGAAAACAACGCCCATAATATATATGTACCTTATGCTAATTTGGTTTTACAGGATCCCATCAAACTAGGGGATTTTGATACGTGTTTACCACAGGAGACCATAACACAAATGACCTGTCCTTCACCTAGCTTAACCCATAGCATGGCAGACCTCCAGCTCTTCCTTACCTGGTAAATCATCTTCGTCTTCGCTGAAAACATTTGGATTAAAGACAGGCATGTTAATGTAGTCCATTGAAATCTTCCGCACTTCTGGGAGATATATTGTCATTTGCCTGGGTTGCAGATGCAGCAAACTGGTTTTATATATTACTAGAGAAAGAATATAACAAGAGATAAAAAAAATCTGTTACATAAAGAGCATCTAAACCTAAGAATATTATTATTTACTACGAATGCTATTATTTACATGTGCATGGGTGAACCATCATTTGTCAAATTACT
This sequence comes from Lophotriccus pileatus, assembly GCA_035583135.1. Lineage (NCBI taxonomy): Eukaryota > Metazoa > Chordata > Aves > Passeriformes > Tyrannidae > Lophotriccus > Lophotriccus pileatus. The sequence continues at coordinate 53,094,246 of JAWWES010000115.1, forward strand.
ACTTAACTTTGCATAAATGGGATAAAAGGGATTGTAGCTTTCAGCTATTTCTCTTTAAATGGAAGTAGCATCTCTGTAGTTAAATAATATGTAGAAATAATTAATTACTTCATCTTTTATTCTATTTTTATGGAAGGAAAATACCTTTTCCATTCTACTTTTGGAACTCTTCACCACAGGATGCTACTGACTTACATGACTCTAGGGGAAAACTGGAAAGTCTTCAGGAAGGAAATCTGTTAAAGATTACTACATACAAAGAAATCCCTTCTGGCTCAGCAAGTCTCTTGTACCCAAACACTGGAGATTGGGAGAACATTTGAAGGAAGTATCACTATACACTTACACTACACTTACATCCTTCCCTACCTATCTGTCACTGACAATGAGAGAATTAGAATGACCTCTGGTAGCAGTCAACATAGCCACAAAAAGCATCTATCTAATTCTGCATCCAGGGAATCATTATGTACTCCTGATCTAACTATATAATGATACACAGGAAAACATAATTTTTCCAAGGAGCTCATTAAACAGCTATACTTGCATTAATATTTCAATTCAGAGGTCAGTTCTACTAGGTGGTACCCTGCTCTTTACTCAGCCTTCTTCCTTCCAACAGAACTATCTGGGTAGGACTGGCCTACCCAAAACAAGGTTGATAGACTAGAAAACTGCTGCTTTTAATGAACGCTACCAGATCACTGATGCTCCAGCAGGTAAACCTACTCATGCTCCAGCAGGAGAACTGTACGATAAGGCTATATACTGACTTGAAGAATCTTGAGCATGATGCTGTAAGAGCTTTTTTAACATTATTTTTGTTTAATTTCTAGCTAAATGACTATAAAAATCTGACTTTTAAAAATATTTCCATTGCAGTAACTTAATACCCATGATTTTTATACTCCTCTTGCAAAAACTTTTTTCATTTGTGTGGGTTTTGTTCATATAAACTGTAAAAATAAAGGTCTGGGCTTGAATGTTAATTAAGCAGTTTATTACAGGTGAAACTTTTAACACTTTATTGATCATGCCATTATCGTATTTATAGATTTGGATCTCCTTTAGTTACAGTGAATTTCATAAAATCTAATTCCTACTGTCCACAGAAAATAAGTGCTTTGTTAAAGAAGTCTTTTGATCACTTAAAAAAAATCTCATGGCGTAAGTTTGTCGTTTGTTAGAAAAATTTGACATGCAAAAAAAATCAATAGAGTTTACTTTTACCTGCACCAAGGTTAGTTGGTAGGAAAGCAGCCAAACCCACAATTTTAAATTTGGTTCCCCAGATATTAGATGTGACCTGAGCAAGGTAGTTGTGCTGCAAAGCAAAAACAAAATCATTTTTACCTGATAAAATCTGTATCAAACTCTAATAAAAAGCTGCAGAGCAATCAAGCTATTGCACGGGATAATGCAATTTCAGCTCCTCTTGTTTTTATTGTACTGAAACAGCCTAAAGTGCCTTTGTAGCAACTGAACAACACAATGCCTGCTTAGTGAGAAGGAGGTCTGTTTTCAAATGCTTGCTCTTCTGCATAGCAGGAACATGGTTGTTCTGTATTTCAGAAAGTAATACACCCTGCCCATTGGTTCTATGCTTGAGTCACTTTATAAAACTTTAATATAGAAATTAATTACTCGTAACAGCAAACATACTTTTCCCCGGAGCTCCTAAAGCAGCTTCCCAAACCCCTGCTGTCATGGTGAATATATTATGGGTCTAAATGACCAAGAGATTTTCTCAAAGGCCAGGAGTTATACTGTCAATATGAAGAGCAGGATCTAAGCCCTATTCAAGGGACTTTTGGTCCTATCTCTGTGTAACTGATCTAGAATTTTTCATAAAAAGGAAAAAGTGAAACAAGAGAGCAGAAAAAACCTAAAGCAAACCAAATCAAAAGAATACAGGCTGTTATTAATCAAATATGTAACCCAGATAGTTCTACAGCCTGCTAAGTTTTATTTACCCTGAGGACATGAACACCACAAAGAGTATAAAGTGCTAATTCCTTGCCTTCCTACTAGGTAAGACTGTTCCATGTAATTATGAAACAGAGAACATGTGGTCCTCTGAAGCAAACATTTCCTTATCTCAGCAATCCCTAGCAAAGCAGAGAATTACGGTGGCATTAAGACAGCTCCGAGAAACCAATGAAGCATTTTCACATACACTTGTACAAAACCAAAAACATCACTTGGAATAAAACTTCTCACACGGATTCACGTTGACAAAATTTAGTGGTGATGGGATTTATCAAACAACACCTCCACTGGCACTTTTGAACATTAGCAGTTAACTGGAAGATGCAATTCTCTTCTAGCAAGTGTAATTAGATGACATTTTTTAATTGGTGAACATTGAATCTCTATCACAAGTTGCTGCCTCTTGAAGAAAACCCATTTGAATCAGGTATGGTAACAATATGCACAATACCTGGGTAATATCTTCTAAAGGAAACTCTCTTCGGGTCAGGCTTGGTGAACCAATAGAGGGTTTCCTTATCGGTAACCTTGGTGATCTTGATATCTCCTGTGCAGCTCGGGACATCTTTGGAGATTTGCGAGCTTCTATATTGATTCTGCAGATAAAGCAATAATTAAAATCATCAATGGGCACAGAAAAATGCACAAAATTCACGTCTTTGAAAGTAACGATGTAATGAAGACAACTGGCGTGGTGTCCTCCAAGTGGCTAATAAAGAATCTACAGGACGGAGAATTACAGGTCAAATTAAAAGATATATAAGACCTGACACATAAGTCAGGCTGGATGCTTTCTAATTAATCTAACAAAATTTACAGCAGTTCTGCCAGATACAGTATATTCTCCACTAATCCATAAAAAGGCGTAGGGCTGAGTGATTTCAGCTATGCAGACTTTGAGTGAAGACTCAAGAAATGAAAACCTGACACCTCATCAGACACATTAGTACAGCAAACCAAGGCTCCAACGCTGTCAACACTCTTACTCTAAGCCAAAAGTTGTTTCTATCTCCCACTATGCCAAGGGGGTCAAGAATATGAGTTCAGCCACCTCAAAGAGCTCACTGGTAGAAAAAGTAACAAACAGAAGTTACATTTCAAAAGCATGCTCTTAGAAAACCAAGGGTGCAAGATAGTTATTTTTCCTGAGCCCCTCCAGGTTTAGGCTCAGGTTCTTTTGTCAAGTTTGGTTCTTTTGCCAAGCTAAAACTTTGGTATTTCACACACTGTGTTCACATATAAAAGGATGCATTTGCTCTCCCTCATACCAGGGCAAGCTCATAATACAGTCTTTGGAAAAGCGTCAGCTGCAGCTAGAAGCCATCAGGGCCGTAATCCTGTAATATGAAGCTGGCATATAGATGTTAGTGCCTTTGAGAAACACCACAGACATCAGTAAGGCTCCGTGCAGGTTTGGGGATTCTGTCTATGCACATAATGAATATAACGAAGAGCTGTCAGGAAAACAACTGGACAAATTAATAGCTTGGAAGCTTGCTTTGCATATTGTTACAGAACCTCGTCACCGCAGTGTTTAGGAGGGTCTGCTTGTTAAGGCTCCCTTGCAAGGTCACCACAGCATCAGTGCCACCTGTCAGGATCCATGCCACCTATGCACGGACATATGACTTTGAAAATATCCCTGAGGAAATAACGGTGTTAACTAGATCAGGGACTCTAAGCACTGAAGGGGTAAAAACACAGTCTGTTTGACAGACAAATATATTCCATGGTGGTAAGAGTTCATATGTGGCTAAGGCAGAGGTGGGACAGTTTATGAAATCTTTCTTTGAGGCCTAGGGAGAAGTGGTACCCTATTGTTTCCTATTACATTTTGCCCCAGAATCTTCCACAAAGTCCAACTCTACGCCAATCTCTGAGATCACCCCATAACTGCACACTGAAGACCACCCCAATCCTATGATTCCTATCTGCCCAAACTTGCTTTTAAGTTTACAAGGGATCAAGACAGTAAGATATAGGGAGAAATGGTGAAAGAGAGAAAGAAAGAACGAACATATGAAGAAGAAGAAGAAGAAATCTCCAAGAAATTATTACCTGGGGAGTTTAGGTGATTTGCTAGCTCGACTGATTTTTGGAGATTTCTTTGCTGCCCAGTCATCACTGAGTTCAATATCACTGGAGTCAGAGCAGTTGCAGCTGTCAATCACAGTGGAAATCAAGCTGTTTCCATAGATTTCATCTATCAAGACAGGCCCCAGAAAATTTAAGTGCTACTTCAGAAAGCTGGTAGAAATTACAACTCTCAGTCACCAGAAGCATAAATCCAACCCACAGGCAGTAGTTGAAATAAAAGTATGCAGAGAAAAAGTAAACATTTTTCACCCTGCCTAGTATAAACTCCAAATTTCCAATACATTGAACTCAAGTGAACATGTTTCAGGGGGGTGAATAGCATTCAACTGACTTCAAAATTTAGACTAAAGAATATTTTCTTCCAGTTAGCAGTCTATTTTCCATTATAAGAAGTTCTCTTTTGTAAAACAAAAGGCAGCATGGAACAATTTTAGAGGTTTGAGTCTAGGTCACGCTAAAGATCTGTTCACATAAGAAAAAACATTATACATCACCATTTATGTTGCATACATATATATTTTTAAACTCTTGAGGACTTAATATCCAAAGTACTTCTAAATCATTTTTTTATACAGAACAAGAATTCAGTTCTACCTGCTTTTCCATCTGTTTTAGGATCCATGATGACAAACTCTGGCCGCAACTTGCTGATACGACGTCCTTTCAGGATAGGCACCAGTCCCCCAAGGTATTCCAAGTACAAGGTATAACACGGCCCACCAACCTCTGGGTCATCTTCTGTCCGCTTCATTGTGCAGTGAAGCCGTTCATTACCAGCTGTTGGGTAGCTGACAAAGTCTCTCATATTGTTTGGGTCTGGGATAGGAGGCTTAATTAAATGAAGGAAAGAGAAAGTTTCCTATAGGTTATTGGTTGCTTTTTTTCTATGGTGACTTAATCCCAACAAAACTAACTGAATTTGAACCCATCTCTAATTTGGTAGGTGAAGATTACTACAGGTTATTCCATGAGTTATGTAGGACCCACATGCAAGACAGTGTCTGTGTATTATTTAGTTGGGTCAAAAACAGTTGTACACAGAAAACCACAACTAGTTACATCAAAAAAGGATGGTTAAACCTGTGGTCAGAGCACTGAATTAGAAAACAAATCTGTCTTCAAGTTTTGGCTCATATCACAGGCATCTTTTTGAACATGGGTAATGTGGTCAAGTCAAATATCAGAATATCTTGTCTCTTGTAGGCCCTTCAAGTGAACCTGGCCACTCAGATTCCCACTGCTGGTTAGTACTGGTACATGTTATGCCACTACACTACAATGCTGTCAGCTCTAAAAGGAGCTTGTACTTCTTATATCACTTCCAAGCACATCTTTGCTGAGGGCCTATTTGTGTGCAATGTGGAGAAATACGAGCACGTAGCTCAGGGTGGGTTACTTTGCCCTGCTTGCCAGCCACACTGTGTTAATCCAGGAACAGCTCGGTTCTAAAGCAGTAGGACTGCTTTTGTCTACGCCAATATAGCCTGTACAACACAAATTCTATTAATATGTATAAGTCAATGTGGTTTCTTTCAAAATGAAAGCATGAGGAAAAAAGGTAGGGAAAAATAGCTTTCTTAACCTTGCAAGACAGATATGGGCTGAAGAGTGACCTATAATGTAGTCCGCAAACTGGAAGGGGAAGAGGAATGTGTGCATGGAAGGGGGTGCCTTTGCAAGCACTGAAGGCATGGCTGGCAATGTAGGTTGAGTGTGTGGCTCGGTGAGAGCCCAGGGTAAAGTATAAATAAGTGCTGAGGAAGCTCCAGAAACGCCCATGAAAGACCACAGGCATGTGGCTTCTGGAAACCCTGCTTCAGTCTCAGCTTCAGCCTCGCAGCCCCACAACTGTTACCCATCCAGCATCCCCTCTCGGAGATGACAGAAGGGTTGTTGGGAACAATGTGCCCCTGTACTGCCTCTGCCTCTCTGAGTCCTGCCATGGATTCCAGCCTTGCTACAGCCAACTGCTGACTTCATCCCATCCACTTCCCTGCCTTCTCTAACAGCCAAGCAATTATCACTGATGCTCTGGAGAGCTGCAGGGCTGGCTCTGGAATAACATGGAAAGAAGCATCCTGGAGAGGAGGCATTCTAGAAAGAAGTGAAGACGATTGGTTTATTAGATTCTCTGCATCTTTGGAGATGGAGGTCCCATGGTTACAGCAAGGCATTTATTCTTCTCTGACAAGCGAAATGTTTTACAGTTGCACAAACTGCCCTGATTAAAAGTACCCAAATGGAACCACGCTAAATTATTTTTTAGGCATAATTTGTTCTCATTTAAGCTGGGCCAGCCCCACTGATTTCAAATTAGTTGTTCTAGCTCTGCATTGTTTTGACAAGGACCTGAAGTTGGCTCAAAAGAATGCTGCAGCATGTATACAAAAAAAATCACAAAAAAAATCACAAAAAAGGGTGTTTGAATGTTGAGCATTTACCAGCTAATGCTCTGGTTTATAGGCTGTGATAAAGAGTTTAGAAAATCTGAAGATGTTACTGAGGGCAAAACCATGAAACAAACACATTGTGCAGATGGTTCTGCTCACAGTACAGGAAAAGGTGTAATATCTGGTTCATTTTTCCACAGCACTGTTGGAGCAGTAAGGTAAGCAGAACTCATTGTTAGTAGAAATACTTGGCAGCCCCAGGTCTTAAGTCTAACTTTCCTGGCAATACTCATGTGACATGTAGGGTGGCAACAGTTTTACCACTGTGAATCCCTCCTATAACCATGACACAGTATTATCATCAGCATGAGCTTCTTCGCAACTCTTTGTGAGTCACCAGCATATTTTACCCTTGCAATGTACTTGGAAAGGCCATCTCCATGGAATAATGCAGATTAGCACATGTTGAGCCTTCTTTTCAGATTTTTCATATGAACCCAATGCATCAGAGGGCTCTTGAAGAGGACGGGAATGACCCTTAATCAAGCTTCTAAGATGATAATTATAATAATATCTTATAAATTAGCCACTGTCACTTAGGAGCACCATGGGGGAGAAATCTAGTAACCCTTCCTTCCTTCCTTCCTCAGCCCAAGACACACAATTCTTTCCTTTTACCTTGATCGTTGGTATAAAGGCAGTGGTGAGGTACGAGCAGAGCCGAGGGGGCAGGGTGAGTTTGCTGATGTCCTTGTCATCCCGCAGACAGCTAGCGATGGTCTGCTGGCACAGCAGCTGCAGACTGGAGACCCTGTGCTCCACTCTGACCACATACAATGCAGGCCCGGAAGCCATCAGCAGTCGTGAATCCCTGTGGCCCCAACAGATGGAGATGATGGGCCGCTGCAGGAAGAGCAAAAGCATACAACTTTAACAGAATGTCTTAAAAGATCTTTTGCCAAGATAGCTGCACAGCAAGTGATCACATGAATTCAACACCGATCACGTTACCCTAAGTCTTGCAGAAACTTAAAAGTGCCCGCTACTGCCCACAAAAAGGGAGAAGAATGGGAACATCTGAAATCATCAATAACAGGAGTTGATGTTTATACAGTGCTTTTCACTCAGAGGGCTTCATCACAAAAGGAATCATCTACAAAATTCAGTACCTAGATAAGTGACTTTAAAGTCACACAGAGTTAAAAAGTAGGATCTTTTGATGCCCTATTCAAATGATTTTTTCAGTCATCTAATCAATCCTCATCCACTGGTAACACCTCACATTTTACAACTGAAAAGTTAAATTATATGCCCAGAGGAAAATGAGTGGAGAAAATCCAATCAACTTTGTCTTGCACGGAGTCTTCCATTGCACAGTGTCGCTTCTGAACTATTCCCAGAGGAACTGAACTGCAAAAGAGCACTAGGAACAAAACAAAGAATGGCCTTTTGTCTTCTGCTTTTCTACACTCAGAAATGTCTAAATCATGACAGTATAACTAGAAGGAACAAGGGGCAACTGGTACAAGGTGTTACAATGCGGAATAAACAACTACTGTTTTGGACATTATTGTCCAAGGAGCCCTCTAAACTTTCCTCCTAAATCCCATTTTTTCATGTAAAGTACCAGTCTGTTGGGACCTCCTATAGCTCTATCACCATTACTTTTGCCCTTCATAAGTGTTAGTTGCATCCACCGGTCATCTCTTGCTTTCTGAGTTACAAAGCACCTGTATTTGCATATATGCACAAACCCTGTGGTATTTCAATCTCTTATCTGCTATCTCTACACAAATAAACAACATGGAGTAAAGATGAAACTCTCACTCCATGAAGAATACTATACAAGAGGCTGTGATCAATGAACTACAAAAGGTTCACTCATTCCTATGAAGGGCTTCCTCATTTTCACAATCTATGACACTCAAAAGTTTAGGCAAATGTGTTTTTCATCTAAATAATGAGCTGTATTTGCTAAAAAGTCAGGGTATCTTCAGAATATCTTTTGACAAGATGCACCAAACAAGAAGATTGGGTCAAGGCACCACCGATAATAGCTTTTATGCACTCCTCTATTGGCAATATGGTACCCAGACAGCAGGGTTACATTAGCCCAGAAGTTACTAATATAGTCTGGGGGAAAAGCTTTCCTTTTACTTACAAATTCAAGATGCTTAAAGGTGAGAAACTGGGAAAATATGTTTTGATATGAATGATATGAAGCAAAATGCAGCTGCACAGCACTACCATGAAGATAAAGCATTTGGTGAAAAACTTCACAGAAGTCATCTTATCCTAGGCTCAGATTTCAAGGAAAATGTTGGTTTTAAAGTGGGAGAAATGAAGAAGCTTAGTTTTAATTACATCTAGGCAACATCACACACATATTTCCACGAAGGTACAAATCTTCAGGCTGATATGCAAGTAGAAAGCAGTAACATGCGAACCTTGCAATTTTCACGGTAATTGCTGAAGGCATTTTATAGTGGAGAACTTCAAAAGTATTGAGAAATCCTTTGTGTACCACCAATAATTACTACATATCTTGTCATAACCATAATCTGTGGGATACAGCCTTAAATTTGAGGAGAGATCACATAGAGTATCCCCTGCTGATGGGTATTTTCATGATTTGGAAGTGTGGCTCAGCCCTCATACTGTCTGGCAGTAATGAGACAGTTCAAGTTGCTTGCAAAATAAATGCAGTTGAAAAGGCACTGGCACAAGTTAGGTACCTGCCATGTCTACTATATGACAGTCTAAGAATAGCAGTAGTAGGAGTGACTCTGCTTTTCCCCAAGGGCTGAATTCCAGCATGGGCAGAACTATCCACCTGACTGTTACAATGGGATCCAAACTGCATTCTTCTGTTCACCTTGCATCAACTACTTCCCTAGCTTACCTATAAATACAATGAGGGAACAAACAAGTATGTGACTTGGCACACAAATGTTTATCTATTGTGCAGCCTTTGATGCCAAAAGAGAAGTCTGATATCCCGGCCCTCATAATCCAGTGTAGTACACCCAGACAGCCCTACCACAGTGTTGAGTATTGTAGCTATTATAACCCAATGTATCACACCCAGATAGGACACTGTTCATCCAAATAGAGCCAAATGAAACCACTTCTCAGGTTACTCTGCATGCAGAGAACAGCAGAGATGCAGATAGTACCAGTACAAGAACCTTTGCAATCTTAAACACAGTCTCAAGGAAAAGGTTTTTCAGAAGCTTTGAAGCATTGGGTGGGACCTCCAGCAACACAGCACCGTGGAGCTCAGGAAGAGCAGAAAGCCAGAAGTTGAAAGACACTGCCTTCCTGCCTGACTTGACCAGTTTTCAAATGGGCAACCAGTCACATTTTAAACTTCTGAATGTATGATGCCCTTACATTCTGTTTATGTACTTTCATGCAAACAATATGTGAGTGGGTGCGTGTTTAAGTAAACACAGAAACATGCAACACCTACAAGCGTTGTACTGTTTGTAAATAACAATATTTCTACTCTTCCCTTTGTACATTTCATATCCCCACACCCCTCCTATGTTTTAATATTTCCCATCTCATCAAAGGGCACTTGTACCACACTGGTTTGCCTTTGCTTACTGATTCACCAGGCACACCTTGCCTTCTTTTTCTATGAAATGCTCAGGCCTTTTGTACTCCTCAAGCCTAGTATTCAGCAACACTTCCTTTATGGTTAAAGGCTAAGATTTAAGAGGAGATTCAGGGAAAATTAGCCTGTCTTTACAGTCTTGGAGAAAGAAAAGATCACCCAAATGCCAGAGCTGACCTGACCTTTAAGTGTATTGCTCCAATAATATTTTTCAATAATTACGCTTCCCACTCTTCCCCTTGATGGACAAGGGATATGAATCAATTTCTACAGCAAGTCAGTTATGAGTTGGCCACAGCTTATATTTCAAACATACTGAGAGAAAACAATTGAACTCCAACGTCCAACACAAAAGTATTGCTCCTCATAAAGTGTCCACTTATTTGCATTGTTTTAGCTGAAAAAAGGACAAAAGTTGTTGTACTCAAACTTCACCTGCTAGAAAGTGAACAAGCAGATTCTAGCACAGAAGAATTTTATTTTCCATGTTTGCATAGCTGGTTTTTTTTTTCTGCTAGGAACAAAGAAATGCAGCTACAAATACAACATGAGAATTTCTAATCTCACTTTGCATATAAAAATTCCATCAGGTTTTGAAAAATCTCAGCACAAATACCTGAATGAATTCCAGGGTTCAAATATAAACATGTAGGAAAAATAATCATGGAAGATCCCTTGAACTTGAACACATAGGTAGGATTCCACTCTACCACAATTAAGTATTAGAAATAATCGGCTAAAGGACAAAAAAAAAAAAATTAGATGCTTTATCAGGAAAAATATTGACTGAAAACGCATCTTGTCAAGTGGCCAACAAGGAGCTCTTTTGCCATTTCTTTCAGAGTCAGCTTGAAACTCAGAAACATCTACTCAAATCTGTACTCCAGCTGGCATGTTGGCTCCCCTTAGAAAAACATGCAGGAATAGATATTCCTGCTCAGAGCTCTGTGGTTGCTTCTTGTAAGTCACTCAGCTGCCTCTCTTACAGGAGAGAACATCATTTATATACCTTCCATCACTAGTATGCAATTCAGTCAATGAAAACACTGTTCAAGCTGATTCTTGCTGCCTGCCTTGAGCTCAGAAATCCTGAGCCATGGGGCCTGCCTGCTGCTTGAACAAATCCCTTCTTTGCCGGCAGTCAGACTCCCACTGGTAATGAAACAAAAATGGTATTCTAGGGCAGAAAGCCCAGGAACTAGCAGGACTTTTCTCAGGAGAAAGAACACAACTGCAAAACAGTATCCAGTGAATGGCACACGTAAGCACGTTGCTAGCTTGCTCTCACTTGAGACTGCTGACGTGGAGATGCACAGTTTCCCCTCTGTTATTCTCAGAGACAAGCTGAAAGGTGCAATGGCTGCAGCTCCCACCCGGCTCTTGTGAACTGTGTGTGCACATCTCTGTGCTGCCACAGCATTCATGGATGGTTGCTGGAAAGTAACGTAACTCCTTCATTCTTCTGTTCCCCATATTTACAGGGGGGAAAATATTAACTGTTAAGGACTGAGGGTGATAAAAGCAATAAAGACTATGATGTGGTCAGAAATTACACTGCTGTGGCCTTACATGATTTTTCATAGAATAAACTCTTATTTGACTTGCAAATGTTTCTTACATGCTATTTCTACAGTAATTTTTTTTTAAGAAGTCACTATAACAAGATTCAGTTTTAGCAGAATGTGCCTTTGCTTAGACAAGTGTCTCCATTTTCCACTCCTGATCACAATCCATTTCTTCAGCAGAGAGGATCTTATGGCCTATATGAAAAAGACCAAGGTCCTTGTTGATATCCTAAAGCATGTTTCATCAGTTAGTTCTAAACTGTTGCTTTTGTTTCTGTAAGAAAATAAATTCTTCTTGCACCTTTGTTGTCATCCAATAACAACTAAATACGATTGATTTCACACAATATAAATGAAAGTCAACATTAATTCAGAAGCCACAAACCTGAACACTGTGTGAAATAAGTGAAGATAAGCTCAGCTCAGCAGCTTCATCTCTCACAGCCTTTTGGTCTGAATTTAACTTAAAGTTGCACCTTCCTTCTCAGGCCTTACTAAAATAGGTTTTACAGAACTACAAGGTTTCTGTGGGATCACATAATCTTAAATCTATTCATTTAGATGACAGGACGTTTCCGGTAGATACGCAGCCTGTAAAATGCTGACAGCAGCAGGTCTACAGCAAGTGGGTCTTCTTCTCAAAGACTTCTGAAAACTTCTCCCTTAAAGATTTAGTGTTTACTATACCACTTTGAACAAGGGTTTAAAAATATTTCACTGACAAATACAGTTTTTCTGCATTTAATCTTGCTGTCTATACAACATGTGAAGTTTAGTTCACTCTCATCCTCCTTGTTCACTGCACTTGAGGTTTAATCTGTCTCTACACGAGTTACATGGTGATATAAAATCATAAGGTAAGGTAAATTTACTGTAGAAGTAAAGGTATATAGATGAGATCTGCATTCTAAATTTGCGTTCTTGTTCACTTTCCTCTCTGGGACGTATAAAAAAATCACAAAAAGTGAAAAAGGAACCAAAATACACAGTACAACTTTAACAAACTTGTGATTTTTTTCCCATCTGATGGTTCAAAGTTGGAAGTTAGATAATTTTGTAGTGTAGGAAACTCCTGTTTAAAGTTCAAGATACAGGAAGATATGAAGCAGCTGTATCCACTCAGAAGTGACAGCAGGTACAGCTAGTTGATATAAGAAAGACCTGTCTGCACATTAGATGAGAAATTCTGAAGTGACAGAACTGGCTTGCAGCATTTCCTGCAAACAACTTTAGCAAGACTATAAAATAGTCTTAAATGAGTTAATCATTCTCATCCTTGCTTGATGTCAGTGAAAGGTTTTCGGGACTTAACAAACAACGTAAGAAATTAACATTCTCCCAGTAATAAAATTACGACCAGCAGGGCAGCCTGCTGTTGTAATCACATTTTCAAATTTTGAAAAAGCAGCACCATGAAAAAACTGCCAGCTAAAATAACTGGGCATATTTTTGGTACATCAGGTTGTTGTTCAAGTGTACAAGGACAAGTGCAGTACCCAAAAAGTTTTACAGAAATCGATAGTACATTTTTTAATAGTCATCAGTTGATCAACAGCTCTTAAGATATGCTCTTTGTACAAAACAAATAACCAGTATCAACTTTGGAGTCATGGTATGGACACAGTTTGGTCCGGTGTGATATTCTGAAGTTTCTTCCAAAATTTTTTCATCATTCTTTCAAAGTTCAAACCAGTTTTATTCTGTGTAGCAAAAATTCAATACTGGACCAATCCTTACCAATGAGTTTTCAGTTCTTTCCACTATATTCTGCAAATACATTCTTGCAGTATGCCAGGGTGGCAGGCTGAAGCCCCAGAGCAGGGAACACGAGACAGTGTTACACTGTGTTTATACCACTCTGTTTATGAATGCTGTTCTTCATGCAAAGCTACTGCTTTCATTTCAATACTTCTATACAAGTGTGATTTCTCTCTCTGGGGTTTTATAGTCAGCAAAACAAGTTTATGAACTATAAATTCCTAAGGTAAAAGCTAAAGAGAGTTAATCAAATGAGACAGAGGATGCCAAAACCGTACTAAAGCTGGAGGAGAAGAGAGCATATAAAACATCTTGAAGGGATCCACGACAAGAGTCATCATCAAGATGAGTTACCTGCAGTTCCCAAATCTATTCTACCTTTGGGGTTTGCAGTGATTTTATGTTCAGTAACATTCCAGTCAAGTTGCATATTTTAGACTGAGTTCTGTTATAAACAATAAAATTTCCTGTTTCCTGAATATCCTACAGGACAAACAGCAGAAACAAAAACAATTCAGTATATTTTACTGATAAAATTAATCTTCAGATAAAATTAATTTTCAGACATCTGCTTTATCAAAGAACTGGGACAGAGGACCACAAGGAAAATTAGTTTTATACCTGTAATCCACCATCTTCTCTGTTCATCAGTGTTTTACTTTTTCTGGTCCTTATGATAGAACAACAGTCATTTAAAATAAATGCGCCTTTCCAGTCACACATTTGCTTCTTCAGAATAAAAAGTTTAAGCAGAAGAGTTCAAGATGACGAAATTCTTTTATTTTCTTCTTTTTTCCCCTTCAATAACCAGCGATGAATTTTATAAAATCACATTAAAAGGCTGACTGTCATGGCACAGAAAACTAATTAATCTACTCTGATGAATTTGTCATGAGACAAATTACTGGGACCACTGACTCACTCTGTCGTTGTTGCATATACATCTTTGGAGCAGAGGCACAGCATAACAAAAGCTACTAGCAATTTTATTTTGAAACAGTGTTTTTTATCTGGCCTTGTTGGTACACCGATTACTTAACAATGTTCTAGCATACCTGTCGCTTAGCTGGTAATGCTGCTAGACCAGCATTCAAATACACAGAAGAATAAAGTCCACATGAGCAGATACAGGTGTCCTTCTGAAAAACCCCCTCATTTCCTCCTGCAGCTGTGTAAATATGAATTTAAATGCACCAAATAAAGAGATAAACACTGACTATATAAGAGAAGAGGAGTGGCTCTAATTTTAGGCAGGTTTATACACACAGTTTTTTATTAAGCATAAATATATCAGTTTGAATGTTATTTTTATCCTGGTTTCCAAAGGAAATGAGACTCCATGATTCTGTTACTAAGTGGTGGTTGCCACCCCCCAATCCTCCCCATCCTTCAGTTCCAACCTGGCTTACAACTTCTGCAGTTGTTGGCTTTTCATTTGCAGTTGACAACGTGGGAAGAAATCTCCATTACATTAAAATACTGCCATTTCCATGAAAACTACCAGCTGGAAAGAGCTGAGAGATTTACATTAGTACTTTTACAATGAGAAATATTGCAATATAAGCCTGGTAGTAACGTGTTCTGTCTGGCCTGTCAGTTGCCCTAGAAGTACTCACATAACGGCAGAATGGTTAGCCCTCATGTCAGCCACAATATGTGCTTTCTCCCAGCTGATTAAGTAGAGGAGAAAGGAGAAGAGCTGAAAACATGAAGCCATACATGGAGAACCAGAGGAGATGAAGGTATTTAAATAAAGGAGAATTTGAGATTACCAGGAACAAAACAGTAAGAGAGGAGCCTGCATACTTTAAGGCAACCTGGGCTGATCTGATCATATGCTCAAACCACAGTGTGATTTCACAGCTTAACACCAGTGTTACACTGGTTCAACGGTTAATGTGGACATACTGTATTCTGGTACTGATGTAAGAGAACAAGGTTTGGTTTTTACCTAGTCTGGGAAAAAGCAACACTGATATAAATATGTTTTCTTCAGAACTGATCCCGAGAGGAAAAGGCTGTGCTACTTTGCTGAAGGGGCTATGTTTAAGACAATAAAGCTGTTTATGGGTAAGTCCTTTAGGTACCTAAATCAGCATTAGATGTCACTGTATGTATTTAGGTTGGCTTTAAGAGATCACTATTTTACACGTTACACAACTAAAGATTTCTACCTAAATTAGAGTGATAAAGTTAATAAGCACAGGTTAATGCTACATATAAGCAAACACAAAGGCTTAGCAGCTGGTTTACTATGTCATCCTTTTGTATCCATCCCAGATCAGGGTATACTGAAAAAAAAATAATACATGGTATCATCATTAAACATAATTGAGTTAATATATCTATAGCACTTTCCTTCACGTTTAGATTTTAAAGCTATTATAAAGTTTCACTACTAACAACCAGAAATCAGAATGGAGTCATCCCTATTCTGCAGAAAATGAAACAGAGATACATTCAGCTGGGCTCTGAAATATCAGCGAAGATCCATCAAGAATGTTGTGCTCCTGAGCAGCACACAGATCATGTGTTGACATTTACTTGTCAAGTTACGTGACCGAGGTTACAGTGAAAGTCTGTACAGAAGGTGGGAACAGAAACAAGACTTTCTGATTCATCCTTTTCCATCTGATGCCATAAAAAGTAAAATACTGCATCAGACCAACTGATTGTACATTAGAAAATTACAGCAATAACAAAGACTGAATAATCTTGTAGTTATGATACTGGACTTGGAATATTTTTGTCCAGCTCTTGGCTCTGCTACAATATTAACCAACTTACTTGGTTTTTTTTCTCCTCAGTCACTTATCCATAAAACAACAGAGTTTTCTTTTTCCATCTGTCTGTTCATGGCCCAATGACTTTGGGAAACAATACCTAGCACAGTGGACCTTAGGATCAGATGCAATCTTGCACATCTACCTTAATGCAAACAATGATTATTTATAGTGCATTTTTATCTATACTGCATTTTAGAATGAATTCAGGACATTTTGCAACCTTTTCCTCATTGCAGTTCTATACCTATGAGCTAATGTGGGAAAGACATGTCAGCAAAGCATTGAGAACAGACTTAAAGAGCACCTCCTACCTGCACAGGTGTCTCCAGAGTGTAGATATGTTCCCCACGCACATTGTAGAACTTGACAAGTGCGCTTTTCAACAGGGAACCATTGCTGAGGTCAACCAGCTGGTTTTGCTTTTCCATGCCTGCTACTGCAAGTAGGTCTCCTTGTGTGCACCACTGTACCACCACGTCTGAAATCACAAAGACGGTTTGTAATCACCACTGATCAGAATCAATAGGAACAGCATTTCCAGATTATGCAAAGTAACTTGAGCAGACAAAACATGCTCTCGAAAGTTGCTGAAGTTCTTAGAAACCTAAATCCTTTCATTGAAACAGTAGAAAATACACCATAGATGCACTTCGGAAAATTACTCTCCCTACTCTGTACATTGCAAAAAGTGTGTAAAAACCATTCACTCATTCTCTCTCTGTGATGAGTCTGTAATGTAATTAGCAGTTGCTCCCAAATACCTAAGGATAAGAATTTACTAGAGATGTTAAAACTGATGTGGAAGATTCTATGTACAGATTTGGGGTAAAAAAGTGGAGTCAAGTTAATATGCAGATAAATACTCTCACTAAGAGAGCAGCAAAGAGTATTTGTCTGGAAAGGCCTACAGTGAAAAAAGCAGAATATCTGGCAGTGTCTCATGTTCTCACTGGCTGTGAATATTAACTTCTAGCGCAACTCAAACTAGAGTTATAACTTAGTGTAATATGAAATTAAAAAGACTTGGACTTTTGTCCATAAACACATATGGCCTCCATGTCATATGTTTTCTTTTGCCACCATCATATAAAGATGATTAGGGGTCTGGAACATCTCTGTTACAAGGAGAGGCTGAGGCAACTGGGCCTGTTTAGTCTAGAGAAGAGAAGACTGAGACAGGATCTCATTAATGCACATAAATATCTCAAAGGTGCGTGCCAAGAGGATGGTGCCAGACTCTTTTTAACGGTATCCAGTGACAGGACAAGGAGCAGTGGCCAGAAACTGAAACACAGGAAGTTTCACCTCAACATGAGGAAGAACTTCTTTATGCTGGGGGTGGCAGAGCACTGGAACAGGCTGCCGAGGGAGGTCCTGGAGTCTCCCTCTCTGGAAACATTCAAAACCCACCTGGACATGTTCCTGTGTTGCCTGCTCTAGGGGACCCTCCCTTGGCAGGCGGGTTGGACTGGATGATCTCCAGAGGTCCCTTCCAACCCTAATAACTCTGTGATTCTGACTTCTGAAAATCTACTCACCTGCTTAGCCTGGGTTTGCCAGAATCACACAGGGACTGCTTAGTCTCTCATATACACAGATATGAATACACATATCAGTTACTTCTCTTACAGGCACCTCATGATAAGGAACGCCCACAACTTAATTTGGGGATGCTAATTTCAAACCCTTATATCCTCTAGCTCTTTGTCACACTTCAAGAGCACTCTAAAACAGTATTTTGCATTTCTGCTTGTGTTTCAGAGGCAGATTTGCATGTGCAGAGAATACTGAGCTAGTCTTTAAAACTTTTTAGTCTTTAAACCAAAGGTGAAAGGCAGCTATTTTGTGCTGAGACAAAGTGAAGGTAAAGACAAAATTTCTGTGCTCTGGGATGCTCAATCTGCCAAGAACCTATTGAAGACACTTGTGGGCGAGAAGCTGTCTTCAAATGAAGAAGCAGGAGAGAAATGAGAGTTGGCAGGAAGGATCTCAAAATTGTTTCAAGTTGTCAACTTGTCATTTTCAGGGACTTTTATGTGCAATTTAAAATGGTTTTGTATTATTTCAACTTTCTGATATTTCTCACGGGAATTATGCTTCTGTACATATCAGAGGCAAGATGCAAGTTCCTCAAGATAATTTTCCCACAGCTGGCATGGTAGGCTTCTTGTTTTCTCTTAGTTTTCAGCCCTCTAAGTAACGTACAATGGGATTTAATTCATCTTTCTCAGAGAGTAAAATGATAGGCAGGCTAGAAGTAAATGAGTCAAGCTGATCAACTCCACTTTTGGTAACTGGATTAACGATACAACTATCAAAATGAAAAAACAGTCTCCTTTGGATACATGTCTTCAGATAAAACCTTCAGCTGATACCAAGAGGAAGAGGAGTGATTACTCTTGTCCAGCATTTTTCTCTCTCACCAGCTCCTATAACTAGGCTCCTGCAAAGGCAGCGAAGGGTTGGATGTGGCTCTACCGCATGCCTGCACTGCCAGCAGGGTCTTCAACAACTATTGAACCTTTATATAAAATAGCTCAACTGATAACTAGGTTCTCAGCATAAGCACAGAGATTAAAAATCAGATGGAGGTTATGTCTAGGGGAATGGTCTGCAAGTAGATCAGTGGATCAGTCATCCCTCAAAACTACTTGCCGGCCACTACAGGCATGTGTATCAGCAAATACTGAACAGAGAGCACTGCAAATCTGCAATACCTCAGCAGGCAATAGTTCTAACTAGTGCAACTACTAGATGTAGTTCAGCAGTTCTGCAGGTACCACTGTGCTGAGAATCACTGAGTTAAAAAGCATAAAAAAAAGAAAGGATACACCTGAACAGTTCATGACCTCCAGTAGGACTGACAAAATCACCAGTACTGGATGAAAAGAAGAACTTTTATTTGGGTAATCAAATTATCAATGCTTTCCTCTATCAATTTCACTGAAATATTCCCAGTAAAATTACAGCTCTGCAAAGCCAGTTGAATGGCAAAAATATATTGTTACTGCTTGAAACAGTTTTATAGTTGACTGCCTTAAAACCTCATTGAGTAGCCTTATAACAGCCCATAAAAGTAGGGATATCTGCTGCAGAGACCACATAGCAATACTTTGAGATTTTAAACACAAGCAGAGGAATAAGAACTTGCAGCCAACACTGAAGACCATCCACTCAGCAGAATACCAAGTGCCTGGACAGGATGGAGACCCTGAATTGGGTGGGTTTGCACACTGTTGCAGTAAAATTACAGTCCCTTGAAACAAAATTTAATATGAAGACACAGAAAAAGTAGACATCCATATAAAACTATATGTAAATACTTTCCACTGTACGGTGCTTCAAAACAACAAAGTGATATCCCAGTCACCTTTCTCTGCCTCACACACACTCCCAATCCAGCAAGGTGCTGCACATTTTTAGTCTACTGATGAAAACAATGTAGTCCAGTTTATAACTCATCAAAATATTTCTACTATAGCTTGCACATTAATATTTCACTGCAGGAGGGTGACAGAATTAAGGGACCTTTTTTCCACTAGTGAAAGTCAACGGGGAAAGAGAAACAGGACAGACACCCTCAGCAAAAAAGAGCCCTGCAACTCTAAACAGAGAATAACCTGTGGTTTGTTTCTCTTACTGTTTCCAGTTGAAAGATGGACTAGATGACAACTCAAGACTACTAAGTTTTCCATACTTTAGGTATCCTTTCGTCTGAAAAAGTTTTCTGGGTCACAGGGTTGCCTCATGATGCTACATTTTGCCACTCATGCACTTCTTGTGTTGGCATAGATGGAGGAAGGAGTGAAAAAGAAACCTCAAAGGTGATATTTTTTTATTTACATCCCAAGACTACTCTACGTAATCGATCACCCAAAAACTGTGGGGCTGGTGTTAAGGCAACTTTTCACCAAAAACATCCCACTGCTCCAGAAAAGCTAAGAGTCTGCTCCAACAGCTTCATTTTCTTTTCATCTAATTTAAAACTAATTTACCTGTGGAGGTGCAAAAGCATATTTAGGTATGTGCCTATGTGCTGCAGTGAATTAAAATGTCTCTGCAGGCAAAACACATTAAATTGTACTGAGAGTGCCGTCAAAGTAAGGGACTTTCTTAATAGGTAAGAACAGTAAAATTTCAATGTGAGTTAAAGATTTTACATGGAACACTGATCGAACAAACATTCATGCACATCACTTAGCAAGATGTATAGTAATTAATCAATGGCATTTTCCTTCTCTCAGAATAACTTGCTTCTTGATAGTTAATAATTATAGCAAGTTTTCAATATTTGTGAGAATCAAAGCAGCATTGCAATTCATACTGGGTTACCAAAAGCATGGAAAACTTTGTGAATTAAACATGCAAGGGTAGTGTTATGTAGCAGAGGTATTCATACAAAAAAGCATAAACACATTAGCACATTCAGCTGGATAACTGCAAACAGATCGATTGCTCTACAAAGCTGCCGGAAAAATAGGATCTCAAAAGCATTTTGAAACATTTTTCAAACACAAAAACTCCATCAGCCAAGCGCTGCTCTTCCTCCAGCAGGTGTCACTGCTCAAAACAGCAATAACAGCAGCCGAGTGCTTCGGGGTTAAGGAGAGACAACCACGAAAACATAACCTATGCACACATCACTGAAAATACAAGAAAAACAGAGCATAGGAAGGGGTGAAACGGCTTCTTTTTGTACCTTTCAACCCTGAGCGGATGATAGTAGGAGACAAGTCATCATAATTGTTCATTAAACTGATGTCTCCCGACGTGAAGCTGACAGTAAGCAGTGGCTTGGTGTTCTGCACCGGGACTGGATACGCGGCCGGTCCATCTGCAAAACAAGGCTCTGGAGTCAGCAAAAGGTAAACAACCAAAAGTAACTACCCAAGGCTGAAACACACAGTACTTCAGCCTACCATCATCAGGAGTGGTTCCTAGTCTCAAACTCCACCTGCTTATTTCTGCAACATCTATGGGCAAAGGCAAAGCAGGCTTAGCTACTTAAGCTTGTCTGTGTCTGTGACACCCCAGTGTTTTCACTTTGTGAATTTTTACTGCAGCATATCCAAAGTGATTTATTGCATATACTATTATGTTATATAGCGGTGTCTTTCAATCTTTCTCCGTCGTGCCAAAAAATTGAAAACCAGTGCCTTGGAAGGTTTCCTTGGAACCCAAGTTGAAAACCAGTGTGATGAACAATATAATCACATTAAAAATTACTTGTTTGACATACTTTCTTCTTGGGCAAGTGCTGAGGACTCCTCTTAAGTCACACATCATAAGAACATCTAAGAGAACAATCTGACCTGTCACAGATTACTGCATTCTAAACATTAAGAGCTAGGCAGCAGTGTGAAGTTACCTTCCATTCTGGGTAACAGGATCCAAAGCACCCAAAGGTCTGAGTGAGCCCAAATGGAACATGTGGCTTAAAAACCATTTCTGCAAAGTCTCTGCTCCTCTCGGCTTGTTTTTCAGCATTCACTGAAACTCCTTTGTTTAAATACTTCATGACCAATATCACCATCTGTAGCATTTGCTGTTTAACTCTTCCTGTTTACGGTTTCTGAGAGGAGATGCCACTGGTCCCTTATTAGGTGCCTCTCAAGGCCCAGCCAACATCTTTTTAGTCAACAAAAATGGCAGAGCCAGTTAAGAGTAGTATTGCTTTCTGAACTTGTAAAAAAGCTCATCAGAAAGCATTTTGGAGAAAGATGTCTGGTTATTACCACCTCTATGTTGTATATAATTTAAAAAGAAAAACCCAACAAACTTCTAGTCCTTCCTACACATCTGTGTGAGTCAAAGGCTCATCACCTTTGAGAGATTTATGCTGCATCTGCTCTCAAGAAAACACATCATGTTTGGGTAATCATTAAAATAGGCTTGTAGGCTTGTAATGAGTCCACCCACGCCCTGACTGACTCAGAAAAATGCTAACACATTCAGATCATTTAAGTTCTCATCTGTGTATTCTGCAGCTTCACCATCCTCCAACTGGAACCCCAGTATTTAAAAACAAACCCAGTAAAAAACCAATTCAATGTTGTTGTCTGTCTTGTTCTAGAAGCTTATTAGGTTGAAGTTTGTTTCTTTTCTTCTAAGATAAGAAATCTCACCCAGTACCAAAAGTGAGGAATGAAAGCCAAAATGAAACTCAGTTTTAAAATACGCGAACATTTTAGCAGATGATCACACTATCTTCTTTCATTATTTGTTAAATACATAAGCTTGTTATACAGACAAAAGCGTGTTATACTGAAAAAGGTAGAATTTTTTAACTGAATACAAATTAAGAGTTAAAACTGCAGAAGTCCTCAATTCAGAGGTTCGGATCTGAGATGCAAATTCAGACTTATTTCTAGTTATTATGTATTTAAAATTTTCATTGTACATCACCGTTGTATTAACTTGATTCTTTATTTAGTTCAGACGTTATACAGTACAACACAGAAATAACTTACCTAGAGCTTATAAACTAATCAACCACATCACCAGGAATTATTAGTGTTACTTAAATGAGAGGGATGGGACTGACTGTGCATGGACACCTAGGCCTCATATGTCTTTGCTACTGATGATTTCAAGAGTTTAAAACCAAAGCCTTTCACCAAATGAGTTGTACTGAGGCTTAAGGAGAAGGAAGGATTTCTTCCTGACCCTCAAACTGGCAATATGCTCTGAAGCATGTGAATTAGTAACTCCAGACAGCTTTAGTCACCCTGCTTCTACCCCACATAATTGCAGGTAATATCTTAATTTTCGAGCCTTTTATGGTATTTATTGAACTCTTTATGTCAGGACTATCAGGGACGGGACTGTGTCTTTTCACATGGATCTATATAATAATGCATTAACTTCTGTGACTGCACTCTGACTACCTGCATACATACAAACCATTGCAATACCTCATACCTGCTTATCAGTGAAACCTGACATGTCCCTATCTAGTGTTTTTCACTCACCCTCACTGAAAACTTTGAGCTTTGTGCTGTTATCTCATTTGTGCAGAGGCAGAGCAGCACAGATGAGGTATGACCTGCAGCAAGGCTGGTGGCAGAGCTGGGAACAAACCCACTCTGCCATACCAGCTCTCTGGTCTACCAGAGCTTGAAACTGTGGCCATCCTGCTGTTTTTGAACAGCATGACAACTCCCTGTATTTGAGATGTCTTCATGAGCACTTGCAAAGCTGAAACAGAAGGACATGCACATAACACTACCTTGTGGTGGGGAATAGTCGTCGGAGTCCGTGTCGCTCTCACTGCTGTCCTCCACCAGGAAGCTGGGGTAGTTCCAGGACATGTTGAGGATGCCATCTGATTCGTGAAGGAGCACATGGGCCAGCATTCGGCCATGACAGTCCATGACGATAACCTGTCCATCAGCAGTGCCAAACAGAACCTGGAAATAACAGAACAGGCCTTAGTCTCTCCAAATGTCAGCCACTGGACCCTCCTTCAAATGCATCTGGTAGTTAACTAGCTATGCTGGAAATTAATTGAAAGCAAAGCAGTCAGGGATGTGATATGGTGCCAGAATAGGACACTGCAACCAAAGATCTATGTAAAGAATGAAGTTAAAGCAGCAGAGTCTAGAGCTAAGACCATAAAAATCTCTGAGCAAGTAATGTCTTGTGGTGGGTGCATTTTGTTCACTTTAATAAGAGACATTACACTTTATTTGAACCTGGCCATTACTACAACTATAGCAAGCCGGCAGAAGGGCTACCACGGATTCTGCAGCATTCTTGGATTATACAGAAACTTCTAAAATTGGTGGCAGAAACCGAGGTATGCATCAGTCATAACAGTATCAAAAGAAAAGGCACTGCTGACAAAAGTGAGGTCTTCACAGAGATTTCAAACAGCTTGTAAGAAAGAGAAAGCTGAATAGAGAAGGACAGGTTATTCAGCTGACAAGCTGAGAGCAGGTGGCAAAACAGAGGCAAAATCAGTATGATCAGTCCAACAGGAAGGCAATGTGCTACACATTCAGGAAGAGATGAAGAAGAGCTTCCACCCACCGTTTCGAATACAAAATGGATAACCCGAGTTTTTTTCTCGTCCCTAAACAACTCCATAGCCATTGTGCACAGACTGAAGTCAGACTGACTGGAACCTGCAATTTCTTCTTTTATAAGCATTTTCTGTTTCAAGGCTTTAAGCAAGTTAAGATCCTGCATATTTGATGAATTTTAGAAAAACATCAAGAAATAAGGATGAATAAATCTTAAAACTATAAATGCATTAGCCAAGGCGGTTGCTACTATAACGTAATTCCGTAAGAGGTAAATACATTTTTAAGCAAGTTTAAAGGCACTCATCAATTTGAAATCTGGCCAGCATTAAAAATGAAGCTAAAAGGAAGACCAATCTTATATTTGCTCTTCAGTCTGCCACCTATTTCCAATACTTGTAAATTTAAGTTACTAACAATTATATGCTCAGATTAAAAATTCACCTAGCCTTGTATCTTACCTTTAAGAGTGGTCAAGTGTTTGGGGAAGAGTAAAAGAACAGGCATCTCCCCTACACACTCATGTAGCTTCCAGCAAAAAATATTCCCTCTTCTTTGATAACTGATAATTTCACTTGATAACCTTTAGGTCTTAATACTAAAAGAAATATAGAATAATTGTTCCCTACTTACATTCTCAACATCAGTCACAGTTTTATAGACCTCTATTATCTAATCCCCTAGTCATCTCTTTTCCAAGCTGAAGAATCATAGCCTACTTAGGATCTCCCGGTACAGTTGCTGTTCAAAGACTGCAATCACCCCTGCTGGCCTCTGCTGTCAGAGGTCTTCTTTTCCATCTTCCTTCTGAGATGTAGTGTCAGACTTGCAACACTAAAAGCGTGTTTTGTATCAGACTTATACAACAGCACTCTCCTAGGAAGGAATTGTCATGGTTGGACTTTCGGATGTTTCAGAAAGCAAGCGTGGCTTCTTAAGTCTTAGTCAATAAAAAAAAGGCACTAAAATTTCTTCAATGATCAATATAATGATCAATGAAGGCTGTAAACTAGAATGGCAATTTAGCAAAAGAACTCCAGTGAAGTCATTAAAATCTTAAGAAAAACAAGGGAGTTTTTTCACATTATCAAAAATATTGAAAAAATCAGTATCTGGCTGCCTTAACTATAATTATTACATGTTACGAATATTTTTGTGTTAAATAGTTGCTGGGTCACAACAGCAGCTAAAGTTTGCTACAAGCTTCAGATTACTATTCTTAGATATAAAAGCAAGAACTCCAGCTTTGTTCATCTTATGCCACCTTCCCTCATGATGCTTTATTCTATTCTTC
The DNA here is from genome assembly GCA_035583135.1 of Lophotriccus pileatus. Classification (NCBI taxonomy): domain Eukaryota; kingdom Metazoa; phylum Chordata; class Aves; order Passeriformes; family Tyrannidae; genus Lophotriccus; species Lophotriccus pileatus. The sequence goes on from JAWWES010000115.1 coordinate 53,119,768, forward strand.
TTCCACTTGTATCATCTCCTTTCACACTGTTCATTATTTCAACTGTTTTTTACGTGCACAGCTGCTTTCACTACTTTCAAAACACAGCCACTCTCCCTCAGATCTCTACAAAATAAACTTCTACAAAGGCAAAATCCTACTAGCTTCTCACACCACTTTCAATCTACTCTATAGGTCGGTTTGGTACCAGTTTCCTAGAAGTTTTATAACTGCAAATACCTAGACAGAGGAGGTAAAACTCTCTATTGTTTCTGACAATAGTAGCAGAAGATTCTGCCTCCTAAAATCCTGTAGAAACATTTTATAATTGGCTAGGAATGCTTGCACTCATCACCCAAAGTTCAGTCTCATCTCAATCTAAAGCTAATTCGTTTGAGTAGCGTTGCCCCCAGATCATTCAAAATTATGAAGTCCTTAGTAATTTCCAATTCAGACCAGAACAGCTTCATGTCAGCATCTTAATTCTTGCACTGGAACCTCGGAGCTCTTTAGCAACCTAGAAATGTCAGAGGGCACTCTTCATCTCTTCAGCCAGGTTGTAGGTTGCAAGGAGCAGCTTTACGTTTTGGGGTTATTGTAGCAATACAACCTTTAAGATGAAAGCATTTATCAGGCTGATAGCCCTGCTGGCTGAACTCCTGCTGAAGCTGTAAAAATGCCTAATGGTGTTATCATCCATAACATTACTCAAGTTATAAATGCCACACTTAAGCTACTTATGTCAGATGAATAAAACTCTCTTGACCTTCAGACAAAAGGTTGAGCCACAGGGTATGCCTGAAGGATCTAATAGAGAAATTTAAGAAGTTGCATTTTAGCTGCCTAAGTTAATTTCTTTTTTTATATTTGCAGATCTAGGAGGTCAGAGGGAATGTTGGATAAAGGTAATGAACAAGTTATAGTGTTTTGTTACAAAAGCTAAATGATGAAAATAGTAATTAAAAAAAACCAAACCCAAGTACTTGTTTGGTCCCTTGTTCTGTTCTTCTCTTGACTCATTTCCCTTTCCTTCATCCTGTTCATTATTTCAACTGATTTTGCATGTGTTACCACTTGTAGAATAGCACTTGTAGAATATGCATAATCTGACAACCAAACACCTAAAATCACCCAATACATTCGAAGTGTGAGTCAGTACCACAACAAAAATACAGCATGTCTTTTCAAAACATATCAAACATAACGAAGCCTGCACTACAGTGAAGCTGTAGCTGATTAAAGGTCACACAAACGCAGGGCTCCTGTTGTGCCTAGATGTTGTATGCTTTGAAGGGAAAACTGTGGTAAACAGCACTGGGACACTTTTCTAAGTCTACCAAGTGCTGAAAGTTCTGTTCAGTTCTGAAACACAAATGTCCCAGTTCTCCATGAAACCCAAGCTTGGGGTGATTCCTACTTATTATAACAAATCTGAATACCTGAAAAACACCCTTCTCTGAAGTTCCCTGACCTCTTAAGTCTCTGTGATAAACTAGGATAAGTTTCATAATCTGAGTCTGGTAAAGGAAAAGGCTTTTTATCTAAATATTTTTAAATTATCATGCATGAAACTTATCATTCAAGACTGCAACCCCCTTAAATGCCAAAGATATCAAAAACTCTCCAATCAACAGTCTGAAATACACCAATTTCTGAAAGACATATGGTAAGAAAAAGATGGGGTATTCTGCTCTGAAGTATCCATCTCATGAGCAGATGACTATTAGAATAGCCAAGAAGCTACAAAATTAATTTTAAGAGGAACAACTTGAATCTGTTTGATGACTTTGCTACATACGGATCTGTTGTGCTGAACTGTCACTGTTCTGTAAGATCTGTCGTGATGCTGTAAAGCACCAGACAGAGCACTAGCAGAAAATGTTTGGCAGTACAGAGATCAACAAAGCTACAATGGATTAGCAGAAGACCTAGTGCATTGAAGGTTCAGCTCAGGAGGCCCACCACTTCATAAGAGAAGTATAATTTTCTAACAGTGATGTTCTTTTTGCATTTGGTTGCTATTTAATTTGGTGTAATGTAAGTACATTGAACTCATCAACAATAACAATACTCAAGCTTTAATTTGAATATACCAGCATTAGGAAAGGGGGAGGTCCTGCCATCTCACCACATCTGATGATATGCAGTACCTGAGAAAATTAAGTTGATATGATTTACAGACTTCAACCAATGAAATTGTCCTGACTTAAATCTGCACGGAACCTATCCATGGTCCATTCCTGCATCTTTGCCTGTCCTCATTGTCAAAGAAACTTTCCAGAACTGCAGTCACTTTTACTTTTATAATAAGCAAGGATAATCCAATTCCAGCAATAGTGTATTAAATGACTTGATGAATGTATGCAGGGTAAAAGACAAAATTGTTTCCAGTCTCAGGTTTTGGTTGTTCGAACTGAACAGTCAATACTGTTACAGAAAGATATTGATAAAACAGATGCCTCTCTTCATGACATTTAGTATTAACACTAAAGGTTTCTAATGTTGCTGGTTAAATAAAACTCCCAGGAAATCTGATCAATACATTTTCAGAACTTGGGCTGTCATTCTGCATCAGGGAAACAACCGAGCCTTTGACTGAAGCTGAAGTATTAGAAGCAGAATTTGCTATTGCTACTGGAAGAATATAAAGCCACGGGAGGATACTTTAGGGTAGCACTTCTAAAATGAGAGGTTCCAGTATCATCATGCTAGAATGTTATAAAACAAACGTGTATCTGCTTTACTCCTGTTGGCTCAGGATTTTTAAAAGATCCTCTCTGACTTTTTACAATGAACATACATTTGACAACTCACAAAAGCAAAAAAACTTGTAGACTTCACTAGTTAAAACAGAATCTAGTAAACTCCATCCTAGTACAATTTCATTGTTTAAAACCCCGAATTTCCACGTAAAGACAGAACTTGCCTTGTAGGACTATGCAAGGTACATGAACAGATTGCCTTTAACATACTGAATACAATGAAATGTTCTGAAAATTAACGTCATCTGTCATGAAATTTCAAGTACTCTAATCTTCCCTAAGCTATGGTTAAGTTGTGAATAACTCCATCAAGCAATTTCTCAAGTTATGGATCTTCCTTCTCCCATAAGACAGGTGGCAGCTGGAAGGACAAAGTGACCACGCAAAGTTTTTCCTGTCTTTGCCATTAGAAAAGCAAAGACTTAGATATGTCCTAGAATATGTTTACTGGGACAGTCCAGCAAACTGAGCTTTTGGACATGAAATAATCATTCTACATCCCTACAGTAATACAAATAACTGTATTTAACCTGTAAATGTTGCTATCCCACAACAGTAAACATTTTAAACAGCAGTATTTTAATATAAAGATCTCCCTCTGGAAGAAACATTCTGATCTTTTCAGAAAAGTTTACAGGTGTTTGTTTATTCCATGTTCACTTTTTGCTTTAACCAGTTGTGAGGTGCAGAGGTAAACCTTATTTATACATGTCTTGAATGTTCTTAAACCCTAAATATATTGCAGCAAAATAGGGTTGCCTTTCAAGACTTAGGACACAGACAAGATTATTTCTGCTAGCAGCTATATTGTTCATATTCAAGATCTTTCATGATACTTGGATGTACCAGTCAGACAGAGGGACTTGCTGCATTTCAAACTACCCTGTTCTAGGACCCTCTTTTAATTTCCTCAGCCTCAGTTAGGAATAGTGAAATAGTAGTGAATACTAGTGAAATAGTAGCTCAGGGCAGAAACCTCATCAGCATTTTGTGACCAAGTAAACCACCAATGATCTCACAAAAACTTTAGATTTTGGGGTTTTAACGTTCTCCAGCGTTAACTTCTAAAGTTTGAAGAATTCCTCTTGCATCTACCCAATTAGCAAACCTTGCACTTTCAGCATTCTGTCTTACTCCCTGCCTTTGCGTGTCTGTCTTTTTGGCACACACATCTGTCGAAACCTTGGTGCCATCATACCATGTAGTATGAAGGCTGCCATTAACAACTTATGCTGCACAGCTCTGCATTTGCAGCTGCCTTGTTCAGTGTTCTGCTTCACTGACACTCCCTTTTTCAAAATTTAGACCTGCCTTAATGTGGTTTTTTTTTTCCATCAGCCTCCACCCCTACTTTCCCCCACAGGAAAAGCAGGCACTGTACCTCAGAAATTACATTCTGCAAAAACGCTAATAAGGCCAACTGCATCTGCACTGTCAGAAGATGCTGAGCAGTTCAGGGAAGCTGAATTAGTCATCTGGACAAACATTAGTATTTATGATAGGAACAGCCTTCACAGTTGTCACCATAACAGCATCATACTAATAGAGATAAATCTATTTTGCTGACTCAAAATTAACTGAACTATAAAGTGATTAATATAAAAAATGATGGATCAGCCATCTATTTATGCAGGTAGGCTTAGTAACATAGGAAATACTTGGAAAATTATTGCCTTTAATTATTTTCATTCATTAGCCCAACGAAAGAATGCTGGTCTTGTAAAGGCTTAGTTACTGCATTTTGCAATCATAGTATTAGCATTTTGCATTCCTTGGGCTCTTCTTGTTTACTGTTTCTCCATCACAAAGCATGAGACAGTGCAGCAGTCACTTCTTAGAATACATTACAAAGTGAAAATTTGCCTTTCCTCGGTGTGATATTTCTGGCTTTCCTTTTTTTACCTCAAAATGCAGAGAGAAAGAAAGAGAAGCAGAGTGAGTGAGACAGCTGGTCTCCTGCTGCATACCTTTTATTTCCATTAAAAATTCAGCTGCTGTAAAGTGGTTTCTTGAACTGACACAAAAAGAGACATCACCACAATTCACACACAAGCTCACAAGAGGGAAAGCACTAGGTTTTCTCTGACTCCCTTAATGACCAAAAAAACTGAGAAGAGTTTTTGTTTCCTTTGGACATGGTGAATTACCAGTCTCACACATGGATGGTACACCCAGGATCGTTCAGCTAACTGCATATATACACTTATACATAGCAGTGAAATTCTCATTTGAGGCCATTAATGCTTTACAAAGCAGCTCTGGTTTAGTTACCTACTTTCAGGCTTGTTCATTCTCTCTTTTACAGAGCCCATAGGGTCTAGATAACTATTACAAAGCCCTATTACAAAATGAGAAGACAAAGTAAATCCACTGGAGATCTTGCTGACAAATCCATTTTAAAAATATGAAATACGAAAACCTGGGGATTCAAACTGCACTGGCTTTATTTCTCTCTAAAATAGTATAACATTGCTGAATGACTGTAAAATGAGATAAAGCCTTGAATGCCACTTCAGGAGTCACAAATTTAAGCATTCTTAAAACCAGGATCTCAAGCTCTACAACTACTCTGGACGTGTGGGGATAGAAGCAATTGTCCAGGCAGAGACAATGTTATTTTTAAGAATTCTGGCAAATCACAGAAAGACTGATTATTATATATGCCTCTGTAATTACATCTGGACCAGTTCTGACCTGTGTATTCCAGGAACACACATCTCTATATTCTTTATTGACTCTTGAGATATTTTTCAAGGAAGCATCCTATTGCAATTACATTTTCAATTGAAAAGAGTTGTCCTTTTTGGCGTTTACTGTATTAACAATATGCTTTAGTTTACCGAAGATGTTGACAAGAGTTGCACTTTTTTCAAAGCTGTGTCAGGTTTCAAATCACATTTGAAGTAGCATGCAAAACGAACAAAAAACCCAACAGCTGAACATCTTCTACAGAATAGAAGAATCTTCTGTGGCAATTTACTCAGACAGGACTCTGAGACTCTGGACCACTGAGCTCCCACAGCAGAAGTACTCTGGAATGCTCTTTAAGCAGGATTGTTTTCTAACTAAACTCTGAAAAGAAAGTGCACACATATCTATGAAAACACACATTCTTCATATATATCCAATTATACATAGCAACAAAAACAACATTTGGTGGGAAAATACAATTAGTGTTACCAACAACTACTCAATCAGGCAAAGAAGTCAACTGATAATCTTGGCAGTCTCCTGCATTATTTCCAAGCCAGGTTTTAGTTATTTCCTGAAAGATATGTTGACTGCTGAAGACAAAATCTCCTTCAGAGCTTTAGAAGTCTGAGAGTTTCTGCTGGGGTTTTGTGGGGTTTTTTTTGTCCTAATTGAAAATGGTATTACTTATTAAAAAGGATGGCACTCTTGACCAGTGAAAATGCAATACAAAACAGTTTAGAAGCAATGTCCTTGCTATTTTGGATTTCATAATATAAAATCAAGAAGCCTCTGGGTTAAGATATATGCTAGAGGAAGTTAGTTCCTTAAATTCTCCACTCTCCTTCTAAATATTAGGTGCTGGCAGAGGGCGGTAACTCAGCATGGTCAGGAAATACATAGAATGGCTGAGGTCAAGTGTAACTGAATCAACATGGAATCAGGCTGAGTAATAAACTGTTACTGAATGAGGCACTGAAGAAGAATGACTATTCTTCTAAACCCAAGGAAAGCAGGGAAGGATTAATCACTTTTCAGCTGATGCAGTCACCAACAATCTCTCAGCCTCTGAACACTGACAAGAAACTGGCTCCTGGACAAAGCAGAGAGCTCAAGCTGAATCCGCACAGGATGAAACACTGATGGGAAAGGTTTTGGAGAATAAAGAGATACTGCTCCCACTTCCCACTGGCATACTATCTTTTTTTGTCAAATCAATGGAAAGACTACATGATATCACTTGCCAAAAATATCGCCTTTCATCTCCCATTTACTATGAAACTTGGCCTGTCTCTCCCAGACAAGATCTAGTGCAGAAATCTGCAAATATCTTCCTCCAGACTCAATCACTCTAATCCTCCTTTCCTGCACCAAGATTTCAGACTATTCACAGGCTTGAAGACATCTGACCCAAGTTCAAGAACCCATTTGGCTCCTGATCTTCTTACTAACTTCTAAAAAATTGATGGATTAAGTACTACCAGTGATGATAAAGTTCAGATGAACCATACTGCCAGCTGCATTTCTTTTGAACCGAAAAGAGCACAAAGCTCTGGATGAACCAAAGGGATCCTGGGGCCGAAGCATTCTCCGCCAAGTGGCTTTGGCAATGGAATAATGGACTGTTTCTGAAAAATGCTGTAAAACCTTGACAGTTTGGAGAGTTTTTCCTCTGTAAGAATTCCACTTTCACTCACATGCCCTCTTCTGACCAGTTCAAAATTTGAACACAGCAATTTTCCTACCTTACATATGACTTCTCCTTAGAAGGAGAGCACCTTCCCATAGAAGGCTCAATTTTTTCTCTGCAGTGCCTAAAAGGCAGCATAGGTACATGCTGCTCCCTTGCAGAAGTCCACTGCAATACCTCTGCTGAAGCATAGCACAGAGCTTTTGAAAAAGACAAGTTCAACTAAGCACTCCCTGTCCCAGAGAACTAAAGACTTCAGACTACATAAGCAAAATCTTTCTGTACAAGTGCCAGCAAGGTGAGAGGAGAGGCAAACAACTTCTTTCTTCCTGACACTTCCCACACATCGACTGGCTGTGTTTCTATTTGCATTCATCTTTACTTTGCTGACTCAAACACTGATGCTTCAAAAATGTAAAACAGCACTGGGTAGAAAAATGCTAAGTGGACACATTAACTGAATAGCACAACAAGTCTTCAGCTCTCCCTCCATCTCTGGTTTGTCACTGCCATCGACATCCTTGCGAAGACGTGGTAGAATGTGCAGAGCTTAACAAACTCCACATTCCAGTCAACTAAAATAGCAATATTGTGACCTGAGTGTCATAGGTAAAGATTTCCAGGTTACACTGTTGAGGGTGATCTGTACGGCCTAGAACACTGTGCCTCCACAGGGATGTAGAAATCCATTCAGCCAATCGCTTTTTGCAGTAACAAACATCAAACACCCTGTCTACAATGATGAGCAAAACATTAAAACAGTTGTATTACTCCTCTCAGGCACAGTCATTAGGGGGAAAATTTCCTTGCAAGACTCATCTGAAACAGTGTTGACACGAAACACTGCAGGAGCTACTGAGAAAACATGAGCCATGATGCCATCAGCCCATAAACATCCCCCATGTTACAAGCCCTCATGACTAGAACGAACAGCACCATCTCGTTAGCTCTCTCAGTGCATTGCCTCCACAGGCTGGATGAAGAGCGTCAAGGGAAAGATTAGGCAAGGCACAGATGAAGCGAGTGGGAAGAAAAAAAGCACACTGAAGCATCACCTTATTGCTCTGTTCCTTCAATTACCCACTCAATAACTGTGCAGTACAGGCTATGGTTTCTGGCAGGAAAAATCTTGTCTGGAATAAACTCGCAGAGAGATGCCACAGCTCCTGAAACTGTAGATGAGCTCTGGAGGCTCCAAAGAGAACATCCTTGTTTTCTACCCTCACCAAAACTCAAGGCAAACCCTATAAAGTCCTCATCTGAGTAATCTGAGTGAAATCTGCAGTGTAGCTGCTTATTGCTAATGAGAAAAGGAGAGCGCAACTGAAAAAAGGTACAGTGCACCAAGCTATCTAACTCTTCTCCTTCCTTCTTTCTGCAAGCTCTACTCTCAGCAGAATGGTGCATGAAAACCTACTCTGAGACAAAAACACAAAGGAAAGACAATGCTAATATAACTATGCACTGATAGCAGAAAAAAGAGGGGGGAAAAAAAGAAATCCATAATTTAGGAAATAGCTACATAATGCAGCTTGAAAACAACATAATAAAAAGAGATGGGAGAAAGAAAGGCAATATAGCACTTAAAATTCACATTGCTTTTTCACACAAAATCTGTCACTATTATGTACCATCACAAAAATCAAGTCCCCAAGCAAAGAGCAAAAACACAGTGTTACTGAATTCCAGCATGTATAAATATATAAAACAAGGATACAAAGTCTCCCCAAAAACATTTAAACGTTTTAAGTATACATAAAAACCCCACATATTTTGTCTATAAAAGGCTGCAATCGGATGGTAAACATTCACAGGCCCCTTAGCACAAGCAAGCAGAAATCATTAATTTTAATAGCAAGTTTGCCACAAAGGTTTGAAATGTTTCTAAAAACACTCCAAAATATTAAAGACAGTTAAGCTGAGGTAGGTTTTCTTTATCTGTTTGTTTTATTTAGCAAACAGATTTATCTTGAAAGATAACTGAACTCTCCTTCCCCTGCATCTTCCTCTTTTTGCATTTTAATGCTGGTGCTCAATTATGCAGCATGCAATGTGAAAATCCTTATACATGATTTAACCATTGTCTGCAGTCCTTGTGGCTTGAATAAACTGCCTACTTAATTAATGACACTTCTTCAATGCTATAAAAAGCCTCTAGCCATTTTTCCCAGTAATCTGAGTAATTCATCCATCAATGAAAATAAGGCTTTCAGTTCTTCATCAAAGATTGTATCTTATGGTGCAATTCTGAGCGGCCCTAGTCATTGTAAACACGTACGTGGGGTCATTTGATAGTCTCTGCATCCAGAACTGATGGGAGAAAAGATACATCTTTGTATGTTAAGACACAAAAATATAGTTATTCCCCACCATTTTAAAGGCTCAGTTATGTGAATCAGTAAAAATCCTTAATAGGGATAAGAAGTATTCTAATAAAGACCAAAATAATTGCTTAGACTTTCAAATTTTACAGGCTGTAACCTTTTTCATTTTGTCCTTCCTTCTCTTAATTCATAATAATTAAGGTAAACAGCCACCTTCCCCGTACTGCCCCAGCTGCCTGTTTGTAGCTCCCTTTCATCATCCTGTCAACTCATTAGAAGGCTGTCTTCAAGATGTTTTTCCACACAGCTAGATGTCTGAGAATAATTAAACTTGATCAGTGTGACTACCACAACAGCAAGGACTGCCCGAATAAGACGTGTGCTACAGCACCTGAATAAAATCAAAGCAGTAGGGTGAATGGAAGCATAAACTTCTCATTCCAGAGCTGCAGGCAAGAGTAGATGTAGGTGAGAATATGACAGCAGGGCCCAAACAGATACAATATTTTCAAACACTTACAAAGTCCTTAGTTGTAAGCTGCGTTCTAGATGCTAGGTAAGTGTGCTACCCCTACTCCCATCTTAGGAGCTGTTCAGAACAACACTTCCCTGAAAAGGTGGTAGCAAATGCAAGTTCACGGATGAAAATGGGGGGCTCCAAAAGCAAACTCTACTAAAGTGGACTTAGGTAAATTCCTCCAGGAACTAAAGTCATACCAAAACCAAGAAGCCTGAGAGACAAGCTCATGAAACACCCAGTGCCACCGGTAATCATTTCACAGTGCTTCTTGTTAATCAGCTCCTACCTCTTATGAGAACTGTGGCTACCACGTGGCAGCTGCCTGGCACGGCACAACGCTGATCCTATTTAGGGACACGCAGGGCACCACTACCTGTATTAGCACACAGATCCCACCCAGCTACTTTGCCGGACCCAGAAACAACACTCATCCCCTGCTTCATGTGAAGCTCCGTTCTGAGCCCTGGGCTCCACCCTGAAGCACTGCAGGCAAGGGGAAGGAGCTGAAGCTTGCCCCTGCCTCCTGCTTGTCACCAAAAAAGACGCTGAAGCGTCTGTTGTTGCCATGGGAATAGAGATGGCGAGCCCTGGGAGCAGGAGTACAAGCATAGAAACTGCCTTCCTGCACAGCTCCTGTAAGCTACAAGAGCTTTTTCAAAAAACAACGCACAGAGCTCCCACACCCTGCGTTTTGAGACAAAGCAGTTCATCTGCTACTGGTCTCATTGTTTGCTTCCAGTGCATGGTAAGACCCTTCAGAGCACAGGGTATCTGTTCCTAATGCAGTGCTGCTTTTCTGTTTCACCAAGAGCATAATTTTGTCTGATTAGTCACAGAAGAGGCTGAATCTTGAGGCCTGTATTTACACATTCTTAGTACTAACGCATGTTGCATTGCAGTGGGGCCACATACAACAGTGTCCCCAGCAGGATGCAAATCAAATTAGCTAACTGCTTGTAGACCTGTTTTCAAAGAAAACAGGAGGAAAAGCTGGCAAAGTTCACATATACCTGTAGTCTGTCATGTCCTAGCCACAGAGAATACTGGCCAGTCCCCAAATTTCCACAAATAAAAGCTTACAGCTGGAAAAGGGGAGAGGGGAGAAATAGAAACAGGCACTTACAGCTGTTGCAAAAGTCTAATAATTTATACTAGCAGAGATGCAAGGAACAAATATGGATTACTAGCACCTCTTGGGATAACTGTGAATTAAAATATATTAATTTTCATCAAAGCTTTCCTCTATTGGAGAATGATTTCTTTCTGGTTCCCTTCTCACACACAGAAACAGCAATAGAAACAATCCCAGGGAAGTCCAAGCAGTTACATCACATTGCTGTAAAAATAATGATAATTAGACCCCTCTACAGTTCTCACTCAGTTCTGTGACACTGTGCCTTTCTCCCTCATGAAGAGACATAGTTTCTTTAATGGGTAAAATCTGTGAGAAGGAGCGGGATAATGTGTCCCAAGGGCAGCAGAAGTTGATAGATTAAAAAATGTCACTAGGAGCTGAGCAAACACAAAGGAAGGGAGACAAAGCATTGGAAAAATGTTTCATATAACTTGTGTGCTTAGGAAAAATCCTCAATTACTTATTGTAATTATTACTATATTACTTATTATAATTATAAATAAACCCTTTGACTAGACAAAAGTCAAGTTTTTCTCACTTAGAAGTAATTCAATCTGCTGGGTATGTAGGCTCCCTCTTTGCAAAACAAGTGTGGTATAACACCACAGAAGTGTCTCAACACAGGGCAGAGCATTTTCTGATATTTCAAATTTACTTTTAATTTCAAATATACTTTCCATCCTTACATGATCCTAGGTGAGCCTTCTCACCAGAAAAATACTCCACATGACTCCTACAGTCTCTTGTAGCCCTTAGAAACAGTGAAAAGAAGGTCTCACTCCTAAGTAATTCCATCCACCCAAGTTTAATCCAAGCATGGCACTCTGCTTGAGATACAGATGATCCAGTCTTGTAAAGTCTTCCTTTCTCGTATCCCCAAGAGGCCAGTGGGGTTCTGCCTTGCCCAGATGTGTGCTCTAGTTATAATGTACAGGAGGAAATGCCTAAATAAGCAGGACTGCAGACACACAATGAAGTGAGAAAACTAACTTCTAGCCCTCTACAATACACATGCAGAATCACAATTAAAAGGCCTATGTATTGAATTAGTTGAAGAAGCCCACAGCTCAAAGCCCAGACTCAAGATCTGGGTGTGAACCACAGCAGAAATCTGCCAACGACCTTAATGAGAAGTTTATCTGAGACATATGATGCTGAGAAAAAGCACTCCAGTCACCCATATGACTCACAGTAAGTTTGTCCCCAAAAGACAAGGAGAAATCCTGAAAAAAAACAGAGCCACAAGAATGATACCACTCTCTTCCTAAAAAAAACGCAAAACAGTTTCATCTAGTATTAATAAAATCAGCTAATACCAAATAAGTTTAAAGATACAATTATATGCTCAATTTCAGCAGGACTGTGTCCACCCTGGTCACCTCTATAGCTCTCATTCTATCTCTGTGCTTTCAAAAGACTTGAGAAAGCGTTAACTATGGAGTTTCATCTACAGGTGACATTAGCCACTACCTTACAGGTGCTTTTCTTCAAGCCTGTGTCAACAGCAAGGACACAAACCCAGAGGCCACACAAGCTCTGTCAAACAAGATGATGGTTGGCAATACTGCAGTATCCAACCATTTCCTGCTCCCAAGAGAAAGATGGTGGTAGGAAATTATCCTCCTCTTGCAGAGTTGCCACAGAGCCATAGTGAGGAGTGACAGAGGTGACAGTCTACTGGTGCTGAATAGAGAGATAGGAGAAAAGATGGAGGAGATAGGAGAAAACAGGAGGATGCATGCAGAAGGGAGTGAAGGAGAATGTTAAGAGAACTGAAGGGTAAAGTAAACAGACATACTGTATTACACAATTTTTTATCAGGACAATAGAAAATTGATACTGAACAATACAATCCCCTTGGAAATTTAACTTTCAAATGTAATTGTGTTAAACTCATCAGACCATGGAGTGGAATGTTTTCCAGGAATACATTCATTAGCAACTTTCATGATGCCAGAGTGGTGACAAAAAAACCAGTAGGAAAATATAAATTTAAATGTTGACATTTATCTTTCACTCACTGTACTGATGAGTAGACTACATTAAGCAACAGAGAAGATGATGAAGCTATTCTATTACCAGAGTGATATTTTGTTCTCATTTGCATAGATACAAATTAGGAGAGAAATTAGGTAAAGAAATAAGCTGGTAAGGGTATTCATTTCCATGCACACTTATTTGTGTGTAACATATGCAATGTCCTTCCCCCTAGTTTGCTATTTTTAGTTTGAACTGAGCATAGTCTCTTGCCTAGTACCTCTGTGATTCACATCTCCTTGTGCCTCCAGAGACAAATATATCTAAATATATTTTAGAAGATCGCTTCTTTCTACCAGCTCTGGAGAACAGTACAAAGATCCATCATTTAACATGAAAACCCCTGCAAACCACATAGTTAGGAGAACTGTGCAGAGCAACATCAAGCTTGTGGCTGGTTTGGGTCTCCATTTCAGTGAGTTTGTCAGCAGTAGAGTCTATAAGTCAAGCAAGTGATTTTCACATAGCTGGAATTAGCCATTATGTTCAAAAGCATTTATCTGGATGCTAAACAAGTATTTGTTTCCTGGAATAACCACTTATGGAGCATCCAGATTAGAAAGTACAAACATATTGGCTAAATTGAATTAAAGGCAGTCAGCCACTCCAAATTAAACACTCAAATGAAGATATTTCCAAATACAGCAGCAATAACTGAGCATCACACAAATGGGGTAGCTTCATATTGAAAACACAGGACTGAGAGCTATCAGATCTTAGTCTCCCACTTCTGCTGCTTGTCTCTTCCTCTTGATCTCAAGTAAATTATTCATTGTCAAGATTTACATTTCCCCAGATTCAAAAAGAGGCAGTTAGACTCATGGGCTTTAAAAAGCAGTATTGCAATAATTAATTCATTATTCTTTGCAGAGCCCTCTAAAATTATTAGATGCTGTTGCAGAAATGCATATTATTAGTGTTATTATATTCCACTAGAAATTCCCAAAATAACTCTATCTTGGATGAATTTACAGTATTCTAAATTCAGTGGTACCTTGAGTCTTGAACCAGCATCCTTGCATGGAGGTGTGAAATTAAGGAAGGAAAACAATCCAGCTGTGATCATAACAGAGTTTCTCTCTGCACTATTCTATGCCCATCATTTCTTTCAGCACTGTATTATACAGACACACACAGAGCCATAATTACAGCAAGTAAGTGGAAGGGAAGACCAATCCAGTAAGCTCAGCAGTGAATGGCAAGGGGCCATTGTAAATTCTGCAGATGAAACCAGTGACCTAGCTCAAGCCACGCTATAAATGGCGATGTGTCGAATATCATATAATTCCTTAGAAAAATAGTAAAGAAGATTTTTTTTTTTTAAACTGGCTTTTTCAATGCTCAGCAAGATTTTAACTCAGTGGTTGGAAAAACAGCCTTCTTTTAAATTATGTTGTTTTGCATAATGTTGAGACATCTCTTCAACACTCAATTAATTGGGTCCATTTGCTTATATGAAGGCAAAACGTAACTATATCTGCAGCTGGAACTGCTTTTGGGCAAGTGCAGACTGGACAAATCTACACAGAAATGACCAGTCAGATGTTTAATAGTCCAGGCTGTACCTCTGCTCAAATGCATTTACAAGATAGCTGTACCAACAAATTAAAGGTACAACTACAGATTCCTTTCTCAAACAGGATAAGACTGTGTGTGAATCAGAGTGATAAGTGATGATAGTTAACGTGGTACATTATCCTATTTGCCTAATGAGAACAACAGGATGAATTAAATTTTCATTATTGGTGGAAGCAGCAGTTTTGAGGGAAACTGATCTTAACAAGTGACCCTTTTACTTAACAACTTTTTAAAAGGTGTAGTCTATAACATATCAATGCAACCCAATCGACATCTCTGAATGCCCCATTCATTACCTGTTGGTCATCTGGAGTCCATATTCCACAGGTGATCTGACTCTCCAAGTTTATTTCTGAAGACCAGTGTCTTTGTCCACTGACTGAACCGACCAGCACAAATCCATCTCTATAGGAGATAAGTGCTTGAGTCCCATCATGGCTCCATGTAAAGTCGCTTACCTTAATATATCAAAGACAAGAAAATAGATACATGGGCCATGTAGGAATATTTTGTTGTTTTAATAAAAGGCAACACTGCACAGAACGAGACAGGGCAACTATTTTAACCCAGTTGTAGCTCTGATGTCATGTCTACTAGAGAAAGCAACTCTGCTTTTGTGACAATTCTTGCATATTATCTTCAACAAAAAATGTTTCTTTTTCTCCTGTGCTTTTTGAAAGGTATAAAGCACCATTGATTCTCCTCTTCATTTTGCCTCTCAGGACGTGATCACTCTCAACTGCAGAGAAAACATGCATACCAACCTGTGCCCCACGGTCATTCACAAGCTCCACAGACCATCTGCCTTCGTATTGTATCCAAACAAATATTCCTCCATCTGCATCGCAGGTTGCTAATTTCTGGAATGGTTCGTTCCATCTCACCAGCACAACCTTAAAAGATTGCAAACAAAAACAGCATTACCAAAACTGCATGTTGTGCTAACAGCTACTTAACAAGAACCAGTTAAACAATACTGCCAAATAAACATCATCGCATTTAAATCCTAAAGATGTACAAAACAGCAATTTTCAGCACAGCACTAGGCGCCTCTCAAGAACAGCTGGAATCGTTTTGTCATGGTTGTCAGGAAATGCACAATCTCTCACCGTCAGACCTTTTTGGAAGGCACTGCACGCTTCCAATAAAATCATACTGTACACTGGAACGCAGCACTCCACTACAGAAGCAGCAAACAGGAGGCTCTGCACAGAGCATCCAACACTCCTTCAAATTATTCCCCCCACTGTAATCTCAGAGACTGTCAGACTCTACGTCAAATCATCACCTCTTGGTGACTTCAAATGAAGTTGCATGCACCGGTATCAGAGCGAATTTAAATTTGAATACTCATATTCAAAAAAAACCCCTGAGAGTCACATATTATTAAAAAATAGAAATTTCATAGGAAAGTTGCTTTGGTACTGCATGAAGAAGGAATACAAAGCAGCTTTAGGCTCTTCTCTCCACATTGGAGCTATCTGGGTTTTTTCTAATCAAGTCTAAACCTACCAAATTGCTCTCTCATTTTTAATTAATATCAATTTAACAAATACAATATCTCTTGAGACCTCAGTATAAAACAGAACAAAGCATGTCATCCCAGTGCCTGAAGCAAAATTAGCAGTAAAACTATTTACCTTCTGTTAGTGAATTTTTCTTAAAAACTTTTTTCCCCAAATTAGTTATATTTCAAAAACATGTGGATATATATGGGATGCTTACATTCATACACAAGCAAATTCCCCCCTCTCCAGCTATTTTACTGAGACACAGTGAATGCAAATAAAGTAAACATATATTAAATACTCAATCAGTACTGTTATTTTAACTACTTAATAAGCATCCAGATCTAATGACACTTTTTCATAAAACTATATAGATAATTAATCATCTAAAAGAGACAGGCAAGATTTTCCTGAAATATATTTTGCTGTTTGCAGAGAGGGACTGGTCTTCCTGAAGATTCCAGTCCTAAGATGAGCTCTAAGTAGAGAGGCTCTTTATGCTTCACAACAAAACTAGCAGCCGCTTTCAGAATTAGGATATAAATACACATATATACATAAAACCTAAACTTGACAGCTGAAGGATGATCTTGCACTTATTTAGTGAGTGCTACACTTATTCAGAGGGTCAGAACTTCAGAACGTGTCTATCAGTGGAACTCACCAGCCTGAAGCATCAACCCTTGAATGGTTAAATAACCACAAGAAAAGCATTTTTTTTGTTCATATGCAAAGATTATGGGGAGAAGCAAGTATGACAAATCACCTCTCTGTTGTTATGCAGCTTAGAAGAATCCCATTTGAGATTTTGCAGAAAAACACTTGCCTCTACTTGACTACAGCCTTGTAGCTGCACTCCAAGCCACCAGTACCATTTCCAGTCAGGATGATTATACCATGCCCCTAGATAGATTATATCACACACAGCTTTTAAAAATATTCTTTTATTGGAAGGGCAATAATTAAAATATTCCATCGTAGCAATGCAAGCAGATGTACTTTGTTGGAGGTTTTGCTCTGGCCCTTCCATCTAAATAAGAATAGCACAGATTTATTGAAATTTTGTTTTCTTTTTGGTGTAAATCCTATGCAAAGAGCCATAATTTCATCCACCCTGAGGCAAAATGCAACAGTGGCATAACTGTACTTGCCAGCAATGCCTAACAGTATTATGAAAGAAGTGAAGAAAACCCCAAGGATAAAACTGAAAAATTTTCTTTAAAGGCTGGAAGCTACCAAGGCTAATGATGACTATTAATGAGTGGAAGGTACTTACCACTGCTAAAAACCAGACCTTTAAATGCTTACGCACTTCTCACATTGGATATTTTATAGATCATACAGAATGAATTGCAAGACAAAATTTAGGAACAAAAAGAAAATTAATTGTTCAAGTAACATGCATATTTTAGCTAACACCATTGAAATTTTTAGCTAACACCTTAAAATCACCAGACAAAACAGGGTAAAGATTTGAGATGAGCATACAATTCTACAGATTAGACATACCAGTTTATTTAGTAATATGAATTATGGGCAAAGTGACAACGGTTACTTTGTTGCAGTTTGTTTCTTTGCTATTTTAAACAGGAATGCTGTTAAAACTTGAAAAATTTTATTCAAATTCTGTACGACCTGCCCGTTGTTTAGACTTGATAAAACATACAAGGGTACATTTGAATGTAAACAAGATTAGCTATAGCCTCCCTCTATTGCAATTAGATAAAAATTATTAACTTCTAAAATAAACTTACTATAATCAGAAATGTGAGACAATGATTTTATATGCCTTCTGATAGCAATTTCATAAGAAAGAAAATTTGTAATTTGAAAATTCAACTCCTTTAAACACAGAGCAAATGTTATAATTTTATGAGGTCATTTTAAAGATGCTGCCATAATTTATATTTAACATCTGATTACAGGTGCTGAGTCCACAACTGTTTTGAGTATTTCCAGTTTCATTTTAGACACTTGGCATCCTGAAAAAGAGATAAAGAAAGGAAGGATTGCCTTTTGGCTTTTATGTTGGCTAAAATGTAAAGCATATGAAAACATGTCCCATTGATAGCACACTTAAATAAAGCATAAGCTGAAATTACTCCTCTGCAAAGAGGAATTTTATTGCTAACCCATAAATGCAAAGATATCATTACTTTCACTAACAGCTTCAACTCACAGAGGACCCATTTTTACTTCTGCCTTTATGATCTCTGCTTCCTACTTAACATCTTCACACAGGTACTGAAGGAGCGAACTGCTGTATCTCGTATTCAAAGGAGTAAGAATGCTGGTGCACAAAACTTGTCTGTGGACAATTTGTGGTCCACACAGACTTCTAATATTGTCTAATTATTTTTATTTTTGTTTGTTGCTTGGCTGTGTTTGTTTTTTTTAAATTCTATAAGAATTGCAAATTGTGTTCATTCTACTGCCGGAAAGAATGCATCACAGATGTTAATCAGTACGTCAGCTTTCTCATACAGGATATGATCTCCCATGAATAAAACTTCAAGGAACTCCTGGCCTAATACATTAAGTACAATATGAAGGCCAACATAATACCCTCAAAAAGGATGCTTTCCATGAAGTTCAATGAGCTTTCGAGTCAGTCTAATGTTTTCTTTGAGCTCCTTTGTATATAAGAAATCATGGTGAACAATTTGTTTCAGAGGTGCAGCATTCAGGATCTTCACTATATCTGTTTTAACTGCCAGCTTGATTTTCAAAAATTAAATTTAATTAATCCTAAAAGTGCTAAAAGCTCTATCCAAGAACTAATGGCATACTTTACTGTTGCTAACAATATTACTATCTATTAAGATTTTAGACCAGAAATTTTGAGTAACTGCAATTTTTGGAGTAGCAAATATGTGATTTATAGTAAACATGACCTCTTCCCAACCTGAAATCCGGTTTGGTAATCTAAATTTATTACATGCTATTGAAACTTTTATTAGTTTATTTCACATTTTCTAACACAATACACCACCAAAACCCAACGCATTTTGAGTGCTTTTGTTATTCTTAATTTCATTGTAGTTTTTGAAGGAGATGATGGAAAATATGATACCAATCTTCCAAGAGCAGAAGTCCTTAATCTACAATGCCATATAACAGTCATTACTGAAACCTTACTTCTGTACATACAGTATAAGATTGCTATAAAAGCAAGGGACAAACACCTACAAAAAAATAAAACGGGTAAGTAACTAGGGCAATTAGTTCCTAGAGTTCCTTACCAAATTTAGATAGATTTTATTATACTGAAGTGCGTCACAGTGACTCATTTATTCAAATCTCTGATCCTCTATCCATTTTACTGGGGAGCAGGCATATGCTCTAAAGATAGAGGTCTTCTCCAGCATTCATTTTCACACACACTATGGAGATGTGCTTGCAGATGGACTATCGCAGCAATTGAGTAGAGAATACCTGATGCCAATATTTGATTACAGCAGAATTTGCTACACCTGGAGGGCCACATTCCTTTATGTGGCAAGAGCATTTCTGAAATTGCAAGTAAAGTACACATCTTTACAAGATGCACAGGATGTGATCCATTATAACTCCACTGAGTATATGGAATTGCTGGCCTTTCCCCCCTAAATAAATCACACTACATCTCTAGTGCTATTGAAAGTGCTGAAATAATTCTGCGTTCCAAGCAGCAACAGCAAAAGGCCTAACTGTACCCAGGACAGAATAATAAAAGAGATTAGTTTATTGCTTACATTATCAGAGTACAGAACTCGGTCCATCTGAAGGCATCTTTCAATCCTGTGCTTTTAGGAAAGTACTTAGGCTTTTAAAGGAACATATAAGGGTTGAAGGAAAGCATTGGCAAACAGAACGGGACAATCTATCTAGGATCACTGAGCATAACCTATTTGCTTCGTCAAGCAGTCCTATTATGCAATTCCCTAGTAAGTAGATTGACCTTCACTCGTGGTTACAGGTATAGAAAAATGTGTGCATATAGCACATGCAACATACTAGTACACGTTACGGTTTATTAACAACCACAGAGGTAAAGAAATGTTTAAGTGTATCTATCAAAGAAAAAGGATGAGTGTACAATGGGGAACAAAAATGAAACATAGAAGTACAAAAACCAGAGAAAACAATAACCACTTTAACACACTATTATAGTTCAGTGCCTCTCTCTCCATAATACAGAGAGATACATATATATATATACACACACACACACGTATAATGTGTATACACATTACATACATATAACACGGGGATGTGCATGAATATACATCCCTACTAAATCCTTGAAGGAACCTGTGCCAACTTTGCACATTTGTTAGTTAACTAATTGAAGTTAGTTAACTTAAGTGCATTTGTATAACTAGAATATAATTTGAAAGTTATAACAGGTGCCCAGAATAAGCAGTAGGGTTGTAGTTAATGAGCTGTTACTTCTCATTATACTTTATCTATAACCAATATTTGGTTTTAAATGGTTCTGTATACGTTTAGTTCAATGAAATGTTTAACTGTCTGAAGTATTAGTATAAAGGTTATGTAAGTTCTCTCCTAATTTCTCATGCTGCAAACAGACTGTTTGGAATTGTTCTTACTTTCACCTTCACTTACGACCTTCATTTCTTGCCATGACAACAATGTCAAGATAATTCTCTCCATTCAAACTAATTCAATCACGCGAAGAGCATTACATAAATATTTTTCCTCCTAATAATCCTAGACAAAAAAGAAGCAGATGTGGTAGACAGCTAGTTGGCATCACCCATGTTTTCTATCCTCGTCTTATATTGCATTCTCTAATGATACACTATCTCTCCCACACCTGCAGAGCTTTGACTTTTTGTTTCCAGTGACATTACACCTGGGTGGAAGTTCTTCATTTGCATATGGAGCTGTCACTTTCCAAGGTATGACACCCATCATGGAATTATTCCTACTACCATTAATAACAAACATTGTGCTGCAGCTAAAGAATGGCACATTTATAACAGTGTTTACAATTCTCGATAACAACTGCCAATTCACAATAGGGGCTGCAGGTTACACAGTGGGTAAATGAATGGCAAATGAGTTCTGGGAAACAGAAAACACCATCTCAAATTCTTTATGTTTCTTTAGTCTAAATAATAAAAAAAATGAGCTCTCCTCTAGAAGAACTGAAGTAGCCTCCAGATATCTCAGGGACGGATGTCATTTAATATCCCTTACCCCTGCCACAGGAGAAGCTGTGGACAGTGGTGATGTGCACTGAGTGGTGATGTGCACAGCAGCTGCTCACAGCCCCTGGGGGTTTGGCTGCTGACACCCACAGAGCTGCCCACTGCCACTCGTACATTAGAGGTTTCACACTTTATCCCAGGGTCCTACATTTCCACTGAAAAAACTATATTAGTCTGGCATCTTGCTCATTCTGCTCTTTGAAAAGGCATTTCAATTTTTGCAAGTAATATTTGAATAAATATAACAACATTCTTGTATCGCAAAAATAAAGAAATATAAAACCCTCCAACATTCAATGACCAAATCTGAACAGGTTTTTTTTTTTTTAACTGACACTCTGATTTCATGGTATAATATTATCAATAAGCTAAACTTGTCAGTTGGGGAAGTAACTTTGCAGTAACTGAAATCAGAGGCAAGGCTGGACCAGCAATAAGGTGCTGACCGCAATGAAGACGAAAGATCCAGGCCCAACTCTGTACCACCTCTTGACCACAGACTTCTCTGTGGGCTTCACATGAAAACTAATTCCAAAGCAAATACATCCCTACCTCAAAAACCTCAGGTAAGGCTCTGAAGTTAAGCACAGCGTAGGCATACATCAGAGCTCTGTGCCATTTGGTTGAATACGAGCTCTGATTTTCTCCCCTTTGGCATTTGTTCTCATAATGCTCAGAGCACACACCAGGATGACAAAGATCTGTGCAGCTGCAGAAAGAGAAATGGCCAGGTAGGAGCAATACAGTTCACCAGCAATAACGCTCTGAGTAAGCACAGATGAAGTATCCATTCACCCAGCCCTCATTCACTCTACGTGTAAGTGGCTGGTACCCCCTGCAAGTCATAGTGTGGTTGCTCACCCACTGGGAAGAATGTTGCTCCTCCCCAGAAAGTTTTGTTTATTTGTTTTGCAGATGAATGCTACTCATGCCTATTTTTAAAAGGTATCTTGGGGTTGGCCTCCAACCCACCACATATACCTATTTTTGAAAGGTACCATGTGGTTGGCATCCAACCCCAGTGGAAGACAGTCTGACCTTTAAAAGCTTGAGGCAATGATTTTGGCAAATAGGCAACGGCAACAAAAATTTGTGGTTTTTAGCTACTTTGAGGAAGGAATACCTTTAAAGTGGGTAAGATGTTGTCTTAAAAATACCTAGACTGTCAATATCTCACTGGATACATTCAGGTGCCTTTGTATTAAACTGCCAAGATGAGGACTCATAAAGGCTCTAAAGCTTTACAAATCTCCTTACATTCCTTAAACCATACCCTTCATTTTGAGAAATACACCCTCAAACTCTATTATTAGTCCCAAGGATTTGCCACATAACCATTTTATATATTCACAGAACACAAAATGCGCTATCTTATCACCTACTTTAGAAGAGGAAAGCATCCCCAAGACCAAGATACCAGACTTTGAACTCATCATGTTTAATTGTGGATTCAAAGAATCACAGTTGTGGGAGACATTAAAAAAAACAACCCACAAACAAAAAAAAACCCCAAACAAACAAAAACCCAAAGCCACCACAATAACAATGAAACAACCAAAAAAACCCAAAACCCAACAGAAATTAGCTTATCCAAAGTATATCCAATAAATGTGTTTGGGCACCAGAAGATTTGACAGGTCACTTGTCAGAATGGAAAGCTGCATGTGAGAAAGAGAAATAACAGTTGATATGAATCTAACATGGATGACAAGATGTTGGTATCTGGCTACCAGTTCTCATTTGAGTAAGTTTGTTAACTATTGCTTCAATGGCTATTAGAGCAAATAGTTGGTTATAATCTGAAGTAAAATAATTAAGGCATGACAAAAGTGAAGACTTGAACTCAACCACCCATCTGCACAAGACATCTACCCACTACTATGTTCTTATAATGGGAATGTGTGGAGGTCTGTTCATTTCCCATCTTGCAGACAACAGAGTGACAGTGATAGAGTCTATGGTGTGCTTTTGACTTCCTTCCTTCCGCAAGGATTCTCAAGTCCCAAAAGCTCCTTCACAGAAAAGATAGCTGTTTCCCCAGAAAAATCATTTTAAAGTTATGCCACGCTCGCCTCCAGTGAGGGAAACTCCTTTACAGCGTGCACATTAATACCACTGTCTCTTATCAATGGTCATCCTGTACTCACACATTCCTGTAAGATACTTCTGTTTAATTGCCCACACATACTTCGTACAAATGAGGAGGCAAGTCCAAGCTAAATGAAAATAAATCAAAACTGAATGTAAGTAAGGATGAGCAAAGGATAAAACAGTACCTTCACTTCGTTCTAATTTCCACACAGATAAAACACCGTAATAGAGACAACTGTTCCGGCTACAGATGAACAACCATTTTGCTTCAAGGTCAAAATACTGAGAACAATATAGTTTCCATTCTTTCTACCAAATCACTGTAGAGCCCCATTCCTGTTAAAAGTAAGACAGGTGCAATAACTGTGCAGAGCTGGCAATTCCCTAGGTTTGAGCATCTATGGTAAATTATTTTCCCGCAAGAAAAAAAGCATTAGATCTAAAAGTCTCTGATACTTAGCCCACATTAAATTAAAAGTACATGAGCCTAATGCTCATTTCACTAACATCTGGCAAAATTACATTACAGATGGTATAAATCAGAATCATTTCAAAAACCTCCACATTTACATTCACTTTTGGGCTGTGTATGAGAAGCTCATTGTAAATGAACCTCATGCTTTAACAACAAAAATAACACTCACTCACATCCACCTATGCATCATCAATGCTATATGAATTCAGAGACCATGCACAACTCTGTTAGAAGTTTCGAGGGGGTAAAAAAAACCCAGCCAAAACACCCCAAATGTAAAACAGATTTTAAATACTGTCTTTTTTTCCTGGGTAAAAATACAGGGAAATATTGAATCCAGAGCCTATGGTATTCTTGTGTCTCTTCTTTTTAAAAATATGCAGTCAAGGATAAAATAGTTTGGAACCATGTATTATAACCAAAAATTTTACATGTATATATTCATGCACAAAAATATTATTCAAGAAAAAAAAATCCATGTTTCCACTACTGGGAAACTTTAAAGAAAACTCTTAGAAATGTAATAAAAATACTGTTATATAAAAGTGTGTTAATTAACAGGAGGAAGGAGGCAACACAAGTCCTTCGCTTTCTGGAATCTATTCCGAGAAGCACCAGAAAAATAATGGTGTCTCACGACTACATACAGAGAATCTCCCCATATCAAATACACTAAGTCTGTCTATATCAAATATACTAAGGTGACAGATAATTTTTGGCTCGTCAGATATTCAAACTCATACAGCACAGCAATTAAGTAACATTATTCCAGGTTTCTGAGTATGA
Organism: Lophotriccus pileatus; assembly: GCA_035583135.1. Taxonomy (NCBI): domain Eukaryota; kingdom Metazoa; phylum Chordata; class Aves; order Passeriformes; family Tyrannidae; genus Lophotriccus; species Lophotriccus pileatus. The sequence goes on from JAWWES010000115.1 coordinate 53,144,560, forward strand.
TCATTAGCACTTGTGGTGGAGATTTTATAATCAGAATCTAGCCAATGACTCTCTCAATGATTTTACAACTTAGCTTGCAGCTGCTTAGCTGAAATCACTGTAACAGTCCACCAAACAAGTCTCATATGGAATATGACTGCAGCACAAGATTTGTGCAAGCCCTCTCCAAGGAAATGAACCTCACCCCTTAAGAACTACAGTAAAAACCTGATTTTTTTTCAGCCATGTAAACAGGAAAGACCTTGAAATTCACAAAGAAAATATCAAAACGTGTTGTCTAAGTGTAATTATTTCAAGCAACCCTGCATCAACCCTAAGTATTTTTTTTCAAACACAAGGAACTAAAAATAATTCAAACTTCAGCAGAAGCACAGATCAGCTCTTCAAATCTATTAACATCTCCCAGGTGATAATAGCTGTGCAACTAATCTAATTAAGCTGAGTTATAAGGCGGATTGGAGACAGATGGTATAGCAGGGCATTTCACTGGTGAAGTGGGACTAGTTTACTACCTGAAATACCCAACTATCATTATCCCGATCATCAAGTCCAACCATATGACCTCTGCCTGAGTTACACAAAATTGTAGACCATTTCTGGCCATCTGAGGAATACTGGTGACTTTAAATTAGTCACAGATGCTAAGAAAAGAAAGCATGTGTATAATCTTTATTGGACTGCCTGGGATGTCTTTGCGAGAGTCACAGAGACCATGCATCCCTAATAATTTGTGAGATTGATGAAATTCTACCACGTTACCTTGCAAAGGTAGGGCAACTGGTTTGAATGGTTTAACTTCCACCAAAAGGCCACCACGTGAACCCCCACCTCCTGGCTGCCTCTGAATGGGGTCATTTATATGATTTTCAGCTAGTGGCATTTAGGACAGCTGTTGAGGTGACCATATAATTGCTGAGACAGACATAGAAAACCAAGTGGAAAATCAAATAGTGTCTACTTCCAAGGAAGACAATGCAAGAGGGGGAACAGACAGTAAAACACGCAATGAAGGAAGGGCAGAACAGCCATTCAGCACCCACACCTCTCAGGACAGAAAAGTACAAAAGGAAAAATGCAATTAACAATAATAATGGCCCGTCTTCGCGAACGAAGAGCCGGGGAAGGTCCTTACTCGCATATGCAGATAAGGCCTTTGAGCCTGCGCAGTGGATTTTTTAGGTGACACACAGTGTGCGCGGAACTGAGGCCA
>JAWWES010000115.1:53145869-53220329 GCA_035583135.1 Lophotriccus pileatus
CTGACCGGGAATCGAACCCGCGGTCTCAAGGGTACCAGCCCTGCGTCTTAACCACTAGACCACCGGGGGCTCCCTAAAATTAACAATAGCAAGAACTAAAAATCACAATATTTACATGTAAAACATTCAACCTAGCCTATCAGAATAAATAAGACAACAGACACCTATCAAGAATTACTTTGTGTGTGTGTATATATATATATATATATATATATATATATATATTAACTTAGGGAGGCTCTGATTCAGAATTGAGACACACTGGTCCACCTAATTTGCAAATTGTATGATACAAACTTCTGACAATGTGAATACCAGATACAGAAATGCCATATTCTAAGAAATGCCAAATAGCAGATTTGGAAAATGCCATCCTTTCTTCATCTGGCCTGCAATTCTACACAGACTGTGTTCAGAGCAAACCCCTGTAATAAGTTTTATCTGCATTTGTTATTTCTTCATGAAATAAAAGCTATACCATGAAGCAGGTGGCCAAGTGACCAATAATTTTACTTGTTTGACCTCCCAGAGAACACAAGGGAGCTACAAATATGGGGTTCAATCATTTACTCAGACAGAAGGACTGCAGCAGGCAAAGTGAACAACCCCAGAAAGCACAAACCTGTCCTATTCATTTTTACTGCTGTGGCATCAAGAAATCTCTATTAGAATTGACCCTCATATTGTTGGAACTGCACAGTTTATGAACAAGTACTGTCTTTGGAGCTTTTAGCCTTCAAGACAAAGGAAAAGCAGGCTTTTGGAAGCTTTGCAGGGAGGATTAGCTCTACAGAACTGTAATATCACTGTATTCGCTCAACACACTTGAGAGGGCTGAACTATAAATTGGGAATGCAATCCATGGGCATCCCAGGGGATATAAGGGTCACCATGAGACTATCAGTTTGTTGGTGATAAGGGTGATAAGTAACATACATCTAACTAAGGACAATATTTGACCTTGTCTAAAGCAAATATTAACAAATATATTGATTACCTGTGATGCAGAAAGCAGTTTTCAAGGAACTGAGCTAAAACTGACTTGCTTCTCAGAGACCAAAGAGCAACAATATTCAGCCTTTAACAACCCAGCCAGTACATGAACCACAGACTAGAGATGGAAGTTGTCTGATCTGTATCCAAGAGCCTGAGCCAGCTAGCTTATAAGGATTGCACCACTGGAAAGTAACTTTTATAGTCTAGTTTATCCTTTGCTTCACTAAAAAATGAGAGGAAAAAAGCAATTTCTGTTTTTTCCCCCCAGTAAAATCCTTAAGAAAGTTTCACCAGGCAGAATGAGCAGATGTTTTCTATCCCAAGTCACTTGCTTGTTGATGAGCATCTGGGATATTTAACATTTAAAATGTTTCAAATACATTGTTAGGGTCATAATCAGTGGCACAGGGTCTAATTGGCGGCCTGTCACTAGTGGTGTCCCCCAAGGTTCAATACTGGTCCCAAAATTGTTTAACTTATTCATCTATGACTTGGATGAAGGGACAGAGTGCCACCTCTGCAAGTTCACTGAGAGGAGTGGCCAATACCCCAGAGGGCTGTGCAGCCCTTCAGAAGCGCCTTTGACAGGTTGGAGAGACGGGCAGGGAAGAACTGTCTGAAGTTCAACAAAGATAAATGCAGGGTCCTGCACCTGGTGAACAATAACCCCCTGCACCAGTACAGGCTGGGGACTGACCTGCTGGAAAGCAGCTCTGTGGAGAAAGACCTGGGGGTCCTGATGAGCAACAAGCTGTTCATGAGCCAACAGTGTGCCCTTGTAGCCAAGAAGGCCAATGGTATGCTGGGGTGCCTTGGGAAGAGCATTGCCAGCAGGTCTTGGACTGCCACTGTCCAATGAAGTTCAAATTCAAAAGCAGAACACACTTACCAAGCATCCACAGCATTACTTCAGACTGGGCTGAAGAAAATACTTGCCTTCATTCTATGCACAATCTGGTTTCTATATGATACTTTACAGATTCCTACAGTAAGTTTTATCCTTAAAAGAGTTTAAAAAGCATGTAAAGTAATCCAAGTTTTGAGGCATTATGTTAGAGGCAAATAATAAAATAAAAAATCTATGCTGGCAAAGTGGAGTCACGCAAAGAGTCTGCAAGTACTGGAATGACATGAAAAACCAAGGAAGGTAAGATACTTAAACGTTACTGTAAGTAATAGGATGACATTCAGGAAACTATATTTTTGGTTAAATATCAAGTAAAGCTTTCAGAAATTAAAAAAAAAATAGTTGAACAGTCTTCTAAAAGAAAAGGTGGAATGAAGCCAACCTTTGGAAACACTTCATACAAATTTTAACATAGTGTAAGAAGGTATATTGCAGGGACTTAATTTTTTTTATGTTAACGGACTATACATTGTTATTGCAGTTCAGCAGTTCTGTTATTAAAATATTATTTTCTTATTCACTGAGATTTAATAATAATTATTGTATTTTATTAATAAGCACAATAAATTATTTTAATTTTCTAATGTTTTTATAGAACAGTATCACTTTAAAGCTCAGTTGAGTGATGAAGTGTTGTACATATATGGAATCAAGACATATTATTTCAGGATAAGTATGTGACAAAAAGAAAGTCCTATTCTATATAGAACAGTCCTATTCTACGTAGGAGGCTGAAGGGGAGTGATCTGAGTCTTTATGCAGCTATGATTAAATCACATTTGTTGTGTCTGTCTATAGGCTGGGAGTACAGGTGATGGCTGTCTAGATGGTCTGCCAGCTATTTTCATGTCTGCAAGCAATCAATCTTTCCAGTAGGTTTTGCTCTGCGTGTGCTCTTGTTGCACTTTGAAATATTAGTTTGCTAACATTTCCAGAGTACAACATTTCCTAAAGAACAACAGGGTGAAACAGTCCAGGAAACATCAACTTTTTCAGGAATCTTTAGTAATTAAGCAGTGACATCACCAGCACGATGATCAAACAGCTCCATTTGGAAATTGTTCATATTAAGCAGCTAGTGGGCTTGGGAGAGAGGCTAATTGTATGGGTGGTTCTGAGTGGATATATCACAACAGAGAAATCAGAGGTCTCCCTCTCTCTGAAAAAAGGGGAGATGGAGCATTAGGGCCACAGACCAAAAGCATGGAATCAAAAATGGGACCCTAGATCCAACAGAGAGCGATTTTCACCGAAGTCCTCTATGAAGTACCAAAGCATATTCTGTGTTGGACTCAAGGATACTACAAGAACCATCTACAATTACCACAATGTTTAGATGCAGGAGTGAAGGAGGCCTCAGTAAGCCAAACTGGGAGCAAGCTCAGCTATCAAAGGGCTAAGCATATTTAAACAGTGGAGCACAGAGATCCCACAACCACAGCTCTCAATCATTAACTTATTCTATCACCCATTGTCACAGACCTTTAGCTGGAAGGTGGATGTGCATCTTATGGCAATCACTGCCTCCTCTCGCTCTCCCATCCCAGCAGAAGAATTTCAGAGACAGAAGAATTTCAGCAAACCTCCATGTCAGCACCAACCACATCCTTGCAGTTAGATCCTACTTTGCTACCATTACTATATGGTAATTCCTTCGAAGTATGTTTCTGTAGAAAATACCAACAAAAATGTGCCTGGGTATCCATGATGCCCACACCTGCCTACTGCTTTGTATGATCCATGGCAGGGGCATCCTGCCTAGCCTGCAACAGCGCTCCCAACCCTCCTGACGATGCATGCATCACCACATCTCAAACTCAGTACCAGAAGAATGATTTTGCTCCTAACACACCGTTTGCCAAAGCTGACACCTTTGTCAAGGTGAATGAGCACAAGTCTGGGAGCAGTGTGTCCCAGGGCAGTGTGTCCCAGCAGAGAGTGAGGGAGTGCAAAAGAGGCAGCTACTGAGCAACCCCGGTGCCCAGCTTCACATGATCTTGAAATATTAGATTTATCAGTACTAAAAATAAAACCATGTGATGCAGACTCATGCACTGGAGAGTCTGTTGTTATGCAGTGAAACCACGATAGCTGAGATACTGTAACCAGAAGCCAGTCATCTAGAGTTAGTAGTTTTATTTGCATTTGTGATCAAGTTAGTTTACACTATTTTACCAGAAATCATGCTAACCTTCTTAATTTTTTTAAATTCTGTTATTACCATTGTATCAGCATATGTACATACACATTACATACTGATTCCCTCAAGCTCTCAAGTAGGTTGCTTTTTTCCCATACCCTTTTACTGATTCTAATCAGCAGGTTTGCATTACGTTTGCCATTTGAAGGCTAAATATCAGCATTTTCCATTAACATTTTGGAATTACCTTACCTTCTGGCAATTAAGCAGAGATTAAGTTTCTTTTTTTTGCATATATAGCTTTCCATTCTCAAGAGGATTTGATTTCCAAAGTCTTTTCAAATATCCTTCTCATGCCTTTAAAATCTGTACAGAACATTAATTATTGTTTGGAATTTTTTGAATTATCCTAAAATATCATGTCACTTATAAGGAGGCAACAACTCAGAGAACAGCTATATCAGCACTGAGATGAATGTAAGACTGCAAGTACAACTCCTGAGGAGGTTACTATTAGGTAAAGTGGCATGACTACGAACTGACTGATGTCTGGCAAGTATCAGAGTCACATTCATATACACACAAATATAATTTAATAGAACCAAAAATAACGAACTGCTCATTACCATGTACTCACATATATATCCATGAAAACCATGTGTGCTGGAGCTGCCCTAAGAAGATGTGCTCTTGTAGGCAAACAAAAATTTTCCTAGTCTAGGTTTGCTTATTTAGTTTGACAGTTTGACTGCAGACTTCAGGTAAAGACAGTGGTTGCTTACCTCATGCCTTCCAGTCACTGCAAGTGAAATGAACTCCAGAATACAAGTGCAGGAAGATCTCTTGCTTTAAAGGCATTTTAAGTGATGAAAATCTTTTATTCATATACATAATGCACACGTGACTCAAAAAAGGCAATTCAACATCTTCTACTGAAATTTACAATGAGATAAGTTCCTGATCTCATTACATTTCTGGAATCCTGTACCTGCACGCTCCTGTTTAGCCACACATCTTGGTGATCTCAAGAGATGTTGGGAACAACCCTTACCTGGGACACTCTCTTCAGCCAGTACCTGAAAACAGACCGTGCCACTCTGAATTCAGGCACCACCCACACAGGGGTGCTCTTCAGCATGTTACTGAGAATCAGAACTCATTTCACAGCTTGTATACAAATGTTATATGGACTATATCACTAACCTAATACTTTAGGTTAAGAAGAATGACAAAACAGAAAGATATCCCTAGTCACTAGAGATAGTCTTAAAAACTCAAGTTTAATATTCCCTTCAAAATTGATCAACATGGATTATGGCAGCTGTAAATGTTTCTGATATCCATTAAAGTAACCTTTTAAAACTTTGGTAAATTCCTCAGCACAACAACTTACTGCTGTAATGATTTTCAGAACTTAATCACAGATCCGAACAAGAACTTCCTTTTATTAGTGTTGCAATTTGCAACCTTCTATTCCTTTGAATATTCACTTACTTTAATGCTTTAAGACAAGGCAAACAGAAACTACCCCAATCTACCTTCTCCGTTAACATTTGCTGGTGTACACAGTTTTAGCACGCCTCTTCTCTGACTCATCTGCTTTCTAAGGTAAGCAGTCACAATTTTCTTCAGTTATTCTCCACAACTGAGATTTCCCCAATTCTTTTAAAGCTTCATCTTATGTTCCCAGAACTCCCACTAACACTTGAATGCTATTTTGAGGTGACACAAGGGCGTTCTTGATATATTGGCTTTTACTTCTGGTAACATTCTCCATGCTCTTCTTTATTACTTTTCCTATTCTTAGTGGTATGTTTTCAAAATTACTGGGATTTTTGCTATTACTTCTGTATTTTTCAAGTCAGCTGCACACCGAAGAAGAGCCTGCTATTCTCAGGTCCAGGTCTATCCTACATGGAGGTCTCCCTGGAGGGGTGTAGGACTTGACAGCCTCACAGCTCTCCATGCTCAGGGATCAGACACCATTTAGACAATTCCCAATTCTGCCTTTCAGCAGGGCTAATGGGGCAGACAAAATCGCACAACAGTGCCCCTTCATGCTACTGAGAACAGAACAACCCCCACCAATTTAAAGTAAACCACTGTAAGAAGGTTTAACTGGTTAATGTGTCTTTTGCTTCTATGTTCAGTACAGGTCTTGAGTCATGCCAGCAAACTGACTCTTATCTTAGTCATACCATGTTTCTAAATAACCATTTGTGAAGGACAACAAAACTTTCTAAAAGCTTTCATCAGTTGAATCAAATGATTTTCCATATCCCAAAACAGCTTCCTCCCCTTCAGTTTGGCATCATTTCTTCTGTGCAATCTCGGTGCCTGCAACTTATGAATTGTGGCCTGTCAGTAACTATTATTTCAGCTAATTTGCCAACTACCAGGAAAAGCTTACTAGGCTTTAATTCTCCAGGTGCTTTCTAGAGGCTTCTAACATGTTTGGTTCCATATTCTTATCATTTCTAATAAAACTCTAGATATATTTTGTCCAACACCTCAGTCACCTCATGCTTGAAGTCTCTCAGTAACACTGGACATAAATCTGAGGATTAGTATTAACCTGAGGATTAGTAGTAATACATAATTTAACACCTCTGCAATATTCTGCTTTCTTGAATTGCTCCCATTGTGCATGGCAATCCACCCAGCAGGCCCATAAGTTCTCTCACCTACTTTGAGCTTCTCATTCATTTAAAGCATTCTCTGTTATTTGTTCCCTTTTTACCTTCAGCTGTGTGCTCCACTGCCAGCATTTCAGTCTTTTGGGGTCCATTTTTATCTGCTGTAGGATTACCTTATGGGTTTACTTTCCTTTGAGAGTCCTAGAGCTGAGCACCTTCTGAAGACAGTGGTTCTCCTCATGCAAGTTGCACACAAAAAACATCCAGTTAGTGGATTCCAGCTGCAGTATCTCAGGGCAGAGGCACTGCCCAGGATCTGCTGTGGATGGAAGAACAGACTCTCTCTTCCTTCCCGGCTTCTCCCGCTTACAGGACTACAGGGAAAAAATGTTCTTGGTGTATAAGCTTGTGTAGGGAATCAATTTTACCGTAACTTTCTTCCTGTCTGTTAGATCTCAAAACACACCAGAAGGTTACAAAGTAATCTCATTTACAGTTTAACAAAAAAAAATCAAGTATTTTAATGTGATCATCAGGAGTAGAATCATGAACATTAACAGTTCAACAGAAAAAAAGCTGAAAAAGTTTAATATTTTAAAGTTAAATGTGTACATTTTGGGTCTGAGACATGACTTTTGAACACTTCTGTAAACAAATGCTATAGGCATTGACTAAGAAACTCAAGACAATTAATGAGATGATCTCCTATAGACCATACCTCATATCCTACAGACCTGGTTTCTTATATTTTCTTATGAGATCAGGGGAGTTAATAGCTCCACAACTGATTCAGACTGAACCACTGTGTCTTACTCTTTGCGCTACTCATCACATTTATATTGTGTCTATACGTATGGTACTCCAAACATGAGACAGTGTCCCCTCTCAGCCTCTAGCAGCCACAAAAGACAAACAAGTATGTTAAAAGTACAACATGTACTAAAAAAAAAAAAGGCCCATTGTTTGATCCTTTTACTCTTCTCAAGCATAACATGCCCTTTATGCTCTGTGTTACCTAGGCTGAACTGTAATCAGGCTCAAAATAAATAACATTTGACTTGCTTTAAAAACACAGGGTACTGCCTTCCCTTAAAGGTAACCTGAGCTGACAGCTGCAGTATGCAATACTCCTGTTTCCTAAACAACAAGGCTGTGACTCTTCAAGTACTTCTTACCGTAGCACTAAACAGAATGAACATGGCTCAGCTGTAAGCGAAACAAGAAATGTGTGAAACGGTATGACTTGACGCACGCTTGCAACAAAAAGCTGGCGCTGTTGAACAGTGCCAGGGCAGTGTTTAGGATCTATACAAACCCTCCCAGGTTGGTTGAGAGAGCTCTTCCAAGCATCATTCTTTGTGGGAGACTCAGGAAGAACTGCTGTATAAATTTTCTTCAGTGGGCAAAGCTCCCAACTCAGCTGCTTGTTCCCACTCCTGGTTCCCATTTTACTGTTCCTTCCTTTGTGTCAGTGCAATTATGTGAGCGGCCACAAAGTACTTCAGATGGCAGAAACAATCTCTCACAACGATTGAGTTGTTGATGAACTATGGTGCAGGAAAATAAACTTTTTGAATAAGTTGTGACACCGAAAGGCTGTTTATGAAACTCCATTCATGCCCCTTTGGTACCTCGGCAGTGACAGAAGCAGGCTGGCTGTACAGCAGAGCATATTCATCTGATGGCAGTGGCCTCTGCTGCCCAACACAGCCCAACCTCTACACTGAGTTTCACCTTGTTGAATCCCAGAGCCAAAGGAAGGCTGCAGTCCTACAGAGCTCCAAAACCTGGGTGCCTTCTGGAGGAGCTTTCAGCAGGCCTCGCCCCCAGCCAAGACGAAGCCTGATGATGATGTAAGGCCCACGGCAGCACCAAGCACTGGAGAACAAAACCGGAGATTTCGGTTTGTTTTTACAGCCCCGTAACCCTGACAACACCTAAACACAGAGGTCATCTCTGGCCATTAAAGGCTATTCAAAACAACAGGAAGACATTTGTCAGTTAAAAGAAGATGATCTGCTGTTCTCATCATGAGGCTGATGCATGCTTCAAGACTCTCTGCTTTGCTTCCTAACTATAATTTGAGAAAATATTCAGATCATGAGTGAGACTGGTGAATTTTGGGGGATTTTAGCACTTCTATTTTGGGTGAAAAATTATTGGCATCTTGCCCCAAACTGGCATCACAGCCAGAAACAGAATTCATGATTGAAAGGTTTATTTTTCTTTCTTCCACAGTACTCTTTCTGTCTCCCACACTTGCTATAAATAATGCACAACTCTCATGTGAAGTGAATTAAAAAAGGTTGAAGGCCAGAAATACATGCTCCACAAGCAGGTCCTAAAAAAACCTTTCTTTTTGGGCAGCTCTGTGTTCCAGGCTAACTTACTTAGCCGCTCACCATGTACCCAAATCTAGAGGATACGATAATTTATCCACAGTAAAGAGATTTTCTTCCAAATTGGTTTTTTGTGAGCTAAATCCATGCTGTTCTAAGACTCAAGCTGTGCATACTCTCACTATTCAATAAAGCTCTCATATGAGACTCATCTTGGCTTATACAGCCCAACCATTTGATGTCTACATAGTACTTTTGACCATTTCTGGTGATTCTCAGAGTCCAAAACCTGACTCTCTGGATGTGGGATATAAGTAATTCTCATTTTTACCACTATCCAGCAAAATGAGAACCAAGCTCTAGAAATAAGTGTAAAATTAACAAAAGCCACTTTTTCTAAAGAGTTGCTTCTTAATGTACAGTCACTATGCTAAGGAGACAGCAATGCTATTCTTAAGAACAGAAAGGAAGATTAAAAGGCTGTCACCAGCCACAGACTAAGACTACTTTCTTAACCTTTTTGGTTTTTTCGTCCTTTTGCTAAAACAAATCCAATGCAGCTAAATCATCTTTTCTAATTACATTCTCTATTCCTGTACTAACATTCCATGTACTAACTACACTTTGGTGTCCACTTTATATCACCACTACATGATATTCACAATTTACAGTACTGTATTTTGTTCACTAGTCAAGGTATCTCACAACTTATTATCGCAGACACTGGAGGTACTTATTCTAGGACAGAAGTTCTCAACTTGGGAGTCATGACAGCATTCAGGAATTACAGCCACACTCTTTTCGGAAAGTAGATGAGAGGAGGTTATCCAAAGAAAATGTTTTTGTAATAAGAGGTCAGTGTACAAAGAAGACCATTCTATAGTACTGTACTGAACAATTTGGAGTGGCTTAGGGACTATTTTCAACCTGCAATGCATCGAAGCAAATATTATGACAACAGATAAGTATGACAAGAGCAAGCACATCAACTTGCCAGGGAATTTTTAAAGACTCCTAACCATAAGGAGTCATAAGCATAACTGCAGGCACAGTGTAAGAAATGGGTTCAGCCACAGAGCCAGGCTTGTAAGGAAGAACTGTCTAATACAGCACAAACACAACAGCTCTCTCAAGGTAATGCTATGCTATATGGAAATGCAATATAAAATGTACATTTACTTAATATATTTCCAATATAATGTTTTGTGAACGTTTCTTTTTCCTGAAAAAAAAATTCAGCATTGGTACCTTTTCACTCAAATTTGAGACAAAAGAATGTCAAAATACTTTTATCCAAGCCTTGGCATGTGTTACCTTACGAGGACAGATTACAGATGAGGAGCTAGGACAGAAACAACCAAAGGAAGAGGTTGAAAGGAATTCTGCAGTTGAGAAAGATACAAGCCTCTAAAGCTCATAAGCATCATCAGTTCATCAGCTAAATCAGGATTATTCCTGAAAAGAACATTTAAGCACTTAAATCTGCTCTCGTGCCAACTTCCCAGCAGGGTTTGGAAGCCTGGTTGAGGACCAAGCTTGCAAAAGCTTCTGGGACCAAAGCAGTAGCACAGATTCTGGACTGCAGAGCCAGTCTACAGCCCGCTGGCTTCCAGCTGGGCTCACTCTCAAGAACATAGAATCAAAGAATCTTAGAATGGTTTGGAGGTTGGAAGGAACCTTGAAGGCCATCTAATTTCACACACCCCCCACCCGCCATGGGCATGGACACCTTCCACTACATCAAGCTGCTCAAAGCTCCATCCAACTTGTCCTTGAACACTTTTAGGGGCATCCACAGCTTCTCTGGGCAACCTGTTCCAATGCCTCACCATCCTCATAGTAAAGAATTTCTTCCTATTATCTAATCTAAACTACCCTCTTTCAATTTAAAGCCATTCCCTCTTGTCCTATCACTATATGCCCCTGTAAAAAGTCATTAAACCTCAAGAACACAAACAACAATAAAAAACAGCAGGACAGAAGGAAAGATTCTAATCTAACAGAAGAAATGGTACTACTGCAAGAGCTTAAAAGAATTACCACTGCACTTTTCTCAGACTTCTGAGCCTATCTTCACAGACTCCTGTGGATTAGGCAATGCACTGATTGATACTTCAAAAACTAGTAGTAAATGAGACATTTTCTTGATGTCTATGTCACATATGATAGCATCTTCTTCTCTAAGAGCAGGGGCATACCAAAAGCTTTTTGACCTGAGCTTGTTCCTCAACTGCAATTTCAACAGAATGACAAGGGTCAGAGATATGCATAACAATTACACTGAATATAACACATAAACAACTAAAATGCAGTTGCTTCTCAGTGCTAGATATGTATGACATTGACACAGATTCTCCTCTGAATTCAAATCCAAATTCATACATACAGATATAAACTGTAAATCAGCATCTGAATCATCTACAGCACAGCACTGAGGTGCCTTCTCTGCTCAAAGAGAACTGCAGAGAGGAGGAGAACTGCAGGAGAGCAAGAATAAACATGGAATAGAAAAGCTACCTCATTCAAAGGAAGGGCAGCTGCATAAGGTTCTTCAAACATTCATGTAACAATGTATGACAATAAAATGCTATTCTGCAGCTTCTCCATTCCTAGTCCTGCCTCTCACCTTGCCACGCTCCTGTGGCGCTGCCTGAGCCCACAGCCCACAAGATCACAGCACACGCAGCACTGTCACAACAGCTACAAAACGACTACTCAGTGACGGGGTCCAAGTTGCTCACAATTACTTAATAAAGCCAGATTCTTCAAAATGATTTCATATAAATGGAGTGTCATTAGGGAGGCCTGTATGTCTTTGAAATGACTCCCTACAAAGTTTGAGTCAGTCCAGCCTGTAGACACAAATGCATCCAGTTTTGGCCAAGCAGTGAGTCTGGATAATAAGACAGAAAGTTGTCCCTGCTACACCATACCTATTATTCCCAGCAGTATCTTTCTTTCTTCTCAGTTTATGTCCTACCACAGTCACACAATGGTCCAAAGAGAAAAAAGGAAACAGCCATCAGTTAGATAGAAAGAAACTGTCATTAATAACACAACCAGCATTTCTCAGCTGTTCCGTGAACTGTGGCATTCATGAGCTCAATGGCCTCTACAGAGGGCGGATAGAAATCATTATCCCCAAATTACTGATAGGGAAAATAAAACACATTAAGCTGAATTAACTAGTCTAAGATCATACAGCCTGTGGGTGGCCAACTTGAGATTAAACCTATGCATCCGGAGTCCCAAGCCACTAGCATCTCTAACAGGGCGGCAGGTTCCCACCTTAACTATACAGTGAGAATAAGGAGGATCTGACACTGCTGAAGAGTAAGAGAGGATAAATGCTGACCTTTAAATAGCACAAAGCAGATAAAGTCATCATAATTCTGCTGATACTTTCTGCTTCTTCTACGCCTCATTGGGTCAAAAGAACCACCTAAATTCTTCCAAAACAATGATAGCATCCTGCTGTCCCCCTAGTTCCCCATATCTACACAGTGCTGAGAGATTTTACTGATGGGCTTCACAAATATTTGCTGATAACAGTGATTCATGAATGTTGCTTATCATAGCAACACCAGGCCATGGTGTTTAAAACTGTTTTCTTCCTTCTCACACCATGCTTAAATTTCCTTAACCCCTTTATATCCAAACTGTCCTTGGGTCCCATTGTACTTCTTCTATACCACCAGATCCTTGCCCAGTCTCATTCTAGCCTCCCCTCCTCTGCTTCCTCATGTCCTTGTTAAGAACCATGTCTCAACCATTCCCTCTACCTTCCCCTTAACTTTCCCATTCTCCTCAGTGGGTTTTCCATTTCAAAACCCTCTTCAGCTATGTCTTCCCTCACCTTCCAGTCTCCTTTTCCAGACAAATTCACCTGTCTTCTCCCATCACAGCTCTTGAACTCTGCTCTCCCTTCCCACCCATTCCTGCCTTCACAATGTAAAATCACTTTTATCTCACCAGTGCTCTCTGTTTTCCTTATTCCCACCCTCAGCTTGGTTGTCTCAATGCAGAAGCAGCAAAGGCAGAAACAGTCCAATCTCATCCCTGGAGCATCAGATATCATTGCACTGAGCCACTTTGTGGGATAGATGGATGTGCAAATTTAAATTGAGTATCTCACATTTCAAGGAGTTATAGATTAGTCTGAAAGCAGACTTGGGGAATATGGAGACAAACCCCCCTATTCCTTGATACGGAGATAACAAAAGCATTCAAAGGAAAAAGAAGTATCATCTTCAAGCTAGACAAATAACTAATAAAAATTTCAGCCCAAGTGGTTCCAGCTGACAAACCTGTAGGCACTGTAAAACACAGCCTCCTAACAAGAGATGTCAGACCAACTCAGTAACAGGCAAGCCTTTTACCTAAGAGAGTACCTTGCTGCTTTACCCAGGATGCTAAGATAAAATTCCCCTCCCAGCAAAATACATGCTGTTAACTCAACCTGTACTTATTCCAAGGAGCAGTAGAGGACATGTCTGCTGCACCCGCTCCTCTCTGTGATTCACACACTATACCTAACATCATGTATGCTTTGCTCTTGAAATACATCCTCTGCACAGAAAATTCACAATATGGAATTTTCAAGCTAACCGCAACTGTACCAAAGCAGATCTCTCTGTATTATATTCAGTGAAGTTTCCATAGCAGTATCAGTACCTGGTTTACAGACTATTACTGTACAACTGTTTGTCTTTAGATAGATTAATTTTAAAACTGTCTAACAATAAATCTTTCTGAAATTAAAATTACTTAGCTTTGCTTTCCAGACAGGATGACAACCACACCTTGAGAAGAAGAGGCAAGGACCCTCGTTTGCTGGCAAAAGTTTGGAGGAGAGAAAGAAACACTTCTGAAAAATCAGTATAATGACCCCAATGCAGTTTAGGTATTCCATGCAGTCACATCACCTACTGCATTCTTTCTCTAGGCTGTGTACCTGCCAAGCACCAAGAAACTAGAGGTTTTGAATCCTGCTCACATTCTTCCCCAGCAGTTCCTCCCTAGTAAGCAGCCAAAGTAAAAACACCATATACCAAAATAATTCAAGAAAATTTTGTTCGTGAGAACTCAGTAACTACGTATATGACAAAATCCACCTTGTAAGCAGTCCTACTCCTGTCATATTCCTGCTGTAAATCAGCTAAAAATAAACAAGAAGGAAAAAAAGTATTGTTTGGATTTCAACATAAGTATGTAAAGATGTTTGCTTCCAATTCAATTTAACTTTTTTCCATTATGAATAATCCATTTAACTAATCAACATCTGAATTACACTAAGGAACACTTCATTCAATGTAAAATTAAATATAAAAAGAGAGCAAAAGTAATTAAAGGAGGACATTATTAATCTGTTGATTTACTTTTTGCTTTTTGCTAGCATAACTATTAAGTTCGTTCCAGCATTTTCTGGTTGTAGATCAAAAATTAAAGCTATGCCAAACAATATTGAGTTCTCAATTTACCAGTTCAGTGCCAATGAATTACTTTCAAAGACTGTATTTCAGAAGGGTCTTTCTGGTGTTAAATTATAGTCTATGTTTTGCTCTCAGAAACTTTCAGAATGAAAAAGTACGTAAAAAAAAAAAAAAAACCACAAAAAAGAGACACACTAATGAAGTTAGTAGAGGGGCTTGGGATTTACACCATGCAAATAAAAACAATGCTGGATTCCTCCTTTCCAAAACTAAGCAAATAACCACATGTGTGCTTTTTTTGTTGAACTACTGAGGCATTGGTAGTCATTCATTCAACAGTATGCCTAAAAAAATAAACAAACAAATCCAGCAATCATTCAAGTGAGGAGCTGTTCTTTCAGATACCAAAAATACACTGAGCAATACTGCCTTGACTAATAAGACAGTGCACTGGGGTTACTACAGGACAGCCTACAAACAAGTTCAAAGAGGAGAAACCTTGCTGACCTGTAGAAGTCCTGCTTGACCTCCAGCATTACTGTTAGAAACACAAAATACCTCCTTAAAGGAACAGCAAGAACAGCAGCTGCTTTCCTTCATCAACACCCACTCTCTCCACACTGATTTTGAGCCAAAGAGCAAAGATACATTCGGCAAAGGTGCAGAACTACAAGGCATGCTCATATTTTCTTTCAAGCTACCACCAAATGACAAGACAAAGACAGGGAGCCTATCAAAACAATACCACACAACACAGTCATCCAAACATCTAAGAAACACCAGGAGATGGGACGTCTCTCAAATTTGCTAAACATTTAGGAATATATAGGTGCAAAAATAAATCTGATATTTTAAGTTTAGCATTTCAGTCAGAATCGTTATGACAAACACTGTTCTACTCTATTTTAAAATCTATTTGAAAATCTCACCATCTTTAAGACCTGTCCCCACTGCAGTTTAACTGAATGATCCCATCAAAGGTTAATCTTACCCCCGAAGGATTACAGAGCTATGCATGACACTTCACATTTCCATCGTGTGTTTATAGCTCAGGGTGACAATACACTTTTCAGGCTTCTCCCTCCTCCCCACTCCCCCCAGTTATTGAAATGGTTCCTTGCAAAGAAGGAATTATAATTAGCTCTACTTAAGACAATGGCAAATCAAAATATTAAAAATAGTAATATGAGAATTACTCCCTTCAAAGTGCAAAGAGCAAACCTACTGAATTCAATCATGAAGCTATGCAAAGACTCCAGCTTTTCATGCAATAACTCTTACAAGGCCCCTGGAAACCAGCTTTGGAGTTTTAACAGTCTTCAGTCCTTCAGTTAAAACCTGGTATCCTTAATTACAAAAATTTACTATATATAAGTGCATCGCCCACTGCTCTGGCCATACGTTAGATATGTCAGAAATGACTCACCATTATATCAGAAAAGCTCCAACATCAGACTGGGAAACTAAGCCTACAATGGGATGACAGCTTTTAACTGCCATCACATGAGAAGCAACAGGTTCAGATCCATGACTTTCAGGAAAATGAGCAAGGACAAAGGGCTAACAGTTTAAAAGAAGAAAGAAAAAAAGGACAATCATTCCAACCCCTTTTTCATCCTGAAGTTGTCTATAGAGAGTCACATCTAGATTAATTCAGGAGTCAGCAATGCATACTTCAGTCTTGGTTTATGCATCTGTATGAAGCAGCTGAACTGACTGCTCGCAAGGTCCAGAGCATGAAAAGGCACTAACCAGAGATTTTTGTGTTTCCTTAGCAGGTGAGAACCACAGTTTTCCTCTCCACCAAATTAACAGTTTAGTAACAGTTTAATCAAGTAGAGGAAATCATCTACCAAAAAGGCAGCAGATTGTCTTACAGGAAATCTAGCCAAAGGGATCCTAGTATTTCCAAAAATCGACACTGTAACATTGTTTCAATGCTACAATCTAAGACCAGAGACTTCCTTGTGAATTGACTCCTCAGCCACGGCAACATCAACTTCTAGAAACATGTGAGTTACTCCACACAGGCTAGGAGGAATACCCTGATTACCCAGATAATTGTGAGGTTTTCTTCCTTTTACATTGCTCACATTGTTTGTGTCTAAGTTATATATTATACATTGTATTGTAAAATAAGAATTTTATAAATAAAAACACATTTGCTTTTACCTTAGCCTGACTCTATAAGAATTTCAATGCGATTTAAAGGAACACATGGGAAGGGAGGTAGCAGAAAGTATCACAACATATTTTCCAGGGAATTCCAGGAAGGTGGTTCATAGAATGAGCCACTGCAAACCTCCTCACGCACAATCATGATTAGGGAAGTACCATGGCATTCAAAATACTTGGGAAAACACCTTAATTTCCAAAGGGTGTAACAAGCAACACATCCTTTTATTAACAATGACAGCATATAAATTCAGAGGAAGAGTGAGTCATTCCTCAGTCCATTACTAGCAGACCAAGCAGATTACTCTGGATTTACAACAGAGTTCTTGTTCCAGCTATAAAGTATAACCCTGACATTACAGTATAAACTGATATTAATTTAAAATTCAAGTTTCTACATCATGTGTTTTCCTCACCTTTGTTCATCTACTTCACATCCGTGACACTTCATCTCTTTTATCAGTGTATGTCTCTTATCAGTTCTGTACTCCTGCCTCTCCTCCCTGTATATTTTCCTTCTTGCAATGATTTCAGTGGTTTACTTGCTTTACAGCACCATATGATTAACTACAAAATAATTTCTTTTTGTTATCTGTGCCTGTTTGAAAGCTCCAAAATAGCAAGCCTAGTCAAAGCTGATGAAAGGACCAGATGGATGGCAGTCCCTCTGCCAAGCTCTGAGTGGGTGACCAATGGGGCATGAACCACGTGGTGGGATGAGGACACGGGGGTCTCTGCCGAGCACAGCCCAGGAGCACAACCTCAGAGCCATAAAGCTCTCTGGAATCAGTTGCTTATAAACACACTTTTAGGAGATTTAAAGGAAAAACAAAATCTACAGTCCTTCTGTTTTCACCATAATATCTTATTCCATTACTCAGAAGTAATCACCCTCAGGCTCCAGCCCCGCCTCTACAGGTTGGTGGGTGTATTTTTCTGAATCTTCTACACACGTGACACAGTGTACTGTTCATATCTGGCCTTCCAGGTTGGTGACCAAATAAGAAATATATATGAGAGAGAACTAAAGCTCTTACAGACTAGGAAAAGCATGAACGAAGTGAGCTTACACCTGGCTAC
The DNA here is from genome assembly GCA_035583135.1 of Lophotriccus pileatus. Classification (NCBI taxonomy): domain Eukaryota; kingdom Metazoa; phylum Chordata; class Aves; order Passeriformes; family Tyrannidae; genus Lophotriccus; species Lophotriccus pileatus. The sequence continues at coordinate 53,163,575 of JAWWES010000115.1, forward strand.
AGGGCAGGCTTTGCTCTCTGTATTTGGTCTCCACCAGGAAATCCTGAACATCAAATTCTGGAAATACTTGCAATACCACTGGAAAAGTAAGTGAGGTTTGAGGGCTGAGGACAAGTGGAAGAACAGTGTCCTGCAGCTGAAAGAAGGGCTCTTCTCCATACTTTTGTTTCCTTCTTGAAACCAAGGCCACTTCTGCCTTTGGTTGCTTAAAGGCTAGGAAGCTTGTGTTCAAAGTTAGTGCAAAACCATATCAAATTTAAAAGGTAAATCTTATTGACATTGAAATCAAATAAAATTTCTGCATCTAATTTTTTTTCTTTCTGTAAATTCTGATATTATGTCATTAAAAAAAAAGGAGTGGATTGCCCATGATAACTAATAAAGATCAGTTTGCTAGATACTCCTCTCTTCCAATAACTGCCAAAACACACAGTTGGGTCAATGAAAAGCTAACTTCAGCATCCAGATTTTGCAAATTCAGGCACTCTAGAAAATACATATTTTGCTTAGCATTTGAAAAATGTGGATTTCATATAATAATCACCACTTCCACTGTAAAGATGCTGGAGTTAATGTAATTTTCTTTTATAGGCTTATTACAGTTGGGCACATATTCATGCAAGATGTTCTCCAAAGCATGACTGCAAGGTTCAGGCAACTGTCTCAATTAACTGGCCCTTGAGGATTAACATTATCTAACTGGCCATGTAGTAAAAATCAAAAGAGATGAAAAGAGTGAAGAAAGAGGTGGAAAGCCACTGCTGGCCTGCAGAAAACGTACACTGAAATGCATCCTGGGAAAAAGTTTTCCTATATGGGAAATTAGCTTAAAGGTGTAAAGTAGAAGAGTGACAGACAATAAACACACAGGATAGAATATGACATTTACAGAGCTGTAAAATTACTCAGTTTCAGAGGGTTTTCTAGCATTTTTAAACCATGGAGCCATAATACAGAACTAATTGAACTCTCAAGAATTATAGTAGAAGCCAACTAGAAGAACAAACTTTTCAAGCAGACAATTCAACTGGGTTACCAATATTGTAGTTACAACAGACAAAATTAGACCCTTTAATATCAACATAAAAGTAGTTAATGAGGTGAATTATTAACTGATAATAAAGTTACAGAGGAATAGAGGATGATTTTTCACACACTACATAGGCTTGAATTTCATGCGTCATCTGATTCACTGTCAAGAAACACTGATGCACCTTCAGCATCTCTTTCAGCTAATGACTCAGGGGCAATCCTAATCCAAAAAGTCTTTCCACGGAAAAGCACTGTTTACAGTCATTAAGTGCAGCATACCATTTTTTTTTTTTAATTCCTTTCCTCTCAATTAAAAGCAACATCCAGTCACACGCTCCCGCTCACGAAGGGACACTGCGAAACCTGATAAATATTACGTTAGTTACTCTGGTGTCCCAGTTCCGACGTTCAATGCCACGGGGGTATATCTGTCTTTGTTTTTTACTATTTGTAAAATCTTCAAGGAAGTAGTCAACCACCTCTACATAAACAGGGTGTGGTGAATTCTTTCCATTCCAGAGGGAAATTTTCTGTATGATACTGAAAAGGCTACCAGCCAGGGAATAGAGCACCATTTGTTACCCTTTTTATCCTATTTAGAGGTTCTCAATAAACTGCTCTTTTTAACCAAAGTCCTGGCCACAAGGCCATTTGATTTCATTAGGAATAAATGGAATGCTATATATAAACTGCTTCATCTGTTTTTCTAAAGAGGTCTGCCTGTGGCTGCCCTGGAAGCGGACACAGTGAATGCCATCAGCAAAAGAGATTAAAGTATCCCACATGACAGCTTGAGAAGCAATGCTTCGGAAAAATAATTTAAGGATGACAAGATCATTGCACAGGCCTGCTGCAGCCTTATTACTCTTTCAAAGGCTTTATGTAAAGGGTTTATGGCATAAAAAAAAATATTACTGCACACATTATAAATAAATGACACCTCTTCATATGCAAGCATAATAAATTCCTACAGTTCTATGTAATATTATAGTAATAAAAATGAAAACATACTCCTAGTCACTAGCAATAAAAGTGACCAAAGCCCACAGGGTTACACAGTTGTACCTGGATCCCAAAGGTAGCCCTTTCCAGCAGCATTAGAAAAATAAAAGGGCACGAAGACAGCAGAACTGGCAATTGTCCATCTGCTTTCTGTGACTGAATACTAACCAGGTTTAATATCTGTAAGGCATCATTAAATGAAAACAAACATACTAATGACTCTAGCTCAGTATTGCACTTATACCCAAACATAAGTTGTGCTTACTGTAGTAAGACTGAAGTATATACTTGAATGCTTCCATGGAGTGTAGACCATAAAATTCGACTCTTCATCTCACTTCCTTTCCCATATTCAATATTTCATACCACATACTGTGCTATTTGAACTCAGGGAAATTGTGGAGTAACAATTCTTGGAGATGCTCAAAATCCAACTGGACACAGTACGGGTCTGCCCCAGGTGACACTGCTTTGGGCACAGGGGTTGGACTAGACAATCTCTGGAGTTCCCTTTAAACTCCATCATTCTGTGATTCTGTATAGTTAGAGATTTGGATAAACTCAGGAGAATGAGGCTTTACCCCACTCAAATACTGGTGTAAGAGTGGAAGAGTTTTTTTTCAGAAATATAATCAGACACAAAGAAAACCACTGAGGTCACTCTGCTCCATTATGAGCCCACACATAACTGTGTGTTTCATGTTCGTGCACACAAATATGAAGGGGTTTGATTCTGGCTTTCTTTTCTGGGGGGGGGAGGGAGAGGGGGAAAGGGGGAGGGAGAGTGTTGGTGTTCATTGTTAAAACATCCCACGCATTTTTATATCAGAACTGCCAAGCCCTCTATATCCCTGTAAGAGATATACCCACATAAGAGCACCAGACACTGAAAAGATCTGAAAGGGGAAGATATTTTTTTCTTTCAGTATATAAAACTCTTCATTATTTATTTCTGACAAGCTGCAGTCAAATACAGATTGGACAATATTCCAGAGAAAATCCTTCTTTGTTAAATGTTTCATGCAATTTCTGCTTTTCATGAAAGTTTGAATGAGCACCAATTACCCAGTTCTCTAATGCAATCAATAAGTAAATGGAGGACAAACAAGATTATGTATCTCTAAAAATATTCCTAAATAGGGGGTACACTTCAGAATACACATAAAAAATGGCAATAATCTGTTTTATTTTCTCCTACATTATCTTCAAAAGTAAGTCCAACTCAGGTTAATAGCTTGCTCAGAAAAAGTCTAGTTACAGAACAGCCTTTAACGTGATGGTGTTACTAAACCTCCTAATGTTGCCGTGTCTGTAGAAGCACACCGTAATTTTAACCAAACACTTTGTGAGACAAGATGACAAAGCCCCAAAGCGCTTTTCCTCTTTTTTCTTCCAATTCCTGATGTGTAAGATCAGGAAGCCAAAGAGGCAGAAGGACATTTCTGACCTCGTGCTGCCCTAACCTTTTCTCCTCTCATCACGTACGTGTCAGTCACACAACCCCAGTGCATCAACCGCCTATACCCATCACATGTATTATTCAGGAGGTGTTATCAACTCATGTGCGTGCCAAAGTCAATCCTGTAACTTCAGTGGCTGTGCATTTTCCACACTAACAATGTACTCCTACAGCATTGCCCTAATATGGTAATATTCTGCATTCTAAATTTAATACTATAAAGCCAAAACATCTAAGTCTAAACAGAAGTCTCCAAAAATACAGATTTTTCAAGCCTCTGCTACAAGATGAAATTTTGAACTATATTGTTCCTAGTCAGACCCTTAGTTCCCAGGCTTCACTATGTCCCCTTAGATCTGAATAACACAGTCGAGCCCATCTAACCGTGGGCTACTCTGGAAAGGAACTGTTCCTGTCCAACCTTTTCTCAGCACTTAAATAACCCCTACTTCAGCGGCTAAGCTGGCAGGAAAGTGAAAGATAAACAAAGCAACTAAAAAAAAAAAGAGAAAATAATTGGGGGAGGGAGAGGAGCCTGTTTTTTGCCAGTAACCAGCCACTAAATTGGCATCACCATACTGGAGACCGTATCTTGTCTTATAGTCACAACTGTCATCATCACCCTTTGACCACATCTCTTCTACCAAGCCTTGGAATTATGTGATTGAGCATAAAAACACTGAAAGCTTATGGAACTATGTATCTACCTCTTAATTTTTCTGAAAGTATTTTGTAAACCATTACTTAATCCTAAATGTATGTTTATTTTGTCATACATTGTCTTCAAGCTTTTTATTTCAACATCCACATACACTAGCAAAGATCCATCACCAGCTAAATCATCAGCAAGAAAATCAGTAGGAGGAGATGATGATAATTATGGGCTAAACTACAGCTGATCTATCAAGCTCCTAGTAACAGATAATCCATGTCTAAGCTCATTAATACAAAAATTGAAAGATGCGCCAAGGCCTAGAGTATAGAAGATACGACTGTTTACAATGGTCCTGTCTAACCTCAACAGCCTGTGCACCTCTGGCCAAGAAACAATCCAAAAGAAAATACAACCTCAAAGTCATAGTTACTGCCTGATGACTTCAGGAGCCTACAGAGGGAGGAGAGAAGTTGTGTTGAAGACAGAACTGTAACATCTCATGTTCCCAGCCCACCGATGGAACCACCTTTTCCATTTGCAAGCCTCTACCACCAGCTGTCCTGCAGACCTGGCTTCCCCAGTCACTCTGCTGCCTAGAGGCACCTATCAGGGGAACATAAGCTATTGTTTCTGCTGACATCCTGCCTCTCAGGCTTTCCAGGGGGGAAAAGGAAAGAAAAATAATTTTAAAAACCCTCAATCTTTTGTTTATTAAGGCAATGTTAAAACAACATCTTGATCACCTTTTACTTGGATGAAACCACTGACTAGTATGTGGAAAATTTCAGCCATGGACAATCTGGCACCAATGCTTCATTTTCAAAACCTTTAAGCAGCTACTAATTTACTCGATAAACTCATGTATTTCATCTGGTTTGTACTACTCCTAAGCTGACCATTATTATTGATAATATCCTTGTCACATCCATTCTCTAGCTAGTTTTGGGCTCTCCGTTCTGCCATTTGATTACTTACTAGCAGTATTATTTCTCCAGTTGTTCTGAAAACATTTTGCAAAAACATCTATGGCCATGATCTGCCAACATTTTCTAAGCCACCCTTAGACAAGCCCAGCTCTCCTTTCAGTCACAGTCTGTGCATGTCCCAACATTTTTAGCACTCCTTACTAAAAGTTATCCCAGCACAGAATTGAGGTGGGAGGGGATCTCTGGAGGTCACCTTGTCCAACCCCCTGCTCAGAGCAAGGTCAGCTGGAGCCTCTGCTCCACCTCAGGGCTGTGTCTAGTCAGGTGTTGAGTATCGCCAAGAATGGTGACTACACAGCCTGTCTGGGCAGTATCTTCCAGTGTTTGATCACCCAAGTGACAACAGAAATACAAAATTGTGCTGCAGTATCCAGTGGGTTAATGTAATAGTGAGGAGGAACAGTAGGTACTGATGGCAGTTATTAAACAGCAGTAGGTGGGCATGTTCATTAAAAATGTTATTCCTAGCCTTGATGGACTCCAAATACTCTGCATGCACAGTGTTGCTTTTTATGTGTCAGGCATTTCATCCTGCAAATAATTCAGCATATTTCAGCTTTGAGCCTCTAAAGCCTCACTGAAATAAAAGGTACACGTAAAGGGTTTCCAGGAGCTAATTATCCTCCTGCTTATCTTTTTCTTCTCAGCATCATTCCTAAATTATTTTACAAAAATCTTTGCATACTACAGAAAATCATAATGCAGAAAAATGTAAAGGATATCCAACCTTTTAACCGAAACCATGGGGTTTTTGTTACCCTTCTGAACAACAGACATTAACCAGTTTCTATTTTCAGTTCTAAATTTGGAAGGTAGGAAAGAATTATAAATATATTGGGTTTACCTTTGCTGCTGCTCATCATTATGCTGAGGCATATTGTTGTTTTCCAGGAGGTAAAAGGAAAGATGAAATTAAGTAGGAAACAAGTCATACAAATGGAAGAGATAACAGACTGTGAAGTGCACTAGCCAGAAAACCAACTATATACATAGCACACTTTCTTTCTCCAAGACAATTATTTTCAGATGACCTTTCTCAAATTTATACCAAGTGCTACAGATCAATAATCATTTAACTTAAAGGGATCAGCAAAAGATACAGGCTATGCAAAAAGCATGTCCAGAGATTGACTACTCCAAGTAGTGCATGGGAAGCTCTACAAATTCTATTCATTAAACAGAATAAGCATGGTTAAGAGTAAAAAAAGGTTGACTGCAAGTTTAAGCTAATGTATAATAATGCAAGTACTAAGAGATGCCAACCCCTTAAAAGTTCTTGGTATTTGCCTAATTACATATTTTTAGTATTCTCTATAAGACAAAATAGTCCAATGCATCCAAAAATTACTCCAACTCCTCTCTCAACATTTCATTTCAGAACATCACATTCAACCTATAAAAGTTACATGAATTCAGAAAAAAAAAATAAAATTGCTAAATTGAAAGAATCTAACATTTCCTGGCAGAGGAAAAATGTGCCTTTGGAATAGCAGTGCTGCGTGTGTCTGTGCCTTCTCCTGGCTGGTCTGCCCACAGGCACTAAAGCGTTCCTGCCCAACACAGCATAAAGCATCTGAAGGCACGCCACTGGACCCACCACAGTCAGTAAAAATGTCTTCACTTTTCTTTCTTTGCCTGCACCGCTCAAACTGTGTCCTGCTGGTGGCAAAGGACCCAAAACCCTATGAAATAGTACTGTGTCTGTAATCAGATATCCATACCACATATGAAGAAGAAAATCTGAGGAAGACTAACAGCCTTAATTCTAATATTTACTTCTCAATTTCTGGATTTCGTATCCTTACTTTCTTTTCAAATAAGCAGTTCTCTGTTCCTTCATTTTTGTTTCCTTAATTTTTCTTCCTACATAAAAATAGAGAGCTCTTCTTCTTTCTTGACATGATGAGCAACCAGGACAGCAGACCTGAGTCTATATAATTTTAGGTATGGACTGAATGCAATGTAAAGCCCACACAGGAGGGTGTGTAAACTTACTGAGGTGCATTTCCATAACACCAACCTTCTAAATGACAACTCCAGTATGGACTCAGTTGACAGAGCCTAAGCTTCAGATAACTGAATAGAGCAGTACAGCTACCACAATATTGAAATATGCAAATAACTATTTGCAGACTTGGCTGAATTCTTAGTCTATAAGACAGTTTCTTCTTCCTTTTTCTTTCTCTCCCTCTCCCCCCCACTCAGTTTTCTGCAGAAAAAGGACCTGGCCCCAAGTTGGGGAAAAAAAAAAAATCCTTCCACAAAATATTTTCATTCATTTGGGTGATGTTTATTCACAGGTAAACAGCAACGCTTAGTAGCAAAAATGCAGGTATCTATCACTTGATTTTCTAGGCACTGAAATTTTCTAGCAAATATAAGTCTTTACATGATTAAAGTCATATAGGACCATTAGCCTCAGCAATGGTAGATGCAGTGCTTTGTTCTCCCAAGGCATTCAGCTTGGTTTCTAAAACTGTAGATTTTTTTTCAGATAATCCCCAGCATGGTTTAGCCACACAGCACTAATCTGTGTATATCTGTCTGGATCAATTCCAGAAATGTTTTTCATCCCTCACTCTTCCATATTAAAAGATCTTAAGAATCAAATTCAGGAACAAAGACAGTACATTTACATACAAATGAGCAGTATTCTAATCCAGCTTCATTCTCTGACTCCTCTGGATAATTCAGATGCTATTTTTATTTCTGCAGCAGATTATCTCTGTCTTTCAAATAAGTAGATATATTGAAGGTCTGCCCAGGTGCTTCCCTAACAGATTTTATCCACCAGACAACTTATATTTTAGCTCAGCTGGAGATCATGTCTTTAAAAGTAAGAAATGAGGATGGTAATGAAGTGAGACACAATCTGAATTGCAAATTTATGAATTGAGATTACAAAAAGGGCTAATGATCAGAAAATGAAGTATTTACTAACATGTTTTGTCTCAGCAGGCACTAACCATAGTTAGTATTTCAAGATTTGTCTATAACAACATAATTATGGGGGAGGGAGGGTGGAGAACACCTATATCTATCTTCAAGAACAAATTTAAGTTTTGATTTTTCTGATGTTGCAGAAATACCAACTACCATTTTTATATGTTCCAAGTAAACCAAAGATCCAGTGACAGTTACATATGAATAATACTGTATACACCAACATCAGCAAGTGCAATACTTGCAACAAAATGGAGAAATTAAAAGCAGGTTACTAAAATGCTGAAAATCTTGCTTTAAATCATTCCTGTTTCCTAAGGGATCTTTGTGCAGGGCTCTCACACGTACCATAAAAGCTTCCTGAAATCTCATGCATCATTCAAAAATTCTGACTATTTATCTGTTTAAGGATTAATGTCCATGTCATCTTCCCCCACTCCTTCTAAATTAACAGGAACTGATGACTTTTGCTCTGTAGCAGAAAATTCCATTAAGAACCATACTGCACAGGGATGGCCACATCCCAGTGCATCTGAAGGAATACTGATGCAATCTGGCTTTAGGAAAGATGACAGCTCCTTTCTTTCAAACCACCGGTTCCCCATAAGGGAAAAAATATGTCAGATGGAAAGGCTTTGCTAATCAACCTGTAAGGCTTTCTTTTTGTTCTCTGGCTACAAACTAGGCCAGGGGGAGGGGGAGGAGAATTGACAGAAAGTATAGACTTCTACGTGTTTTAATTAATCAGCTTGATCTGAACTGGAATACCACACTATTATGCACAGAGTACTATTATTCACTAAAGCACTCCACAGAAGTACTAGTAGTTCATGCATTTTAACTACACATTTCTGAGCTTAGAAGAAAGGCAAATACACGAAATTTAACATTAATTACAGAACTTTTCATGTTTGGGGCTTTTTCTCCTTAATGTCAGGCTGTTCCCAGTCTTCACAACATTTTTGTAAATTCACCTGAATTAACTGTATACGTTCCGAACACAAGTTTCATCTTAATGAAGGTTTACACTCAGAATATATGGTTGAAAAATGAACTCCCTCATAAATTTAACTTTTGTTCTGTTGAGTTCATATGATAACAATTTCCTGATTAAAGCCTTCAGCAGTCTGTAGGGTCTTATGCTAAGCACCAACCTAAAGAGCTCTCTTACTTGTCATAAGGTTTGGGATCAATAGGGAATGGCGCTTATTGTTTCTGCCAGTACTTACGATAGTGCTCGAAGGCTTCAGCCAAGACAAGGATCCCACAGTGCTAGATTTTGTGCAAATATGCTACAATAAAGAATCCCCAAAAAGTTTAAAATCTACATATGAACAAAAAGGAGCTAAAACGGAATTAATGTTACTCATATATTATAACAAGAAAATCAATCCAGAAAAAGTTTAAATGATTGGCCAAAATAGTCATAAAAGATTGTATAGTTGGAGCTGGCACCAAATCACCAGCTATTGCTTACTGAAAAGACTGCCATCCTCTTCTGCAAGCTTTTATAGAGAATGTTGAGGAACACCAGAGGTGCTGAGAACTCGTGTTCACCTTCTACATGAGAAGAAGCTTCCTTAGTCTTAAAGGGGCTTTCAGAGTGCCTAAATGAACCCAAACCTTTTATCCCCCCCATAAACCTACCAGTGAATGAAAAGAGCAGAAACAATTCACTGCAAGAAAGTGACTGAGAAAATGTCTCAATCCAAAAGACATTAACATTGAGACTGGAAAAAGTAAAGTTTCTCCATTCCCTCTAAAAGCCAAATCTGCTCCACTGAGCTGGCACCAAAGATGCAGCTCAGATGAGAGCACCTAAATCAACACAAGTGTATTCTGAATCTTGTTTACCATAGCCATTAAATAATCAGCACCTAACAGGTTTATTATTTTGGTTTTAGAAGAGCTCCTCAGCCAGCTACCACTTATTTTGCTACGACATCTCAGAAACAATGCCACTGATCCTAAGACAACTCTAATGCATAGAAGCCTCATCTATCCTATGATAGATGGATTTACCTGGGTTTAAATCAACATGCTTTTAAATCAACAATTCTACTATCTCCCTTAGCAATTCAGTTTATGGGCTAACTGCCCTTGCATTTTTAATCCCTGCATCCTTAAAGTTCATTTTTCTAGGTTGCAGCAACATAGGTTCATTATTTCTTTTACCCTGAACAGCCAGAACAAGCAAGACCCCAACTCTTATAAAACTGCTTTCCACAAAGAGCCTCCCCTCTGTTCCTTTCCTACTTCTCTCTAAAATATATGATAATTTTGCATTTCTCTTTCCTCCTCTAATGGCATTCAGAACTAAATACAGGCCGTACTAAAATCCAATCATTGCCACATAAAACCCACATGATGAGCTTTGCAGGTTAATCTTTACAATGTACAAGACTGAAGTGCCCACACGCTGCTCAGCACAACCCAAAGAGAGAAAGAAATAGTGAACAGCTCATATACACAATAACCCTAATAAGTAAAAAAGGACAGCCACCTCAGAAAAGGAAGAAATGGCACTAATTCCTCTACAGAATTAGTTTTGTGGGGTCTCAACCAGTTCAGTTGACCCTCCCTCCAGCTGCTAGGCAGTAGGTCTGATGCAGAGAAACTGGTAGGATGCACAAGTGCTTTCTTGCCCCTTAAGATCATCTTAGCTTTAATGTTCAAGAACAATATTCAAGATTCAATGACTTCAGTCACTAATTTCAACGAGCTTACACAAATTATCTAGTATTTGCTGCAAGCTAAGATCATGCACACAGAAAATGACCATAAATTGGTGTGATTCATCCCTTCAACACCTACTTAGGTTGATCCTTCACCATTAGCCTGTACTTACAGTCTTTTAATTTATGTTTCTATAAGTATAACACAGGGTAGAAAACAATTGTTTCAATTTGATATGTGAAATGGGCATGGTTCTCTATAGCTACAAATCTCCTGACATAAATTTCTGTGCTTATGTGCCACAACTCTACTAACTCTTAAACCTTGTTAACAAATCCCTCAGGGCAAGCCAATCAGGGATTTAAACATTAATTTTTAAACCATTTGCCAGGAATGCTAAAATATCATAAGCAACTGGTAGTGACTTTAACATTTAACACAGTTAGTACTTTTCCTGCACAGACTTTTTGAGGTCTTTTTACTTTTGAGCACCAACTATTATCACAAACGATAATGCCAAGATGGTTTTGGAGGCTTCCAGAGCAAATGCAAGCCAACCAGATATCCTGCTGTATGGAAGAGAGGAAATCCCACTGTATGGTTGTGTAATTAAAGACTTGTTCATAAGCCTGTGCATAAAGTAGAGAACTTGTGTCACATAGCCAAATTTAATTCAGGAATTTTGTGACATTTGGGCACTCAGTGTTTCATCTGCCATAGTGTTCTTTCACACTTTTTAAAATATATTGTACCCACTCATTTCAACACTAGAACAGGTGCAACATGCCAAGCAATAGCCTAGTACAATCCCATTTTAGATATAATGAAAGCATTTAATGAGTGAGAAGCTGGCTTACCAGCACAGATGCTTTCAACTTCAATACACCAAACCATTTGGGCATTGGACTTTCCTCTCAGAATAAAAGATAAGCAAGACACAAAAAAGCAGCTCATTCCAGAGCTGCTGCTTCAGTAGTAATATAATTAGTGACAACGGCCATCTGTCATTAATATGCTGTATCCAATAAAAGACTATATAATAATATAGCAATATTATTACTAGCTCATCCTCCTGAAAATATATAATACACAACAATTATTACACATGATAATTTTTAAGTCTATGCATCTTTTCACAAATACATTATTTATTGTAAAACTAAACCCATGACTGATTCCATTGTAATCAAAAGAGAATTTTCATTGTTTTCAGTGGGCATCTGGAGGGCTGACATACTTCCTGTGCTTCTGAAGCCAATTGTTGTGTCTTGCTTGGGCACCGTAAGTCAAGAAACGCAAAAAATAATGCAATTCTTTCTATCCATAGCAACCGTCACCACACAGACTGTGCAGAGGTGGCCAGTTTAGCACAGCCCAAAAGGGGACGTGGACAGTTAACTTGATTTACAGAACTATTAAGCAGCCTTCAATCCAAGTGGCTTCCCTGATGTGGCTGCAGTTTTCCTGAGAGCAAAATTTGGCTCTCTTTCTCAGAGTCTGCCTGCCCAGGACTGCAGGAGCTGGAACTGCTACAAAACTGCACTGTCACTCTTCTGCTTGAATATGAACCAGTGGTGACAGGCTCTGAAGTAAGTCCCAGTCTAATGCTAGAGTGAGAAAGAAAAAAGAACCACAACCAATCCATAAGAGACAGTAATAGAAATGCATAGAAATACTGTCAAGTTAACACTCCAAAATTAATTACTTATTTTACACTATAAAAATGCATGGTAGTACTGTTCCCCTATAGGCAAAATACAAATCAAGTTTAAGAAGGATGACCAAAACTAAATAGATTTTCACTGAGCTCCACACAAATGAGCTCTTTGCTTAGATTTAATTATTTATTTTCTTCCTTTATAAAGTGCCTTAAAGCTTAAAAATATTGGAGATGACAATCTCTGTACCTGTTCTGAGACAAAAAAAAAAAAAAAAAAAGGCAACATATAAAACAAATCAACCAACCCATTCACAGAAGCATATACTTCCAAGAACAGCCATTATGCAGGTAAACTTTTTCTTTATCATAGCCCAACCTGAATGCATTAGTTTTCTAGGAACTTAAGACAACTTAAGTGATTTTCACACTGTATGTTGAAAAGATATAACTCAGCTGCATTGCACTTGTATTTTGATTTCTCCACAGTCCATATACAAGTCAAAAAAGACAGCATGTGTTGAGATGTCTTCTCACATAAAGGATTGATTTGGGGTTCTTTTGGTAGCAATTCAGCAATCAAATGAAACACTACTTCAATTTCCCTTTGCCCAAAGGAAAAGACTGAAATAATTGATTTTGTGAAATATCTGCAGTGTTCCATTAGAACAATGACAGACACTTAAAAATACTTCTGACAGTACAAGGAAGACAATACTGGGAGCGGAGCATCTGGTTATCTTTGCACACAGCCATGAGCAGACCATCTTCAGGTCCCATTAACTCCTACCAATTAATCTGTCTCAAGTAGTCCTCTGCATTTCTCTTGACAACTACATATGAGAGAGTTAGTATTCCAGTAGTACTTTGAAGCAATTACAGATTACTGATGATGTTGCCACTGGATATTTACTTAGAGCTAAGAAAAAATACCACAAGGACTTACAATTTTAATTTTCTCAATGAAACGGAAACCTGCAACTTTCAAGAGAAAAGGACATTTTTCAACTGCAAGAGAAAATTTTTATCTGATACAAGTTGTGTGACCAATGTTCAAGTTACTGAATTCTGCAATGTGACTGGTAATAAAGTTTGTAACCTACTGGTGGCCAAACTAGGTGGTGCACTGTTCTCTTCTCCTACAGATTTGAAGATTTTAATTCTTATAACTCACAGTGTAAACATTGACATGAGGATTAAAAGAACTCATCATCATTGTTTGCACTGACATGCTAATAGCTGGAAATAAATACTAGTATCAAATTAATTTTGTTTTGATGTAAATGACAACCTGCAGAATACATCTACATTACTCCTCTAGGAGAACACATAAGCCCATTGGCTTCTGCAGCTTTCAATCTTTCTTTACTTTTTTTCAACAATTTCTCTAATGTTTGCCAAAAAACAGAGTTCCTTATTAGTTTGTTCCCTACTGGACTCCAAGAAAAGAACATTCAAAAACAACACACTGCAAATAGTGACAAAATGGAATAGTGTTGGCCATCAACAGATCTTCCAAGAAAATTAAAACCACCCAGTGTTAAGCCTATCAACCACCACACAGCTTGGTCTCCTAACTAGAAGTTACTGCAGCTTCAAGTCATCAACCAATTAAAAACAAACAAACAAATAAACAAAACTTTTGAAACAACTGAGCAGAAGTTTCCAGAGTCATGGAAAATGTGAGTACCAAAAGACAACTCATACGAAAAACAAGCTGCTTTTCTCCAGTGAAGAAAAAAAAGTAAAGCATTATAAATAGGTCATAACAAAAATAGTATCTGCCTATAAAAAGAAACATCCAGTCCCAGTCATGAGCAGTTCTATTTACTCACTATTGGAAATTCCTGGAAGACATCTGCTGAAAAGAAAGGCCATTCCCTGCTCTGGGAATGTAGTTCGAACACTACTTCTTAACACCATCAAATGGGAGGAAGGACAAAAAGAACAGGGGTCTTGCTGAATATTTTCTTTCTCATTATTATTATTATTACAGTGCTTTGACCTCCTTTCTTCCATCTCATTTCTTTAACCACAGTCAGAACACTGTTGCAATGGCACAGCAGCCAGAGACAGCATCCTGTATGCTCCCCCAGCAAGTCAAAAGCATTTAACTACATGGTGCTTGCTACCAGACTCTTAAGTGAAGTTCCTGCTGTTAATAGCTTCTGCTAATGGACATTATTATCATCACAATTTTTTTTTCCAAGCAAACATATGTTAGACTCTCCAGAAACACTTCTTTTTTTCCACTCACTGAAGCAATCTAATCCCAACTGACTGGTTTCACTTGCAGTTAACTTTCTGAATCTTTTCCATTTATGAAACAGTACAGAATTGATAATTGAATGGCTTCACTTTTAAAAACTGCAGCCAGCATCTTTTCCCATAAATGCTGTAATTCAAATGGGCCAACTAAATAGTAACCAAGATCTTGCTAAATCCAATGGAAAGCTAAATATTCTTTCCTTGTTTGTTTGGGTTTGGGGTTTATTTTCAAATACTAAGATCACCTTCAGCTTCAAAGGCATTTTCTTTCTTTCAAAGAGACCTACAAAGGCAAGATCTCATTTCTCGGACAGCAAAAAGCAATATTCTTTTCATAAGCTTAAACACTCTTTCTTATTAAAGTATTATTTCAAGTTGCTCCATAAAAATAAAATTTAGCCTGTAACGTGCAGCAAGACAGCTGAAATGCATATGGGTTTGCATTCATCAGTCACAGTGATATGGAGAGGTAGTATAAGAAACAAAATCCAGTATCTTGAAAAACAATAACTTCTATATCAAAGCAAAGATGCAATCTAAATTTTATTAAGCTTCACAGTCACAGAAGGCTCAAGTGTTATGTAAATCTCTGATATGGAGAATGAGATACAATATATTTGATTACTGCTGTATCACATGTCAGGGAAGTAAGATAGCATTTCATATGAAGTGTGTGCTTTGGTTTCTTTCAAGTAATAAAAAGATACTTTTGGCAATTCAGAAAAAAGTAAAGAAATATTAAAATATAGATTTAAACATTGGGAAACAATTTGAAGGTTTGAACACTATCAAAAACAGGAGAAAACCAACTAAAATGTGAATCCATCCCTTAAGGAAACCAGCACTACCTAGAGTCATTAAGTGATTCTGAGAAAAATGATGAAAAATTCAGCTTTGCTCTCAGCTAAGCCACCTATCCCAAGCAACACAAGCTGTAGATATGGGGAAATCACAGGGAGAATGGAATTGGAGCACAAATTAATGCAAGTAAATAAATTAAGAGCAGTGGTCCAAACACTTTGCTCTTGGGTAGTTTCTTGGACATTCAAAGCATTGAAAACATAAATTACTAAAATAAATACTGTGCCATTAAAAAAAAGTTGTAATTCAGCTCAAGCTACCTTGAAAATTACAAATGCAAGTGAAAGAATGAAGTTCAAAGAAGCAGACACAAAATTTTCTTTGACTGGAAATTACTCGCTGCTTTTCCAGCCAAACCTCATGGAAATGTGGTAAGGTCAGCCAATTAGGTTGTACCTGTCTTGGATCATACAGACTGTTCTGTGTCTTTGAAAGTAGGCTTTTCCTCTACAGTCCTCTCCAAAGTGCTTTACCTTGTCTAACTTTGTATGCCTGAAACGTTTCTGTCCCTCAGTAAACCTTCAATCAATATTTTTTCATATCTCTTATCAAAAGCAAATAACATTCTCCCCAGCCCGCAGCTCAGACTGAAGGATTGATTTTAAAACAGTATTTCTTCCTGAAATGAGTCATCTTTAAAAATGCCAGTGCTTCACATTTTAGTATCAGTGTCATCATAATTTTAGACCAAAAACTAGTGCCAATGGATTTACACATGAAGCCCTGCCAAATAATCATATTTGGATGGCAATTAATCTCTCATTAATTTTGCACTTCTACTTTAAAAAAATAATTTCTTGAACAAAAGGCTTTAGATCTCACCCTAAAAATACATTAGTAAGCATCCCAGTGAGTCATAAACACCAAATACTCAGTGCTGCTCCATAAGGTCCCACCGAGGTTTTTTCCATATATTACCCTCCATAATGAGATGTTTTATCAACAATGCTATGCAAAACCTCCATTTCACAGCTAGAGGAGATAGAGCCCCAAATTCACACTGTGGTCTGAAGTTTCTCTTTTGCCCTGTCTTATCACTGAAATATAAGTTTTAAACATTCATTTGGTTATAAAGCTCATTTTAATGTCTGAAAGTGAATGCACATTTTTACAAGTGTCCACTACGTTGGCTGAGCTGTTTAGACCATGCAAATTACACCCCAAAATTTCTTTTTTTTAATTAAAGTATCTTTTTGCAGAAAAAAAGTTGGGGCTGGACGGGTCCTCTGAAGGTCATCTGGTCCAAGCCCATGCTCAAGCAGGGTGACAGCTAGATTTGGCTGCCCAGGACCAAGCCCAGGTGGCTTTTTCAGCATTTCCAAGGGATGTGACTCCACGACCTCGCTGGGCAACCTCTCAGAGCTCAGTCATCCTCAAAGTGAAAAAGCATTTCCTGATGTTCAGATGGAACCTCCTATCTTTCCGCTCATGTCCATCCTCTCTGGGCCTGTCACTGGGCAAAACTCAGCTCTCTACTCAGACAAAAAATAAAAATAAAAAAATCAGAATTTACAAATTCCTAAGGGACAGTGAAAACAAGTGCCTCTGACATTTTAAAGAACATTTAGGTAATAATAAAAGGCTGTGAGAACTTAATTTATGTTAATGTCTGCATTCCCTGGCTAAATTTTGTTTTCCATTTCCCAGTACTATTACAGACTTAAACTACCATTGTGTCCTAGCTTTTTTTCTGTTCTTTCCAAGTCTTTATCTTACAGCAATTTTGTTCCTTTGTACATTTGCTCTAGTTTGTAGGTGCCTACGTCCTTCACCTACTCCTTGCATGTTAATATATTCTCAAGAGAACATGCTCATTAGGTTGCATCATTTCCATATATTTGTTTTGCTGCATTCAACAACACAGATATTAGACACTAAAACTTTCAGAAAAACTTTAAAAAATGTTCTGTATTTCATGGTGGACAAATGATACTGAATTAACTAATCTGCTAGCTGAAATCAGAGTATGCACTATATGCAGCATTGATCAAAGCCAGGAAGGTGGGCACCTCTAATAAGACCCACAAGTCTTTCCCTCAGTGCATGAGATCTTTCTGAGAAATGCAGCAACAAAACCTAGTTGGAAACAGGTCAATACTTCAGTACATCAGTATTACTGTGAATCAAGCCTAGTAAAATTACATACCCATTAACTGGCCAAGAGAGACAACTCAAGTATACTGCCTACATACAAAAATTTTTAAATGCTCACATTTTAAAAGAAATAAAGATGATCTTATTTCTCACGACAAAACTACAAGATATGGATAACTGATTACATGACAACTTTAAGTACATAAAGGCTAGAGATCCGAGAAAGAAGAATCTCCCAACATTTCAAATACATTTATTTCCCTTAACTCAGTAGGTGAACAGCTGCTTTGAACTGACAACTGTACAACAAAAAACCCCCGATCTTCTAGCCAACAGTTAAGTAACTATTCCTCAGCTTTAAGGCTCGATGCCATTTTAAAAGATTTCTCCAAGGTATGCAGGATGGCCTTCCTGAGCACAGCCACACATCTCCTCATCACAAAATCCAATCAGAATTAGGTGCTTGGGAGGGCTCATTCTGGAGGAATGAGGGATCACAGCCTACATCCTGCTCACTTTGTGCTCTCCCAGCATAACTCCCCTACTCCCCAGGAGTGGGGCCAGAGCTGCAAAGGTGGCTGGTGCCCCGAAGGCTGTGCATCTACAAGAGGAAAATACAGCTTGCAGAAAAAAAAAAAGGAAAAAAATTAAAAAGATATTTAGGGCAAGCTTCTTACGAGGCATGTGAAGATGCGGTCACAGCGAAGCCAGCCAGCTGCTCTCTGTGGTAGTCTTGTCAAATCAAGCTCCCTTCACCCCCATGAGCAAACAGATCTCACTTTCAGGTCCCATCTGTACATACAGGACTCCAGGTCTGCCAACGTGATTTTGACAGACTGACTGACATAGCTTTTGAAGCTGTTCAACTTCTTTTATCTGCATGTGTGCATGCTGCATGCAGCCATCCTTCATGCTGAAAAAAATAAATACATATCATCACCCATCACCACTGTTATGACAAATATTACATGGAACAAAGAAGCAGGAATTGTACTGGGAGCCCATGTCAAGTCCCCTATCCATCACCAGTTAAAATGTTCCTCACTAGGCTTTCTTTCAAAGAAACACATCAGCCCTAACTATCACAAGTGGCAACTGTCATTATTACATTGGGCTTCATTTGCAATTGTAAGGAGGTGGGGGAGAAAGGAAAAACAGAGACCAGCAATACGTCACACTATGGGTTTTCATTCTATTACATGTAGTTCTTGTTCCTCTAATGTCAAAATGAATATAAGGCAACTCCAAAACACACTTAGAACAGGGGCAAAAAACAGATGATTCAGATGTATGGATAGACTGGATTCTGTATGAGCACTATTCAAATTAGGAAAATAAATCACTATGAAGTGATATTACATGGGTCTAATAAACTAGGAGTGGCATTGAGTAAATAGGTAACAACTGTTACTGCCATTTCCAGTGCAGAAAATAAAAAGGAAATCAGAAGCATGAATATTCAAACAACAAAAGAACACGCTTTTTCCACACAACCCATAAGTAAATTGTACAATTCACAGGTGCAAAAAGCAATTGGGCAAATTCACAGAAGAAGTCATAAGGACACAAAGCCTGTGTACCTTTCCCAGAATGCTCCTGAGCTTCAGACTGCTGGATCTGTATCAGAAAAGTGTAAATATAAGCTTACTGGTACTTAAACTCTTTCTTGTGTGTTAATTACCAGCCACTGCCAGAGACAGGACACTGTGCCATCTGGACATCTGATCTGATACTCTATGGATGCTCTTAACCACTGTGGACAAAGTCTTTAACATGTAAAATTTCATGCTGTCCTGTCTCAAACTAAAGACAAATTAATCCTAAAAATTGCCAGTGCCAGCATTAACCTTTCTTCTCTCTCTCAACCTCTGGTAAAGTCTGTTCTGTATTTCTTTTTCATTCCTCAAAAGGTCAATATTTGAAGTTTTAAGTGTCTTCTTTTTCTCCTCACATCAAAAAGTAAGCAAACTTGTGTTTCAGAAAAGTAGGTATCTTACTTGTATCAGCATTACCATTTCCTTTCTTTCAGCCGGCCATCCATGGGCAGCTTGAAAAGGCCAGGCAAAACCAAACTCCAGACAGAAGTCTGCATGTCACCAAAGCCCTCTGCCTATTGCAGATCAGATCCTGGCTTGGGATGCCCCATTGCACCGGGCTTCCACTACTGTGTAACAACTCACATTTTTGTGTTACCATTTCAGCATGTTCTTGCCCTTTTCTGGCTGGTTTACTGCAAGACTTGTTTATTTCAACTGAGCTATATTTATCTATTTTAGGTCCTCTCCCTTTGCTCTTTTATCTGCTACCCATGTTTTTTCCATTCTTTTGAGTAACAGGGAACTAATTCCTTTGTGGGAGGTTTCCAAGAGGTCTGCTAGACTTGTTCTTGTGCCTGATTATTTATTTATAATCTTGCCTGGCTATGTATTTTATTTGGCAGTTTTATGTAGAGATTTGGCTTTAGTGTTTTATATCTGTTTTAATTCAGGCCATAGAGGCCTCACAATAGGAAATATAATAAATTAGCTAAAATAAATAAGGAAGATATTCAAATAATTTCACACCACACATGGGCAAGAATAGAGTTCTTGCAATAAAGCATTTCAGTGATAAATGGATTCACAGGCCCAAACAAGAAGTAAGCATCTAAAGGTGCCATTATCTAATGCCTTTCATCTGAAAGGGCCCTGGAGGACTTTATTATATAGCTTTATTTATAAAAGAGAGATCATAAAATAGATTAATAATTTTAAAAGATCCAGCATTCTGTTTGTACTAGAGTTCTCACATACTTATAAGTTTTAACAGCTTTTTGATGTCAGATGGTTTGGCATCCTTGTGACTGAGAGATCCTGCCTTGGCCTTTTCTGCTTGACTTGGGCACTTACTGCTGGGATCCTTCACTGACAAAAGCCCTGCAGAATGGAGGAAGCAAACAAAGAGCTTCTGCTACAACTCAGCTTCAGGAATAGCCTGTCTCCAGGGACAGATCAACTCCAGCTATCTACAACACAGAGTGCTACCACCATAGATGTGCAGTGGCTCTTGCAGCTCTCTAAGGCATAACAATTTATCAGTGCTGGCAGTAACAACACAAAGGAGACAAGCAGCCAGACCTCATTCCTTAGCATGGCTCATTCCTTAGCACCTGGGCTCCATGTACCTACCACTGAGCAAAGCACAGTAATGAGCATTTTCTACAGCTGCTGCTCAGGTAACTGAGGGACAAATATAACTCACTGGTACAAGCTACCTGTTTATTTTTACTGGTTCTGACAGTAGTGCCCCACACAAAGTCCAGTCGTGGCAGAGGAGGAGCCAAAGCACTCAATTTTCTCTTAACATTTGAATAAGATATTGGTTCATCTGAGTAGAAACGTTGGCCATCATTGGTCAAGATACACTGTACCTCTCGTCACTACCTCTGAGAAATGTGGTATAAAATGCCAGGATGATCCCTCGGAAAGACACTCACTGCTTCCAGTGACAATGACGAGAAGTGACGGGAAATTTCAAAACAGCATCCAGAGTTATTAGCTTGCTAATAACCACCCAAAAATGAATACAAATTGGTGAGCAGCCTTCCATCAAACAATTATGTGATTGTCATGACTGGAGATGTTCCAAAAATTTTCAGCTAATCAAAAATCCTCAAAAACAAGCCTCTTATTTTCAACTTAGACTATTACTGGCTCACAGAAATAGAAAATCTGTGGCTTCAATTCTATTTGAAGTATTTTCAAGGTTTCCCTCCTTATTTATCCCAAGTAGTGAATGAAAAAAGCAGCAGACTACTTTCTTTCAGCAGAAATAAAAAAAGATGAAGAGGAGTGAGAAAAATGGCTTTGGAAAACTGTATTTTAGGTGAAAAGTTCAAATACTCTCTATTTGTTAAAATTAAAAAAAACAACACCAACACAACAAAAAAACCACACACCAAATAGAAAGCTGTCATTATAAACAGACTAGCTTAATATTTCACATAATCTAACATGTTCCACTAAAAGCAGAGCCGGTGTCACGAATATTTTAAAAATAATAACCCAACTTTCTCTATTAATGAAAATTTTAATTTCACAAGGATAGTAGCGAATCTATACTGACAGAAGTTACCCAGGAGTGCCACAGCACAGTATGATGGAATTGTTATTGCTAAAGACACTTGTAAAAATAATTTAGAAAATCAGCCATCAACACATAGGACAGTGAACCCAAAAAAGCATTTTCTGCAACCAACTGGAAGTATAAAAGTTATTTAAAAAGACATTTTACCCCCTTTTTAAAGCCTCCTGTACATTTCACTCACCGTCTGTTGAGTATTTTATGGGCCTCTGCCTCATTCTGGCAATGTAAGGGCTTTAAAATGCAGCCTTAAGGGTGATTTATGTAACAGTAGCAACTATTTACTCAATAAATTTGCTCCCCATGTGTATTCAGAACTCACCTTCACTGACATTCAAGACAAAAAGTTAACACCTCAGAGTTATCACTATAAAAAGAAAAGATAAAATACTTTTTGCTGCTTTCAGAACAAAAGGAATATCTTTACTCGTAGATGCAACAGTTTTTTCCATTAAACTCACTTAGACCTGCTGGAAATACCATGTTGGACAGATGATATAGGAGAGCAAACCTACATTAATCTACCTTGATTACTCGTGAGGATTAAAAGCTCAACTCGATTTTTCAGACCACGGTGGTATCTGCAGTACTGGTGAGAATACAGTAAGTTGGCTGATAAACTGCATTTCTCAAGCAATTCTGGAGTTAATTGACAATAAGAAACTTCACTCCACTTACTATCTGACTTTCTTCTAGCTTTCACACCTACCCAAGGGAGTCACACTACCATGTTTCAGATTCAATTAAATGCCTGTGATTCTCAGTCTTAATAATTGCTGCCGCACATAAGTACATCACAGAATTTTTTTTAGAGCACTTTAAAAGTCAAGCTCAAAAGGACAAGTTAGATCTGACATCTCTAATGTTACCATCAACAACACTGCACTCAATTATTAAAGCCTTCCATTAACAGGAATTATGTTATACATCCTCTGGGCACAATCCGCATCTTTACAATTGTTCTGAAGCTCCAAACGGGTGATTTCTAAGCTCATAAATTGACTGAATTACGGAGATCTGGATGTAAAACCTAGCTAAAAATCTCTTTACTCCAACTGTTATACACCTAAGTTTTGAGCTTTGAAGGTAGCTATGCTGTCCATCGAGGAATCCCTCAAGATCACCCAGATGTATACCAAAAAACCCCACTGTATTGATGCTCATGTGCTGTGGAGTGAAATGATCATGATCAAACTCTGAAGATGAGTCATGAAAATTTATTTTTAAATTGGCTTATGAAACCAAATTCCCAGAAGAACATCAAGATTAGACTGACAAGGGCAAATGCCAAGAAATGCTGGCTACCTGTGCAGAATTATAGTAACTGATCTTGTAATGAAAATTAATTGATTCATCTTCACAGTTCCAAAGATAACAAAATGATAACCACCATTATTAAGAAAATGAGAAATTCATCCTGGTTATGGTGAAAAGCTATGTTAAAAAAACAACAATCCTCCACAGCAACATTCAGCTGCTCAATCATGACACTTTTCTTCATGCTATTCACTGCATACTTATTGCCTTCCAAAAAAAAAAGTAATACAGAACCTGTTTGGGCAACTTTCCCCTCATCCACAGGCACTGTACAGGCACTAACAGACGAGAATTCCAAGGAGTCAAAAAGGGGAGAAAAAAGTATGTATTCAGGTAATTGAAAATTGAATCACAATATGTAGACACTGACATATTCAAAGAAATGAACCGACATGGTAAATCAATTGCAGCTAACGCTGACATTTGATAACTTCTGATAGCTTAATCTTTCTATCTCAGTGGCTGTCTGACAAATTGCTCAAGTTTTACAAAAGAAATATGAAAAAACTTTGTGTTGCTCATGACATCTACCATCAATCCACAAAACAGTGAGCAGGACTGATATCTACTATCTACATTTAACCAGGAGCTATTAAAGTTGTCATCTCTGGTTTGGATCATTACAAAGGATGAAGCTATTTTGACCATATCTGATAGCTGTTTATGAATTCAGGACATCAGAACCATAGGTCCAACCTCAAAGCTTAGCAGAAAGTCACATAAGAAAAGCAACAGGCAGGCTTCCCCTCTCTCTGCCTCCTATCCCCTTGAGGTACTCCTGCATCTCTCATCCGAAGAGTCCCAAATTCCCACCCTACCTACCCTTCAGGCTCATACCCACCTCTAACTAAATACTGAGCTGCTTCCCTATTCTCATGAAGGCTTCTATCAATTAACATGCAATTAATTACATATTAGATGCCTACATCAAATTAGTAAAATCATCGGCTTGAACAAATGCCAATAAAAATAATGGATACTCACCATGTAAAACTACCTATTTTTCAACAGCACAACAATAATATTGGAAAGCTTACAATTTCTTGAGAGTGAGTAGAAATAATACTAGAAATTCAGGTGCTACTAGTATTTGCACTAGTAATTTCAATATAAAATTTTAATTGCAAGGTATTTCTAATACTACTAGTGGTATTACAAAAGATAATCTAAAAAACTAGAGTGACTTCAGTATTAAAAAGCTTTCAAATTTCTATCCTGAAGATTATAAACGTAAAGGCCATAAGAAACTTAAAAATAACAGCTGCCCAAAACCACCAAGTTTAAAATCTTTTAACTCTCTGTCTTCTTATTTTCAAACAGGAGACACGCTTGCAACTAAACCTCAGTGTATTTCAGTATAAAAATCCCATGCTCAGAAACTACCTTGAAAAACTATCTCAAATGAAGTAATAAAATGCCCAGTGCACAGCAAGAATTTTTATTCTGTGTACATGTAACAAAAAAGTGCTTCTAGTTTAGTTTCAGCTATTATTGTCATTAATTCTTCATTCACCAAAAATGGTGAATTTGTAGGAAAGAAACACTGAAAGCAGTGAACAGCCACAGTAAAATCAGATATCATTTCCTTCAAAACAAAAGAGATGAATAGGCAAAAAATGAGGACAAAAAGCTTATTCCTTCAATTAGTTTGTGAATCACGCCTATTCACAACCGATTTGAAAAACTGTTAACTAGAAAATAAGAATATTCAAAGGTCACTAAAAAAAAATGCTATGCTCTCATTTAAAATAGTATCCTAAGTTATGGTATGCCTCATCTATTTGCACTTTTATTGAGCTTCACAGGAATTTTTAGCTCAATAGAGAACATTTGTTTTATACTTTATTAAGTTAGCTGAAACTAAAGCATGAAACATTAGAAGACTGTAAGAGGTCCCTGGATCAAATGGTTTAATTCCTCATTAGTGTACTTTTCTGTGGAACAGAACTTTTCTGTGGCTGTTATTTTTTCAACAGCTTTACTTACATGATTTTTTAAATTCATCTCACAATATATATTACAGCTCTTATATATATGTAAGTAAAATAGAATGCCAGATGGTTTGAGCTGGAAGGAACCTTTAAAGGTGTTCTAGTACATCTGCCTACCATGGGCAGGGGCACCTTCCACTAGACCAGGTTCCTCAAAGCTCCATCCCACCTAGCCTTGAACACTTCTGGGGCTGGGGCATCTGTAACTTCTCTGGGCAACCTGTTCCAGAGCCTCACCACCCTCACAAAGAATTTCTTCCTAATATCTGATCTAAGTATGCCCTCTTTCAGCTTAAACCCCTGTCCTATCACTATATGCCCTCGTAAAATGTTCCTCTCCAGTTTTCCCTCTTCCCTCTTTAGGCACTGAAAGGCTGCTATATAACGTCTCCCCAGAGACCTCTTCTCCAGGTTCAAAGCCTTCTGACCATTTCTGTGGCCTTCCTCTGGATCTGCTTCAACAATCCATGTCATTCCTAAAACATGTATAGATCTAAAATTCAACTTCTTTGTATTATGTTTTCTAGTCTTATGAACATGCTGAAGTTCTTCGAATCTGACAAACATGTTCTGATTATTGTTACAAGTATGCAAAGCTGCAGAAAGAGTAATTAAAATAAGAATGCGACATTATGAAAATATTCTGTATGTACAGAAACAAAATTACATGTATTTGTCTCAAATGGTAGTTCAGGATCATCTGTTTTTAGTGAAGGCATCTCCCTCTCCCATTTCAGGGATTAAATGGTTCATTTTAGTTGTGAGCAGCAACTCAAGAACTTCAGGATGGAAAAGAGACCCATACCTGTAATTACTGGCACCTGCTACCTGCATTAAACATAGTCATCTCCCTGGCCAGTGTAATCACAACTACATATCACTTTTTCACTCTGAGGCAACTAGGGAAAGCTGGCTGAGGGAGACAATTATAACACAAACTCAGTGACCACAGAGACTAGAACTGTTACCACAATTAACCCAATGAAACTCCAGCCTCAGCCAGGGCCTTTAATAATACATAATAACATTGTGTCAAAACCTGATTTGAATCTGCTTATTCAACAGAATGAGTTTATGGCAGCCATAAGACATAATAACAAGGTATAATTGGTTGCATAAGTAGTACGTATTAAAATGACAATATTTTAATCTAATTTTTTAACCTCCCTGTTGGATTTGCTTCTTCTGGAGAAAGAACTTGTAGCAGGACAAATTTTGTCATTATGAACAATTCTCAATTTGAAGCACTGCTTCAAAAGACTTCTGATTTCCCTCATACAAGAACAACATCTATGTATATGCCAATACATATTTCTCAATAAACAAGTTTATATTTTTTAACTTGCATAAATATTGCTAATGTTCAAGAAAGCTTATGACATGCAGACTTCTCTCCCAGGTGGAGTGTGGAGTCTGGAATCAGTATTGGTCCCATTTAGGTCATGAAGTATATGCCTAACATATTACCAGAACAAGAAGTGACATGTACCCTCAAACTGCAGCCTTTCTTAGCCACTTAGTCCTCTGTCTACTTCTAAGACACCTTATTTCAAGGAATTAAACATTTTGATCATCCATTCCTTATAATACCCTTCATCAGTTAACCAGGAATTTAACATTCTCACTTCAGTGCAGCATCATATGCTCCCAGAATACTGCTCAACTGAGCAGCACGATGTTTGTCTATTATCAGGCTCAAAAAACATAGGACTAAATCAGTATTAGGGGAAGGGAAAGAAGAAACAGGATCCCTTTTCCTTATGATAATTCCAATATAACTGCCTTATCGTATCCCTTATAAACTAAGCTCTCTAGTACGCAATCAACAGTCCTTTTACCAAAAGCAGAGCATCAGAAAGCAGTTTCTTTGTATCCTCGGCACAGCCTTCTGGGATACCTTCACATGTGCATACTTTACAGATAAGATCATTCATCAAGGAAGGTCCTCATTAGGGTAGCTAGAAATTACTAATACCTCCATTTTTAGTATTTTGTAATCAAATAATCAAGACTATTTGATTCTCTTTCATCCCCCTTTTTTTCCACTGGAATAATTTTCTGTTGTGTCTCTACCTGAAGAATGACTGTGATATTCCTTTTGGTGAAATCCTTTTTTCTGTGAAACTCAATCTCCCCTAAGTCTTTCAGGTTCAAGGCTTGAAAGCTGTCTTTTCCCTGGGTGGGAGAACCCTCTATCTTTTTTTTTTTTTTTCACTTTACTCAGAAGACATATTTCTTCTTCAACAGACTGAAATACTCCCTCTTTCTCAACTTCTCCAGCACCTCTTGCAGGTCCTTATGTTTGGCCTCCTCTTCAGGACATCACTCAAGACATTAACTTCAGGACATCACCATATTGCTGATAATCAGCTTTCTGCTGCTGGCCATTATCCTCTCTGGAAACTACATCTGTGGAACTGACTGCTGCCTTCTGCTGACTGGCAGTGAAAGCCAGATCCCCCACACACTTGCTCAGCCTCTCAAAACCCTGTGTCATTCCCTGCTTGGACAACATTCCTGAGACTGGCTGTACTCCAGCTACACCTGTTCCTCTTGCACGTGTGCAGGTACATACCTATCCTAGTGTGCATCTGCTGCTGCAGATTTCTTCATCGTTCTCCCTTGTCTTTCCTTGATGAAACAGTTACTTGCCATTTTCTTATTTGATACGCAGATGAGCCAACTCAGTAGTTAGGGCACTGCTACCTTATGATTCAATTTCCTCCAGAAGTCTGATTTTTCACTGTCTGCATTTAGCATTTTTTATCACTTTGTTTTAAGCAGGGCTGTAGATTTCTATAGTTTACAACAAACTTATGCTCTGCAGCTGCTTCTAAAACTTTTCAAGCTACATGGTCTGTGCCATCTAAACAGTTCCTTCTCTTCTTCAGATCAATGACAATTTTCCTTCCCAAATTCTGTTTCTCTTGTGAAGTTACCCTCACATGCAACAGCTTTGACTTTCTTCTGCATTTTAATTACCTCTGCCTTCTTACTTCAAGAGGATTTTGAGTATGCTCTCCAACTGCTTGACTACTTGGAAAATCATCTGCATTTCTCCTCAGAAAAGCAGCTTTCTCCTTCCTCTAGCACATCAGTTTGCTCTCTCATTTTAGCTAAACCTGAACGGCTTCCCTCCACACTTTTGTATATTAAGCACTTCCTGCCTGCCTTCAAGAACTGGTTTTTTTTATATTGCTTCACCAACCTAGGTGCAAAGAATTTCACTTAGATTTACAAATAGATTTCACAGAGTCAAAAAGTGGTTGGGGTTGAACCTCTGGAAGGTTAAAGCTCCCTGCTCCAGAAAGGACACAAGTGCTTGCCCAGGACTATGTTCAGATGGCTTCTGAATAATTCCAAGGATGGAGATTCCACAACCTCTCTAGGCTACCTGAGCCAGCTGCCCTCACAGGGAAAAATCATTTCCTGGTATTCACAGGGAACCTCCCATGGTTTAGTTTGTGCCCTTTTCCTCTTTCACCAGGAATGGCTAAGAAGAGCCTGGCTCCATCTTTTTGCACCCTCCCTTCAGGTGTTTATATACATTAATAAGATCCTACTGAGCCTTCTCTTTAGGCTGAACAATCCCAGCTCTCTCAGCCTTTCCTCACCAGTAAGGTGCTCCAGTCCTTTAATCATCTTTGTGGCCCTCCATTGATCTCTCTCATACAGGGAACCCTCACACACCTTTCCCAGAACCACACACGGTCCTCCAGGTGTGGCCTCACCAGTGCTGTGCAGAGAGGAAGCATCACCTCCCTCAACCTGCTGACAATACTTCTCCTAATGTCGCCAAGGACACCATTTGCCTTCTTCGCTGTAAGGGTCACATCGCTTGCTCGTTTTCAACATTCTGATTAGGGTAAATAAAACTGTATTTTCTTCATTACTAAAGTAATCTATAAACATATAATTTTCTTAAAATGCATATAAGGATACTATTTTCCAGCATACTAGTTTGTCAAATATTTCCAGAACTGAAACATCACAATAAACCAACACTTCTTTCTGAAAATTCACAAAACTTTCCCCAATTTAATTTTATTTTCATGACTTCCCATAACATTTTTATTATACAAGTGGATTACTTCCCTTTAAAGAAGTTCCTAATGCAAAGAGAATACTGAGAACTCCCTCAGAAGTTCACAAAGGTTCAAATAAGATTGCTATCAGAGCAGAGATGCTTGTTGCCCAAGGATAAGTGCCTATAAAATTTCTTTTGTCAGACCTACTACGTTCTGTCTATACTTGACAAGCAATTACTTGGTACTCTACGTTCCATTATATCGTGAAATGTTTATGGTTTGTAATGGGTATCTTATCTGTTCAGACTATCTGTAATTTGATGAATTCCTTTAGGAACTGTTTAAACCATGGCAGTGTCCATAATGATTATTATGGCTCAGAAATGCCATCATAAAGCTCAATTTCTCCACTATTCAGATGCTCAATATGTATGTATGCCTATACAAGGCCTTCAGAATTACATATCGAGTTCCTGATTCAGCACCTTCCTGTGAAAGTGCTCATAATCCAAGCTTAGGTATCAACTGTCTAATTGGTGAGTAATCTCACCTACTCAATGCATCAAGAGGTCTACATCACTAAATTTTTCGTAAAGAAAATGCATTTCTTTTCCTTGAACTCATAAATTATCACTCTGAACAACTACTTCTATCCAGACCAATAGAGTATCTTCACCCTAATTCAAAAACAAGAAATGCCCCTCAGGTGTATCATTATCTTAAAATATAAATGTTGTTATCTTTCAGCAATTTAATGCGAATAAAAGCTTAGGGCTCATTTCTGATAAAGGTGAGCTTGATTCCACTTCAAACTTTTTTGAGGAGAATTACAGAACAACAAAACTGCAGTAACTTGTTATGGCACAGTAAACTTTAAAACTGCATTGATGATCCACTTACAAATACAATTGATTCTATTTAAAAGCTGACAATACTGGTTTCATGTCATATATTCCTTTTTTGCCCAAGTTTGAGGGTGATTTTCTAGATGTTTATTACCATAAACCAAAAAAAAATTGTAATTTGAAATTTTCCAAGCTGATGACCTATCCTTCGCAGGAAACAAACTGTGTTGCATGACCTACAAAAACAACTTTCAAGAAGCACATCAATGTAGCATTACCAACTCTCATTACTCAACTGTTGTAGCAATATTGGATGGTTTGCTTCAAAGCCACACAACTGCATAAGAACAAATATAATCCTGTACCTTATTAAGAGCAGACTGCATTGAGCAGTCAATGCCCCCTAAATTTGAGAGCTCACATGGAGGCTCGAACTCTGAAGCCATTGAGAAAGGTGGACAGTCAGACAGAAAGGGCCAAATATTTGTGAAAGTAGAAGCTGAGTGTGGCTGGAAAAAAACAGTATCACAAAGAAATAAGATACATTGAAAGCAGTCACAGTTCTTAGAGTGAACAAACTATGTAGAAGGTGTACTGAAACAGTTTAGGTCATACCTTGGTATTTGCATACCAATATAAGGCTTGGAAATGGGAAGCAGTAGGTCTATTTGTCATTTAAGGGAAGAGGATCAATACTTTCCAGCTTACTGCTTCATTTATTTTCTTTGCTAATTCTCTTAAGAGAACGCTATAAAAGGCACTTTTGCATGCCACAGAGCAGGTGTAAACTTCATCAAAAGTTGAAAAGACTGGTAAAAGACTAATGAGGTTTAAAATGCATTTCAGCTCTTTTAATACTTACTTTGAGAAATTAAAGCACTTGAGCACCCAGACCAAGTGCAGAGCTGACAGTTTAAGAAGGTACCTGCAAGAAATCTCAATGTGTTTGTTCTTTCTGAAAATATGTAGTCAGAAAAGTCTGGTAATACTAGTCACAATACAAATTGAACAGAGCCAGCATAGTTAGGCACAGGACCTATTGTCCTACAAGTCACTTCCTACTAATTCTGCCTCTCTCTGCAGTACTATTTTTCTGTAGCCATAATAGTTTAAGGACAAGGAAGGGCATGGTTTGTAGACAGATTTAGCACTGTATCCGACAGGACAGTTGTAAAAAATAGGGAAGCTTTCAGAAAGACAAGTCCTTCTTCAGAACCTTGTATGCCCAAAAGCTTGCCTGTCTTTTCCAATTACACTAGCGCGCTTCAACAAAGAGATTATATTTCTGCCAACAAACATCCTGCCTTCTGTGTGCAGTGACAGAAAGACAGCAAAGAGGATCTGCAGTACCACTGCAGTTTACATCAGCGTATGTCTTGTACCACTGAGGCTTCTACAGCCAAAAGGCATCATCGTGGTATCACTCTACCTCAAAAGCAGATACACTGCTCACCAGTAACAACTGCTACAGGTGACTCTGAAGGCAACAGTTGATACAATAGACCCATGCTGTCAAAACTCACATGCTGACTTGATTTTTCTGTCCAGGAATCATCATAAAATTAATATTTAAGTTTCAAATACCAGTTCCATTAAAACAAAGTTTTAACAAACAAAAAAAGTTTTCCTGTATTGTTTTTCTGTATTATTACCAGTGACCTACAAAGCAAGAAATGCTACTGAAAAGTTTATTTTGTTTGTTTGTTTGTTCTAATTTATTTCTCACACAAGCAACAGACTTCTGGAAAGAATCTGCTCTGTCAGATACATACAAGCTCAAAGAGATAGGAAGAATAAAGAAAAGCTTTCTTTTCAAAACAGGAAAAACAATCTGCAAGCTCCTTCCACCATAAAAGAAAACCAAACCAAACCAAGAGCTGTGCAGACTTCCATAACTAATGCAGTATGAAAAGCAACACGTATTGAATATTTTTAAAGGACAGCATTCCTCTGAAAAGGTGTAACTAATTCATTTGACAGTCCAGCTGAGACATGTTTACATCCCTATCTACTTCTAAATTCTGTGCTAAATGAAACAGGGTGCTTTTTTTGCAGGAGTAGACATGCACTTGGAACACTCAAATAATGACAAATGTAAATAAATGAGCAATTTACTTTATGTTTACAGTAAAAAATGTTATAAATACTCAATAATGTCGTCGGCATGTTACTTAATTCACTGCATCTGAATTTGCATATTCTTGGAATACTTTTTAATGCTTCAGTCCAGCAAGTAGCATACTGAATCTTATAAACATATCAAAGATGTCTTTTCAGTTAGCACAGTCAAAAGAAAATGTATTCCTGCAAAATATTTTTTTAAACACTCATAATTTAAGTGCCATAGAAATTGTTACCATCTTAATACACTAGACACAACAGAAACCATTAAAAAAATACCTACAATGGCACCAACCAATTTGATTTGCAGACATTTTTTTCCTAATTATCCTTTACAGATCCCCTTGAAAATCTCTCCCCAGAAAACTCAAGATGGACCAGATCCTGAAAGCTGGTGTCTCTGTGGTACTACAAAAATTATTCAGCCTGGCACTACTAGTCACTCTAGGTAAAATATTGGCCCTGCTGAAGTGACAGATATTTTTCATTTAATACTTGATTTATTACAGAAATAATAAGTCATAAAAGGAATGTGCTCAATTCCTTTTCAACAGTTTCCCAGTGCAGCCAAGGAAAGCCAAGTTAGGTCAAAATCAAAG
This sequence comes from Lophotriccus pileatus, assembly GCA_035583135.1. Taxonomy (NCBI): domain Eukaryota; kingdom Metazoa; phylum Chordata; class Aves; order Passeriformes; family Tyrannidae; genus Lophotriccus; species Lophotriccus pileatus. The sequence continues at coordinate 53,196,231 of JAWWES010000115.1, forward strand.
ACTTCAAAATTTCACTCTTTAATTTTGACAAAGAACTGCATTTACACATGCAGGGGAAGGGAAGCTGTTTTAGATCACCAGACCTCTGCCCCTTGACTGCTAATTTACGCACTGTGGTACAATGACACATCCTCCTGCCCCACAACCTCTCTGCCACACAAAACCCCACCAAATGCCAGCTTCTGTCAGTTTGTTCTTCCAGAATAAACAAAATGCTCCAAAGCCAGACTGAAACGTGTGCCGCTGCTGTCATTCACATCTGCTCCATCCACCACCTACCCCCACAGAGATGCTTCTTATCCCATGGTCAGAGATGCAAAGTATTCCACCTCCTACACGTGAAACACACAGTAGCTGCACAATTGCTGCATAACACATACCTCCCCTTCCTCCTGCATCAAAGTTTCTTCTGCCTTTGATATGTGCACATTTAAGTTTTCATTTTTTTCAGAATGCTGGCCCTTATGTAAATGAGATCCAGGACTGTAAATGCAATGCCAAAGTTAAAAGAAAGATCTATCAAAAAGTGCAGTATTTTCACCTCTTGCCACAGAATAAAGGGTATATGCATATTTCAACTCCTGTAATTCTTCTTAGTAACTACAAAAAAAAATGAGGTTGTTGCAAACTCTAAAAACCAACCTTGAAGCAACTGTAAAAACACAAGTGTGGCTCACACTACAGTGCTTTTAATTCTCAATTATTATTCAACATGATGAGTCATTCAAAGCCACCACTATAATCTGTGTGTCAGTAATTCAACTCTGGGGATTCTTCATTCTTGTTTATTCTGATATGCTACAGGCATGTTATTACAGCCAAAAAAGTGTCCCAAAAGAAGGTTTCGGTGAAATCTCTTCAGCAATCATAAAAACATTGCAACAATACATCACTAGCATTCACATTCTTGACCCACTTAAAAGTAGTCTCACGTTCTTGCCAAAAGCACAGTGATGCCACATTACCTCTCCCAGATTTTCACCCTAAAACTGAAATACAATATATGTACAATAAATGAAACACAAGCTCTGCCCACAGCTTGCTGTTAGTTACACTCCAAAGAGAAAGCATTTAGATTCTGTATTTTCACTCTTCCACTCTGTTCATTTCAGCATTTTATACTTTATAATCAAATGCATACTCATATTGAAGTAGCATTGTATGACTGAAAAGCAATAAACTTGACTTGCCACCCTGGCTTTATCCCAGAGAAAAATATGTATAGGTATAAATCACCGCTTCTGGGAACAACACAATACAATATTCTTCTAGAACTGGTCAGTGAATCAAACAGGCTCTTAAAGTTTTAAGTCAATCACATTCCTCTGGGCACATTCTGTACAACACACATGGCTTTAATCTGAGACATATACCAGGATATGCTTTCAAAATTAGCATTTTCCATTATGTAGTGTGGTACGTGGAAGAGACAAGGTTGTTGCTGGTTTGCTTTTTAACACTAGAATGGGAAAACAAAACATTTACTACTTCTTATGCAAATATGAGCAATAAATGCTGCTGTTCAATATTTTCTTCCAAGAATCTTTCAGCAGACAGATTTAGAAGGAAAGATCTTTTCAAAAGAAATTAATCCTGCTCTCCATTCAACTACATACCTTTATCAAGGAACAAATCTTGTATTACAGTTTCATTCCTACTCAAATCAGTAGGATTCTCCTATAAAAGGATTAAATTCAGTAAGACTGGTGAAGGGTGTTGTATCTTGTAAGAATGAACTTCCACTTAAAATGATGCTCAAAAAAACATGCCAGCAGGAAAATCTGATAGCAGCCACAGACTCATCATGGAAAGCTAGTTGCACTAGAGCCACTTCTCTCTTCCTTCAGTAGGATCTCACCATTATTGGTTTAGTAGGGCCACAGAGAGAAATAAATTGGCAGTCTTCCCTCTGGTCATTCACACATTTTCTGCTTTCTTGACCCAGCATATTTTAAGCACCCAAACAACAACAACAAAAAGATTCAAATAGAACATTTTCCTTTCATTTGAGAGTCTCTCTCATGCCAGTCACTGTTAGGTGACAGGATGCACAAACAGCACAGCTCGATCTGCACAGCAGTGATACAGTGACCCAGAAAGAGAATCTAATGGCCAACTAAGTAAATGAAGCAAAACTTGTCAAAACCAAAGGGCAGCGTGCACATGAATACGCTTAACTGCCCACTTAACCAGGAACATACTTAAACCTAGTCTCAAATTTGGACATTCGGCACCAAGACTTCACATTCCCACAAAAAGCATTCATTGTTTCCAAAACATATATTATGCAAAAGAAGAAAAACGAGTGCCAAGGTTCACAGAAAAGTTTGAGAACAAAATACGGAAAATCAAAAAGTGATTACTCTATCACACATTTAAAAAATAAAATGAAATTTGCAATTGATAGTTATACTGACAACTAGGTATGATTCAAACCAAAATGCTGGATTCAAACATCATTCTTCCTGAAAACATGTCTGTAAATTTTTGAATGAACCTGATACAAATATACACATGAATCTGTCTCTCTTCTATACATACAAGTCTACATATTTACCATATACCCACACACCTCCACACAAAGCAATTATTTCAGACTAAGTATTTATCAGTTGCTCCCTTTTTTCACTAAAAAGAGGATTGTTGTTAATATTACATAAGAACCAAAACCACCCACTTCTGAATCTTTGGTGCAGCTTCTGTCAAAAGAGCAACATACAATAAAGAGGCCACCCAAGAAGGAGCACAAACGACAAGGAAAAAACCCACATTGTATCTCTCATTTTCATTTCAGTACATACAATGTCATTCTACTCACTAACCTAAGAGAAAAGCTTTTCATATTCAGATTCTTTCCAAAGAGCACATCCAAACACATCTTAACTAAAAAGCAGAAACAAACTAAGTCCTCACACTTGTCCAAGACACTCAGGTATGCCACGGGGCATCACTTGCACTTTCCATGAAGCATTATATAGAGAAAGAGATGGGTGCCAAGAAGATGATAAAGTACAGCTGAAATATCAGTTTATACCAACAGATAAACTTTTTTTTTTCCTTTCAGAAAACACTAACAGAAAAGTTTTTATGACACTGTAGTCAGAGCAATGCCTTGCACTCTGAAGTCACAGCATTTTACTGTAGGGCACCTCAGCATTTTCCTGAGAAGTCTCACTTGGTCCTTTTTCTAACAAAATTAAAAGTTTTCCTAGACATGACAGCTACCTCCTGCCACAGGCCCCTGCAGTCTACAGCTTCTGAAAAACAGCAGATTTCAATCCAGCTCTTCTCCCACTCCCCTGCCTTTCCATTAGCCTTCCAGGCCAAACTTAAGCACTGCGTAAAAGCAGTCAACTATCACAATTTTTCACCCTCTTAACATGCATTAATTGAATCTGCCTGGAAACTGGGAGGCACTGGGGAACAAATAGGCTAAACCAAAACCAGAACCATTTCCAGAGAACTTCTCCACCATCAGTCTGCCACGCTTGAATTTACTGGAAAGACTCCAATCACATTTGGATTAGTCTTAAGCCTCCGTCATATCACTCTGTCAAATTTCAACCAGAAATACTAAAAAAAATTTAAAAAAAAAGAAAAAGAAAAAAGATAGCTATCATTTCCTTTAAAGTGTAACACACATTTTGCTTACCTCACTGTTGTGGCCCCTCAAATTGAAGTTGATTCTCTGAGGGGTGTTCCGGTCCCTCCTGCAATGGCTGGAAGTAAAAGTGACGCCTACAACTCCTCTGCCATTGCCTGTTGCCAACCAGCCTTCCTCATAGTACCGCCTCCTGCACACCGGTTTCTCCTTTTCGCTTTTGGGGACTCTCCCTTTCCAGGAGAGGCAGAGGATGTTGGAATCGCTGCAAAGAACAGGCCCATGTTCCACTGCTGCATACATGCTTTTTAAATATTTTATTTTTTGACATACGAAAGTAATATGTCTAGTGCACAAAATTTAAATCAATTTCAATTTTTTTTTTTTTTATTGATAAGACTGACCTGGGATAGATCATTGAAAGGGAGGAGGATGGGGTCAGTGTTTATAAATATCCACCAAATGCATAGTGAAAAATTCCTCTATAAAAGATGATGGCAGTTGGCTAAGAAAAAGTAACACTTAAAAAAAAATTCAGGTTCATTTTTGTTTTCGAGTCTGTAGAGTGAGGGTGCACTTATCCTTTGGAGAAACAGCTACTTCATAAGAGGCGCTCAAGAAATGGTTAAGTCATCTTTTTGCTCAACTTGATATAATCTTTATACAGCCTGAGATTCCAGTTTAGCGTAATGCAATTCCAGAGACAAAGAGTTGCAAATGTGTAGGTTTCAAGTAACTTAAGGCTTTTAGAATTTCCTCCAGTCAGATTTTCTTCAAAAGTTCAGTTGCAGAAATTGAAACACACGCACATACATATATATGTATATATATGACATTCCTCTTTTCCGAGCTGCCCTCTGGCATATCTTTTCCATCTGATGTATTTCTGCTGCTAAAGCTGAAAGAGATTGCATAAAGGGAAAAAAAGGCACACAAACCGTGTGAAACAACAGACCCGAACTTGTGCAGGCACTGGTGTGCCAGGCCAGTTGGGAAATCCCTCTTGATTCTGAACCGCTTGTTGGACTCAAAAGTTTTTGCAATCCAAAGCCAATCCAATTTTCATCGCAGCACTTTTTTTCCACCAGAGACCCAACACAGCCTGAACTGTTTATCACGCTATCTTGCCTGCTTTCCCACTTTTTGCTGCCACACACGAATGAAAAAGAACCCCCTCTTCATTTATAGCAGAACCAAAAATGCTCTAAAGCTTATAGCGTTCAAAGTAGGTAAGTTTGCCTCAGGTGAACCATGAAGTTCTCTCTCCTCTGAAACAGGCTAAAATGTCAAGCTGGTTTTCCTTCACTTTTCCCTTTTTTTCTGCTACATGGAATCACAGACGTTTCATTCTACCATAAAAAACAAATGCCAGAACTAAAGCACATCAAGTAAGTACTCTTTCAAAATCTTCTAAAATTCAAGGAAGGAACAAATATAATCATCTAAAAAAGAAAGAGAAGCAGCATTAAAACTCTGACTTCCTGGGTTCACTATTTCTCTAGGTATTTTCCTTGCTTGTTTGATCGGATCTTTCCTTCTTGATGCTTGTCTACAGCACAGATTCATAGTTCCAGACACAACATTTGCAGCTGTACAAGAAGGAAACATATGAAGTATTCCAATCGTTTTATTTGAATAACATTTATGAGCTCAATTAATTAGTATTTATATCACACTAAGTGAAGAGAGGAAAAAGGGGAGGGAGAAAGAATATGCAAGTTTGATGACTTTGTTAACTCAAGAAGGGCAGCAAGGTTTGCTCAGTTCAATGCCCAGACTTGTCCCATAGTTCCTCAATTTATTTACTTCCAGTCATCATTACTCAACATAAGGTCACGGTTTATTAGTCCATTCACAAACTATTGAGCCCAGAGCAAAACGAGCCAAAGACCATACATTACTCCTCTGCTAGAACAAAATCAGTTTCCTCTGCCCACTGTATTCTTCTGTTTCCCTCACAGCTATTGATTTAGATTGTGGAGGTATTTATTACACTTCTTCTCTGCAGAGGGTGTTTTTTCTTCCTCTTCTTGCAAACTTTTTTCACCCGTGAAGACCATGTGGAAAGTTGAACATTACTGGCAGCTGTCTTTCCAAGGATTACTGATTCCTGTGCTGTAAAGGTGCTCCATCTGGTTCTCAAATTAATTTTCATCAAGTGCAAAGCTCTCAGGAATACGCCAGAGCAAGTCTATGTGATGACAAAAACATGTGCGTTTTCATGTACATGCAGTGCACACACCAATCTGGTACTCAGAGCTGCATCTGCCTTTTCAGTTTAGCTGTGGTAATCTTGCAAGACGCCCATTACTCAAAACTTGAAATCCCTGGATTCTTCCAACTCTGCAAGGCAAAGCACATACACACACACACACGAAAAAAAAAGAAAAGGGGGAAAAAGTGAATAAAATAAGTCACAAAACAACTTAAAGATTAAAGGACTACTGTTACAGTAACCAAGACGTGATTAAGGATTTTATACTGGACTGCTATAAAGTATCTATACTACACATAGATAAACACATTATTCAGAAACACACATATGTATTTGAGAAACACACAAAGTTCAAAACTTTCCTTTTCATTTCCAAAATTCCCAGAACTTTTCACAATTGATATGTATAACTAATAAAATGTATATAGGAAGGATACATTTGGAGGGGAAAAAAAATAACTTTCTTTTGGTCACAGTCTCTGGGTCAAACTCTTAAAGATTTTACAACTTCGGAGTGAGGATGGGCAAGGGAGCTGTTAGTGACAGAGCAGGCACAGAGTCAGACCCTTAGGCACACAGAGTCACAGAATGTCTGAAGCTGGAAGGGACTTCTGGACATTATCTGGTCTAATCACCCTGCTCAAGCAGGGTCACCTAAGAGTCAGTTGCCCAGGACTGTATCCAGGTAGCTTCTGAATATCTCCAAAGATGAAAACTTATGAGCTTTCTGGACAACCTGTGCCAGTGCTCAGTCATCCTCACAGTAAAGAAGTGTTTCCTGATGTTCAAAGGGAACCGCCTGTGTTTCAGTTTGTCTGATCGCCTCTGGTCCTGCCACTGGACACCATCATGAAGGGCATGTGTCTCTCATTTGATTCCCTCCCATCAAGTGTTTGTAAACATTGAAAAGATCTCCCTGAGCTTTCTCTTCTCCAGGCTGAAGAGTCTCAGCTCTCAGACTTTCCTCATAGAAAAGATGCTCGGAACCATGAAAGTACAGTGCGAAACTTATCAGTCTCAAAGAGACCAGGAATATTCCTCCAGGGTTTAAACTACTACTTTAAAGAGATCTAAGGCACTTCAGAATTAAATCTTATACGTTTGAATAAATATAGATGAATTTTAAAGACTATTCAAATCCTGCATGTCTCCATTTGAAAAAGGGGAGAAAAATTCCCCAAAGTCAGTTTTATAGAGAAGAGTGTAAATAAAGTAGGAGAGATCAAGAAAAAGGTTATTGAGGATATTCCAGAAGTTGTATCTTCAGTGCACACATATGCACAGTTATCAGATCTAAACAGTCACTGCTAAAGAGAGCTCATTTAAATTAAGAACTGCATTCATAACATTCCTCAAAGATATATCTATATTACATACAGCACTATACTAACCTCACGTTTCATCTAATCAACTACTTATTTCAGTGTAGCATTGATGCACCAATAAGATTTTTTTTTTAAGGGAAAAGGTAAGTAAACAAATTTACAGATGTAAAGGCAAAAAAGTAGTTTACAACACTATGCAGTCAGATTACTTATTAGAAACACTGAGGTTTGGTAAGTCACTGCCAGACCTTTTCAGCATTTACAACTAACTGAAGTTTAAAAATATGGCTGCTATTAATTTCTTTTTCATCACAGCATGATGAGGATATGAGAAACCTCACCTAGACTTTCCAAATTTCTGGAGCTTCTTGATTACAGACCAAAGAAAGTTCTTATAAAGACACAAAAACTTTCAAAACACAATGGCTTGCAGACAAACTTCTGTGCTTATCCCATAAGCAAACTTGATCCTCTGAAAGATCAGTGCCATTAGTTCCATACTCACATCTTCCTAAGAGACATCTGCATTCAAGAGTTGACATTTTATATTTGCATCATGTGTATTATGATGCAAGCCTTTACTAATCCTACAGAGAAACAAACAAACGAAAATGTTTACTGAGAAAGCAGAGAGTCTCTGAAACAGCAGTTGGAGCAGCACAAGGTAAGCATTAAACAGAATTGTTTGAACTGTGCAAAAACCAAGTGGATTACAAAATACAGATAACTATAGGTGCAGTGGCTTTGAATAAAATCTGTATGCAATTTCTGTCCTTATTCACTGCATATAAAATTTTATTATTATTATTATTCACTGCATATAATTATTGCATATATAATGCATATCTATTCACTACATTATTAGTTAGTATTCACTTACATAAAATTAACAAGTTTGAGAAAAGGACTCGTGTGTATCTTGACCAATAACACCTCACCTAAATCCCATTTACCCTCACTTTCAAGATTAGACAAAACAAAGGCTTCTCCTCTTAAAAATACTCTAACTGCATTAGAAATGCTGGACAGGGAGAGATGAAAATCTAAAATAACAACAAAAGGAATAAAGTCAGTCATTATTCAAATACCTTTCTCAGTATGATACAACCTTCGAGGATACTGTACCTTTAAATCATTGAGGGTCAACACTTCCTTTATGTTGTACTTATATTCAGAGACAAGAAAAACATACTTTTAAGACTGTAGTGTGAAACACTCAAAATACATATATTTTGTATTAAGTCTTAACTTCTTCCAGTTCCCTCTCCTTCATTTCCATCTATTCTGTATTTCCTAAGAAACAACTTAATTAAAAGATTCAGATACTGGTCTTCTCTCAAGAAAACCAGTAACTCAGGCTCCCCTTCTTGTGTCATTACAGCAGTCCCACAGTTCTGCTCCTTTCCATATGTTGAAACCAAGCTTCTTGTCTTGGTTTTCCACCACCAAGAAACACCACATCTTCTAACTCTATTATAAAGCATGTGTAAGAGCAGAGGATAAAAAGCGTTATAGAAGAACTAGGTGTTACTTCCACAGTCTTACCACTACTGCAAATTCAGTTTGGTTCCCTATAATGAAAGGAACTTGGCCTTCCAGAGGCAACTCATCCAAACTAAATTTTTAACTGCAGATTTTTTATAACCAAACTTTATGCATCTTTCAGAGGCAGTGGAAGGGCGAATCACAAAAGTACAATGTTTTCTGGTACTTTTTTCCTAACGTTATTTGGACACTAAATATCAATGAATTGCAGTTACCTACCTTTACTCTCACTTAAAGGGTAGCTGAAAATATCTTTGCTCTGGATTTTCCCTTCAACAAAGGGAGAAGATATTTGAACTCATCCTCTAATACTGTTTTAAGTCTATGCCCAGTGATATAAAACATTTCTTAAGCACAGACACCTAATAAGACAAAAATACATTAGATCTGTGGCACAGGAAAGTAGGATCCATGAGTATTTTATCTCATTCTGCTTTGAAAGCATAGCTCTTCTCCAATGCAAAATCCAGCAGCAAGTTATGTTTCTGCAGTACAGAAAATTTAGGTATTAATTTTTAAAAATTAGCTTATAAACAGTAGCTTTCATATTGCAATGTCAATATTTAAATCATCATTTTTATCTCCTAACTGTTTCCATTAAGTTATATAAAGTGTGTTAAGCCACAGTTGGACAACCAGAAAAATATTTGCTTGTTCGCCTGCATCTTTCATTGGGGTGTCTCTTTTGTTGACAGAAAGAAGTCATGCACAGCCAAATGTACCAATACTTTAGTGAGCTCTTCAGCATTTTATGTTTATTCAAAACATAAATATATTCAAAACATAAATATGTTTTGAATAGCTCAAGTTTCAATAGTTCAAGGCTCCAGAGCAGAGTATCTGAAGGTAAGGATAAAAGGGGCCTGGCAAGGGAAGGAAAGCAAAGGAGGAAAATTGAAGTGAGTACACGCTATTTTAAAATTATCTTAAAAAAAAAACAAACCAAAAAAGGACTCAGTCTGCTTTTGGAAGATTCTGACTGCCCAAACATCTTAAGGAAAGAAATATAAGCTGAAGAGTCTTTGAAAAGATTTCAGGACTTTTCAGCATAACCAGATTTCCTTCCTGTCAAACCTGCAGAAGGTCAAAGGAAACTGTAGTTTTCCCTCCCTTTACAGTCTAAGAAGGAAAAAATGTACACCAGTACCCATGAAGATAGAAGAAGTTTTAAAAGTGCCAGTCACAACTGGTTCAGCACAAGCTGACGGCAGATGATCCCATCAGCTATCAAATGGTAACTGTAGAAGTAACCATCAAGGTTACTACAGAAAACTACATTACAAAATTGGCACATTATGTAATATAGTTACTGTATTAGAGGTTAAATACTATAGAGCTAGAAGCCCATAAGATGATACATTTAGTTGTTTATTTAGTACAATTTATAAAGTAACATAAATTATTAAATAATCCTATCCAAAAAGAAAAAAAAAATTAACAAAACTAAATACTTGATTCCTAAAAAGCCCGAAGATAACTGCTTGGAGGGAAAAGATTTTTTTCCATTAAAAATGGGCTAATTCTGTAGGGAGAACATGTAATTTTGACCTGAATAGGTACTGGTTTTCCTCTTCTTTCACTCATATTTTCTAATTACCTTTGGTTTATTCACCTTCCACTGTAGCATAAGTCATTGAGGTTAACACATTTCTTGCATATTACACAGCAATACAAAATTAATCTGGAGAATGTGATTGTAAATAAATACCAATAGGTAAATAATGGATGTAAAAATGTTCTTTACTCCAAGAAAAATGAAGGAAGAGTGGAGAGGAAAAAGAAGTTAGAGAGAGGATGCTTGATTTTTGTTCTGTTTGTTCTTAAATGGTTTTCTCTCCACAGTATTCATCCTTGTGTAATTCTAGAAGCTCTTTCCCTACTTGGGGACAGCTGCATGGCCTGGGCAAGACAGTCAGTCCTGTTAATCAGAGATGTAAAAAGATCTGTAACCGCAGCATAGCTGCCCAGAAACAAATATGCAGCAAAGCTGTAATGCCAGGCACTGTGATGTTAACTGCCAGCCCATTAATACAGAAACTCTAATGTTAGTTATGTGCACCTATATATCATTAAGCAAATAAAACTGACAAAAATTATTTGTTGGCATATTGAGAGAAGTGAAGCTTGTATTAGTGGCTGTTCAGCAGACGTTCATTGTGAGTACTGACAAAATTTATCTCATTGAAATACTCTGACAAACTTAAAACCATCTCCTCCCCAAATTACACTCTCTGAGAAGTGAAAACAAAAAAAAAAAGTGGTAGCTGATCGGCATTTCTGATGTGCTGAATGATCCTCCTGGGTCCTTGGAATAGCAGAAAAGGCAATATATGTACGTTGCATATGTTTTTTAAAGTGCAAGATCTTTTTCATGTATAGTTCTTATATGAAAAATAAAGGAAATATTTGTATGATTTCTAGAATTATTACACATACTGCACTTTCAATTCTTGATGCTACACCATCAGATTAAATGCTGGTTTAATTAAAAAGTGGTTAGAAGTAATATCCAATAAATAAATTTTAAAATGCCTTCAGGAAAATATTTTTCAAGAAAAACACCAAAGGTCTTCAAGCAACCTGTTAAAAGCCATTAATTGTGAGTTGCCACATTTATACACATTCTCCAAAAGGCAGAGGCCTGAAGACATGAAATACAGCAGATTGTTAAAAACCCTACCTATGGAAGAAGTCAGGTAAACAGTTATGCTGTTCACAGGGAAAAGAAGTTAGAAAGAATAAAACAGATTCAGTCTCAAATCTAACAATATTTGAGATCCCAGAACCTGCCAAAACATGCAAGAGAGAACACTCAATTTGTTGTGTTTTGGTTTTGTTTTGGTTTTGAAACCCCTTCTTTAACAACGATATACTTTTGATGAATAAATAATATATCCACTTGCGGAAGAACTGATGCAAGTCCCTTTAATCGGTTACCGGTCAAACATGCTCATGGGAAATTTCTGAGTCAAATAATGCTAGATCTGTTATGCTTATATGGCAGGGAAGCAAACCAGAAAACTAACTGAAGGCTAGACTTCACAATACAAAGCTTTCAGCTGTAAGACAAGCAGAAGGTATCTCTGCTCCATAGCTCTGATCACTTCTTTCTTGACCCCTAGCACAGCACACCATGCCCCTCACTGAAGCCAGAACGATCACTCAAGGTGCTACAGTCTGAACTACTTCCGAGAAATGAGCCAAATAAATATTTTAGAAATGAAGATTCGTAACAGCTTAACCAATATACATCTGGTTTGCTAGATTCAGCTACACTCTCAGCTTCCTTGTGACAAACCATACCCTCCAGCCTCTCCTAACACAGGGCACCAGCACTCTTTCAATTGTGCAGTTCAGGAAGCTCATCTTGCCAAAAAACTTACCCTCTGAAAACAGCAACTGATTTTAAGAGAGCTTCCCTCACTGAAGTCACCATGCATATGCAACAACACCATTGCCAACACAAGAAAGGGGTTGGGAGGTGTGGCAGGAGATTTCAATGAGTTTCAACTGTGCCCAAAACCTTTTGCTCTTAATTTTAAGTTGAATCAACTCTTGACACAGCCCCAGTGCTGTCCCACATTCAGCTCCACTGGCAAATTGGAAAAGGTGGAGCTGTACAACACAAGTGAGAAACAGAAGGGACGAGTACTTGCAACTAGTATTGCCACCTGAAGGCTACTGATGACAAAGTTTGGGTACAGAGTATTTCTGGACTCAGGGATTTGTCCTCAAAAGAGAGAGAAGCAAAGTTTTTCTCTTGAGAATGAATTTGAGATGGCTACCAAAATGTCCTGGAGCCAAAGCTACCCAAAACCCATGAAAACATGCCTCATTTTCAAATGAACGGAAGTGAGCAGAAATACTTCAGACAGATTCTGAAAGGCCTATTTCAGAAAATAAAATGCACAATTACCATATACTAGCCTTTTTAAACAAATTAGAGATTCACATCACTGAAATGCACATCCAGAAACTTTAGAGATTCAAAGAAATGAGAAGTGTTACCAAGAAATTCCTTTCACTTTAAAGTGTCAATCTTCTCCCTCAGGAAAGGATTGCAGTCCTCACAGCACAGAGAACACTCAGACAATGTACACTTCCCAGACACTTCCTTAAAAAGTGGCAACAACTGTGTCTCTCTAATAACATGCAAAGATCATCAAGGGACGGAGCCCCAGCTTTCACCATCTCTTTTCTATTGAACTGACTGCACTGACCTTGCCTGTAATTACAGAGCAATTTCTTCCCCGTAGGAACATTCTGCAGCCTGCAAACATCCCTCGAGCCTGCAGCAGTTCCAGCTAGTTCCTAATTATCTCCAATATCTACCCACAGGCTCTTTGAATGCTTTCTTAAGAACATACACTGAAGTTTCGATGTGCTCCCCCAAAATTCCAGTACACCTTTGTATGTGATACAGGCACTGCCACACTGGAAAAAAACAGTAAAATAAAATAAGGAGGGGAAGATGAAGGGAGAAAACAACAGAAGTCGCCAGTTTTTAAAATTCCAAAGAGCCTCATAAACAATAATTATTTCTGTTGGACAGCATTGACATTTAAGTCAGAAATCTGATAATTGCTGAGAAGCAGTTTGAGTGCAGCGTGCTGCGGCAGGGAAGGACGCTGCATCAGCCTATGGGGAGGGAGCTCCTGGTGATGCCTCCAAGCTGCACCACAGGTGGAAAGGGGACTGTGGATAATAGCTACCCACCATGCAGTCCTATGCTCACCACAGGCTGCTTGGCTAGAGCTGTGAAGCAAGGCACTTCTTACGAAGACCTTCAGTGGGCTGGAGGTATGTCTGTATATGTATTTTTTAAAAATATAAAAAGACAAGAGTTGCATTTTGCAAAGAACTTGGGTTTCTCAGTCTTTGGCTTTGGGATCAAGAACTTAACTCTAGACCTCACTGTCCCTCAAACGTGCCACAGCTGAAGATCTGTGTTTGAGGACCTGCACTTCACAACCACTGCTTAGAGGTCTAGATGCCAGTGCAGGGATTCTCCTGCCCTTGCAATAAAGAAATGCAAAGCTAAAGAACAGCTTCATCTCCTCCCCATACCTGTTGTCCCCTTCTGCTTCAAGTTACATGCTTTTTTTTGTCAAGGTTCTGCAAGGTTGTGCCAAGGTCTCTGGGCTAAAGGAAGCATACAATATTATGGAAACATATTAAGGATTTGTCATTTAGAGGCAACCTTGGTAAGAGAGAAGAATCACTGCAGAAGCCTTTGTAAAAGCCCGGAGCTTTATATGAATGCTTGGAGCACAGCAAAGACTTCTGTACAGAAATTAGTTATGTCACTGCCACGACTCAGAAGGCAAGAGATCAGCTGCACACACATGTGCCTTGTTAGGTGAATGATGTTTCAATCTGCTCTGTCTGCAATAACGTGCCACGTGTTGACTGGCCACCTGTCCAGACAGAAGCAAGGAGGCCAGCAAGACATGGGTGTCCTCTAGGCATAGTCATGTTCTGATGTGTGAGCTGAAGGCATCTAGGCAAATTCACAGAGCAGTCTTGTGTCCAAGTAGTATTACTTTGTAGAGGTCTTTACAATTCTGATTCTCTCTTCATATGGAATACCTAGGCAGATAAAATGCAAAATTCTGAAGTGGGGATAAGAAACAGCAGTATGTTGTAGTCACCAACAGCTCAATCCTTCCTCACGCATGACTGTGACACTACTACTTTTCTAGCAAGAAGTCTGTAATAGGTAAAAATTGCCAATTACAGAGGTACTCAGTGGAAGGATGGCTATCAATGACCGTGTCTTCTACTTTCTTAATCATGAAAAATAAATATGTGTTAAAATGATCATAGATGAAAATGAATGAATAGAAAGAGAGCTTCAGAAAAGCTGGAAAAGTACATTCAAGCAGAAACAGGAGTTAATTCAAGTAAGAATTCTGAACAGTTCACTTTAATACTCTCTGTACAACTACCAGATAGTGCTTGCTTCTAACTTTAATCTCTACACAGTTATGAAAATGCTCTTCCATTGAACAAATATTCAGGTTTCATCAAGAAAGTAAGCAAATGTTGCAAATTTCTGTGGGGTTTTTTTACATCAAAGTAATATTCTCATTACTTGCTAGCTAGGTGCTATAATTTTATTCCCTTTTTTTCCCCCAGGAAGTTATATAAGTGCAGCAACTGTTAAACTACTTGGACCCAATTATTTCTCTTCCTCAACAGAAAACTCCCAATGCCTCTTTCAATACCTCTTTACCTAACCTATGCTTATCAGATTTAATTTTTTTTTTAAAGCTCAGATTTAGAATCCACCAACAGGAGAATCAAAAAGGAAAATTCATCATCACAGTTAAACCTGTACCTTCTAGATATATACTCACACAGAGCTAATGCATTCACATATAATCAAAGCTAAAGCTATGCATGACTAAACAGGAGGAAAAAAACGTTCTTTCTTCGGATTTTCTTCTTTCCCATTGCCAAGTTTCACCTTACTGCCTTTCCCAAGGAGCATGTGAATCTTCAGATGAAGATGGTAAACTTTTCAAAACAGCCACAGAAAATACTGATTTGGCTGAAAAATGTCATCTCCATACATTTTCCACTTCATTTTGAAAACTTGGATTTGGGGAAGTAATATGATTGCATTTAGTAGATGCTGTGCTACTTTGCAGGCGGTTTCTGCTAAATCTGACAAATATAGGTCATAGTCCTCCAATCATACTTTGCTCAAGCATGCTTTGCCTTTCCTAGACAAAAGTAACAGTAAGAAGATAAAAGCAATCTGAGGTCATTTCATAAATAACATAATTCTGACCTAAAATTTTAAAGCTATCTTACATAGTCACTCATTTCCTTCTATGCTGAAAAATAACTATATATTTAGATAAACTTGTTTCAGTAAAATATTCTTTTTATTAAATAAGTACTTCACAAAGTACCTCCAGAGGCACAAAAAAGCCTAATGTTTACCATATTATGAGCTACTTCTGTATGTCTATGTGAAGGGGCGAAAAAGCAGAACAGTTAGAGAAAAGAAACAAGATATAATCCACCTAGATGATTCCCTTTGTAAAACTCAACACCTGTACTGAAGGTTCTTCTTCTTTATTAAAAAAGCTTGCTTGCAAGCTATTCAAGGAAAATTCTACTGCTTTTTCTGGTAAGCAGCTTGGCAAGGTAACATCATAATCCTGCAGTGTCAGTCGTCCCCTTGAGCTTGGAAAGTCTATTAAAACAAATTACATGAAAACATCTTTTTCAGGATTTCAATTCAGTAGCCTAAGAGGATCAGTATATTCCAGTTTCTTCTTAGATTCAAGGAACGTAAGACAGTGTAGTCCTGCAGTGTCTAAGGCTGCACTGACACCTTAATACTTTCTCCATTAACTTTGTACTATGCAGAGACCACATAATAAGTGGTTACTATGAGAAAACAATATGCTTTCTTGTTACCTTTATTAACTAGATTGTATGAAATAAACAGTTCAGCAGCTGCTTGAAACAGAAATTACATTTGATCTGTAGCAGATGGATGCACAAAACAAACATTACTTAGAGAAAAAAGTAAAAATACGCTATTTCCTAAAGTTGATACAAGGCTCCTGAAATTAAATAACTGAAGAATATTTTTCTTAAATATCTACCCAAAGAAGTAAAATTATATATTATTTTTCACTTACTCTTCTACTGAATGACAGGATGAAACAAAGACAGATGGTGAACATACAAAAATTACACTGTCAGAATACAAAAATTCTATTCCTAACTAATAAAAGAATTAAATACCTAAATTAATATGGGAAAATCTATTACTCAGTGACTATAAAACCTCAAATAATATCTGACACAGCTGCTGATTTAATTGAATTATTAACCTATCAACTCAATATTGGGCTGCTTGATGTAAGATATAAAACAAAATAAAAATCTATTATACTCCATCTATAACCCAAAGATTATATGTTTGCCTGAAATCAGCCTATTTCTTTATAAAAAGATATAAACCAAGACATTACATGTCAGTATACTGCCTTGTTTATAACTGCAGACCATCACACCACAGCTGTTTTACTGCCACTGCTCTTTCTCCTTGCATCTCTATTGTAATGTATTTCTCTTGTACAAGGGGCTGTGTAATGCTTGTGTCACTGGAACGGAATACGGAAATTTGCTAGGATTACCCGGGAGAAAAAAAAAGAATAACCCACTCATTGCATTCCCAGGATGAGCAATTCAGTGCATTAATAAAACTACAAAGCCAGTGTAAGGAGGTGTCATAAACTGTTCCAAGCATGTTAAATAACTGTAACATAGAACTGAATGGATAAATGTTCCACAATACGCTTGCAAAAAGCAAACCCCTAAAGACAATTATCATATAGGAACAAATAATTTTACAAATTAATGCACCTGAGAGATATGCAATATGCCAGTTTTATCTTCCAAATACTTCCCACACTGTCAATCCTACAGTAATCCTTCCAAAATCTATCACTAAGAATGGCAATAAAAAATGTTTTACTGATGGATAACCACAAAACCCATAAAACAGATACTCCACCCTTTCCTGTCCATCCCTACTGGACACAAAGTCCTTAAGCAACTGAACTGCAAAAGATCCCGCACACACATGACATTTAAGGGACCTGCTAACAAAACCAGGTTTTCTTCTCCTTGCTCTAAACAATGACCAAACTATAGCATTAGGTTTAAGAACTCTCTAGAACTTCTTTCCTGTTTCCATCCATGTACAGGGAGATATTCTACCCTTGGTATTCCAAGGCAGCTACAAATTATCTGCAAAGCCTTTCTGGTCTGTTGAATTATCTTGCATATTTTTTTTTGTTATTTCTACTGGGTAAGTAGGTAGGAGACAACATTTGAAAGTTTTATGGACTTTTCCCTCCCTTTAGGGGCAAAATGTCTATAAAATAATACAATATCCAATCCATA
This sequence comes from Lophotriccus pileatus, assembly GCA_035583135.1. Taxonomy (NCBI): domain Eukaryota; kingdom Metazoa; phylum Chordata; class Aves; order Passeriformes; family Tyrannidae; genus Lophotriccus; species Lophotriccus pileatus. Next base: position 53,213,851 of record JAWWES010000115.1, read on the forward strand.
TGATTTCTTTTTATCTGCTTAACTACAGTTAGCATCTGAAGCAAAGTACTTTCTGAAGTCTTGTAACCATGTAAGCAAAAAAGGCTGGAAAGCTATATTATGTTGATTAAAGCTTGAGAAGCTAGAGCTCACATCCAAAAAATAGTTAAATTGGTACTTCAGTTGACTGAAAGCAGTAATGAGGCTTTTTATAAATACAACTCACAAGCTTTATTTTGCATTTGTATGTTTACCAATTTTCATTTGAGACGAAGAAATCCATCTCACAGAAGGCAATATAAAGCATAAAATAAAGCAAGACAGTGCTAGATTCTTGACAGACACATTAGAGCGATGCAGAGCTACAGGGACCTGATTACACACTATCTTCTGCTAGGCAGTCAGTCTCCTGCTGGGATGGGGAGCACATACGCTGGGATGTTCTACAATAAAGCAGTGTTTGTTTCCTATATAGAGCCTTAGAGATGTCACAGGATTATTCCCTCCCAATGCTTCAACGTTTTATTAACATTTTTAAGCAGAGCAGAGTAAGGCACTTACTGTTTAATAACATTACCCCATGCAATGTGTTCTGTGATTCTTGGATCTGTTGCTCTCCTTGCACGAGCCAAAAGCCAAAGCCCAAAGCAACTGCATTGGGTTGATAAGGAATGCCCTTTATTGCTGCTTCTCAGAACAGTACCCAGATCATCAAGAGCTCTAACAGACTAAAAGCAAACTCAAGATTATCTTCTGGAATGTCACATGCAGATGCAGACAAAACTCAGGTGCATGCAGGTCATCTGCTCTGTTCAACATTTGTTATTGCTTTTTTGCTCAGAAGCAGAGCTACAAATAACTGACACCTTATCAATTTTCAAATGAAGCTTCTATAATTACATTGCTATGCCCTACGGAAGCACTACTGGGTTTCTCATAGCAACCTTCAATAATTCAAACACACAGCCCTGCTCCAACCACAAAATTACTAATACTAAGAGAGCTTCATCACTCTTCAACAGAAGAGTCGATATCTGACTGGCAGTTACCACTGTCAGTGGTAATCCAACAGCTTTATCCAAGCCTTGTCTCTTGAGAAATAAAGCTTCATGGAAAAAGTAGTAGTACATTCAGTACACAGTAAGGCAGGATTGCTTCTGCAAGACCTTTCTCACCACTTGCGATGCCTTGAATGCTGAACTACAAAGTCTTTTTAGCAACCCTGTCAGATAGGTAAGCATGATTCCTTCCTAAAGGTACAGGCCTGCAAGACAAGCAAAGCATTCAAAGCAGCCTATGCCACAGAAAGGCTTTTTAATCTCTACCACCCCAATGGCCCGCTCCAATTTCCCTTCCTAGATTTGGTTGGCCCTCATGCCCCTTTTCATTGCTGGGTGCCTGCCTGACACCTGGCCTTGGGCAGACTCAGTTTCTTGAAATATCAGAAAATAAATATTAAAAAAAGTGAGAAATACTCTGTGGCCTTAGGAGCTGGATTAAAACACTGATGGGTTAGATGAGTGTTGGGGTTGAAATAAAGGAGCAGGCACAAGACTTGGGTGCAGGGAAACATTTCAGAAACAGAAAGATGTTACCTCAGCTCAGCTGCACCATGGAACTTCTTCCACAGGAGAGAGCTGGAGCACCTTTTTTAATACCGAAGGGAAAGATAGCATTGAAATATGAAGGCAGAATTTAGCATTACTGGCTTCCAGTCTATGCTATGATCCTATCACCACTGAGTGTAGCTCATCTGGTATTTTCCTGTCAATTTCTATCTTGCTTCAAAACTTTTCTGTCCACTTTTATCTTTCATTCAAAAAAAAAAGAAAAAAAAAGAGTTGTTAAATGTTCCTTCTCATTTTCTGGACCAGATGTTCTCCAAACTGCCATCTGTGCCCAACTAACACACTGTATCTGCATACATAACACTGCAAGTACACAAGGTACTCTGAAGTGTTATAAGACCCAGCCTGGAACAAGAAATACCACTGACAACAGTCCAAAATCCAGTGTCAACAATGTTGCTGAGGAATAACAAAACAAAACAAAAACACCCCACAAACAACAACACAAAAACAAAACCAAAACCAACAAAAACCACAAAACAACAACAACAAAATGAAACACCAAACAAACAAAAAACCCCAATATTTTAAAGGATTGCATTTCAGGATTATCTTCCAAACTCACAACTGTATAAAGTTACTTTCAAAGGCAACCAGAAGTCCATTTACAGAAATCCAAGTTTTACAAAATTTAGAGAATGTTACTAATAAAACTACACTAGATTTTTGGACTCATATGCCTCTATTAATCATGTTTTTCACTGAAAATTAAACTATTTATTTTAAATAAAACTAAGAATTATCATTAGTTTGTGAACTGAGTTGACCTTCTAGATGCTGCATCACTTCATCACCAGAAACAGCTGATCTCAACATCACATTTCAATTTTATTACATTGTATAAGAACAAAACAACCCTTTTCAGCTTCTCCTTGAAAAAAAAAAAAAGACATAAACTATACTGAAATAAACACAGAATTTTCATCTATGTCTACAGAAGAAAATGTGTTGCAGGTTGATCTGCCCCTTCAGCAAACTGAATCCAACTATTTACTCAACAACTTCCCTCAGTTTAGTGGTCTGATGCACTTTTAAAACTTCAGTGAAAACATTTAAGCAATTCATACTCATATTATTTATCAGCAAAGCTATTTTATTTAAATTTGACAACTGACACTAAAGGCTAAATTTACTGCAATAGACAAAGAAAAAAAGTTACACTTAAAAGTAGTATCTTTTAATATCCATTTTTAGCCACCCTGTAAGTGCTCTCTATCATAGTAAAAAAAGACTTCTGGCAATGGTATTGTCAGAAAGGCTTCTCCTCCATTATAGACCCATGATTTTGCACATCCACCACAATGCAAAAAGGTCCCAAATCTCAGTTTAAAAGCTGATAATGAAGATAATACCAAGCTAAAAAGCCAAATTCTAACATAAATGCACAACAGAGGCGCTATGCAGGAATTGGTATTTCTACTTTCCCTTATTCAAAGCCATCTTCATACGCACAAGTGACAAGAAAAATTGTAATGGTTATTTGCCAAACCCTGCAGAGTCATGTGGCAGCAGTGGGTCAATCTTTCAAAGCAGGTTCCAATCTGAACAGTGACTGATCTGCTCTCTTGCAGCTGAGACATCAGGTCATGACAAACATTATCCCAGTCATGCAGCTAACGGCAGAGCTGGAGGGAATCCCTCTAAGAGGAAAGCAGAGACACAAGGAGCAAGTTTCCTTCTGGGAAAATGGGATGAACTAAGGCCATATTGAGAAGAGGCAGGTGGTTCACAGGGTAAAAAGAGCACTAGATCAATGTGTGGAATTCATGTGAAGCCGTGATGTTAAAGCTCTTGGGCAAAAGGCCCAAATCAGACTTCAGGCATGGTATTAATTTCTGGACTGAGTAAACAGGTCAAGAGCCTTACATACATACTAGAGCGTCATCTGCCATCTAGTACAAGGGATGCTTAATTAGCTTAGTAAAGATACAAGGTTTGGGGGGGGGAGGGAGGTGGCAGAATCTGTACCCTTCAGACTACTAACAGCATTTGTAGCACACACTCAAAAAAAATAAAAAAAGGAAACAAAATCAAAGTTATTGAAGCATTTTTTTTTATTAGCACACCAATTAAATGCTAAATTATTTGACATCAGAAATTACATGTTCATAAAATCCACTATGCAAGACAATCCCGTCTCAATAAGTTAGATAGGAGTGTTATTTAAAAAAAAATCTGCAATCAGCAATTAAGCAACATAGAGATAAAATGATGATGAAAAAATTAGGAGGGCAGTGATTCCCTTCAAATTATTTCCATAAAGTCCCAACTGATAGAAATATACAATATGTGTCTGCCTTAAAAATTAATGCAGATTGCAAACTCCTGAGAGAAAGGGGTGTTATCCTCATACTGGACCTCTTTACAGACATATTTTTGGCTACTACTGTAATCACATAACATGACAGGAGCTGGGGGAACAGAAAGGACATGGGAAAATACCTCCTTGATAACCGCTATACCTGTCTCAACCCAAAAGCTGTGTACCTTCACTTCATTTTTGTTTCTGTGTGACAGAAATATGCAACAAAAACACTGGAGAGCAGGAAGCAATCTTTTCAGCTGATTGGGGCATAGTTTCAGCAAAATATGTCTTTATATTCTCAAGCTACAAACACACTATGATACCCTGCCTGTGGGTATAACCACAAAGAGTCAAGGCATTTGACCCAAGGATGTTATGACTATGCTATATACAATCACTTTCTATGATACTAAGGATCTAACAAGCCCCTGACAATAAACAATACTTTTCTAGCTGAGAAAGTAAGCTGCTGCATGGCAGCATTTTCAGGCTTTTCACTGACATCATGCTAAGAAAGAGGCAATTGTCCCAAGGCAGATTTTGACTTATCACCAGCATGAGGGAATGCCTTGTTCACAATCAGTAAAGATTTTGAACCTAGAGGAAAAAGAAAAAAAGAAATCAAACCCAGACTACACAAACCCACTAGAAAAAAATTTGAACTTTTGTCCACTTTGTTTCTAAACAGCAGAAAAATTCTGCAGAAGATACTCCATGTAATGGGTACTAGGGAAAATACCTCACAACTTGAAGTATCACGTTTATTAAGCCTTCGATCCTTCAATTAGTAGAGTATAGGACACCTCTATATTAAGTCTGACAACCTTAACATAAGAAGAGAGACTACAGGTTTCTGAGCAGTAGCCATTTTTTGTTTAAATAGTGTTTTGACCAGAGTTCTGGGCCTGAAATTTTCTGAAATAGTGAACAAAAGGCTGTCAGTTCACAGCAAGAGTGCTGCAAAGTGCACTAGATAGCCTAATGCTGCAAACAAGCTGCACAGTTCTTTGAATCCAGCATTTCTCACAACTCTTCCCTCCCTGTTATCACTTATTCATACTTTGAAATATCCTGCAAGAAAAGCTTGAAAGAGAAGGCCTGGGTACTATGGTACAGGCCACCTAACAAACATAAGAGTTTAGAGAGCAAAAACCTTTACAGTCTCACTATGAGGAACTGTGCACAGTATCAATCACACAGCCACAGGAGCCTGTCCAGAAAGAAAATCTCAAAAATGCAGAGGGAAAAGAGAAGAAACATGACAGCACTATCATCTTTTGATGAACTGAAATCCCTGAGAGACCCCTGAATTCATTCAGCTACTCAAAGAAGGCAAGTAAACCTGTGAAGACAAAGTATAAGCCCTTCAAAAAGTAGAAAGGAAAAAAGGTGAACAAGACATGTTACAAAGAGAGGTGGCAAGTAGCTCAAGATGAGACACCCAGGGAGCTTCACACCACGATTTGAGAAACCTAGTGAAGAAAATTCTTACAAAAGAATGCAATTTTATTCACTGCATTTTTTGTGGCATGTTTCATTTGTTTGGTTTAATTTCTGAATAAATACTTGCACCAGAACACTGATAAGCCTCAAAACAAGGACCTTCTTGAATTTTCTTACCCCCACTCTGTGACCTGAGAAATTTTATATTCACCTTTTTATCTGAAAGTACAATTCTCTTCTTCACAGGGTCTCTGCCTACGTCCAGATGCAAGAAACAACAGTCCTATCACCAGTTAACTGCACAGTAGCAGTTAACTGTTAACTGCAAACGGTTAACAGTTTGTGAGAGCAAACTTCATACCTGCATCATGAATTTAAGTCTCACTTTCTCAGAGAAGAACACTTCTTTAGTTTAATGTAAGCACCCGACTTCACAAAGACAGTGCTGTGTGGAAGTTTAGGCCACATAACCTTAATGTTTAATTTTCATCCTAATATCAACACTGATAAATTGTATTTGTTATATTATACACTACACTGATCAAAAATAAATCTGGGGCATCATAGTTGAGTTAATTATTAAAGAACTAAAGAAAAATGTTATAGGAATTAGTAATCCATCCTCCAGAAACAATCCCAAGCAGGGAGGATAAGACTTTTCAACAAAAGAGCAACCCTGCTTTATTTGTACTGTTTCAGTAAACACAAACATTGCTGTGAAAATGAAAACTCCCACAACCTTACATAAATATCTGCAGCCAAAAAGCATCTCTATGGATAAAGCTGAATACTCTGCAGATGTATTTTCTAATACACAGGGGAGAAAGAAATGCACTAACCTTTTCGTCACAAATACACACCAATGAATGAATGATAAATACTTCTCATTGTTAAATCCCAAAAATCCCAACACACCATACTTTAATCTAGTGACAATGTGGACTCTTTCCATGATTCCCTACCTGGTACAAGGATGTGGAGGAATCCTTCAATACAAGAGTGCTTTAGTGGATATGTTCAAATACATGCCCTATGTGGATACCTCACCCAGGCATGCGCTTCTGTCATTCTTACTATTTTAAAGTATGTCGTGGGTTACCAGGGTTTCCCCCCCTCCCTGGGGG
>JAWWES010000115.1:53228484-53238811 GCA_035583135.1 Lophotriccus pileatus
ATTTCTTGAATTAGGATTGCAGGATCAAGCTGACAGCTAGCATCGCCAGGAATCACCATGCTTTTGCTATTGTGGAAACATCTGTGATGGTATTATTGAAATTATTTTACCAGAAGTCTTGATGTAATGAGAAAACAAGTTAACCTCTTAAGCTTAAGTATAAATAGTTAAATGTTAGTGGTTCATGTAACCATCTTCAAAGCTGTCAATACTGTATTTATGGTAAAACACTTGCTATTTTAACACAGTTCTTACTATACTTAATTTTATTAAACAGTTATTTTTAGTGTTAAGACTTACATTTTGCAAATTATTTGTAAAAACAGACATTAAAAACCAATTTTTTTTATTTACAGCTTCCATATGTGTAGAAAATATCCACTGCAAATATCCCTTACCTATTCAAAACACAGGATGTTGCCCATGAATGAGTAATCCTTGGACAGGCAAATTTAATAGAGGCAAAATGAAACTACCTATGACAATAACATGACTGCCATTATATTTTTTTAAGAAAAAAACTTTTCTATGAAGAGGCTTTTGCCTTGTTCTTTTTTGAAAACATGTATATCTAAGTCATGGAAGAAAAAGGACTCTTAAATACTGAAACACCACATTTGACTCAGGCACTCCCTTAACCTCAAATTGCTGGAGGCCTGGCTGTTTTCCCAAAGATTCACAGCACGCTCTCCCTGTTGTTATGGTGTTTCCTAAACATCTGCTACGTGCCACTTGCAGAAACGGGAATCCAAACAAGACGGACCTTTGATCTGACCCCATACAGCTGTTTTAATTGTATGCTGTAACGTCTACGTCAAATTTAAGCACTGAATAGGCAAAAGATTCCTGCACTTTTTTCGGGAACCTTTATGAAGCCAAGGAGCTGGAACACGTTCGCACACAAACGCTTTTTTCAAGGCACGATGAGAAAACACAACACGAAAGAATGCGAAGGAGTTGCGCTCCTTGGGCGAATTTTACCAAATCGCGGGGCACATTTCCTAACCGTGTGCCCCCCCCCCCGCCAGACCTCCCGGGCCCCTCCCGGTAAAGGGGCCTGGAGAGAACGTCGGAGAAAAAAAAAAAAAAAGAACAATAAGATGAAAAAGCCAAAAATGTTTACACATCGCAGCGGTGCGGGCGGTGCGCGAAGAGTCACAGGTGCCGCCGGAGCCAGCGCTCCCCTCGCCGCCGCCCGCGGCTCCCGGACCCCCCGCCCGCTCCCGAGCCTACGAGAGAGGGCGGAGACCCCCACCAGCCCCCCCGCCCAGAGCCGCAGGTGCGAGGGAAGGCCGGGGGCTCCAGGCTACCCCCCGCCCGCCGTTCCCGGGGCTCATCCCGGCCGGTGCCCGCCGGGCGCGGGGGAGCCGCCGCGGGAAGGACGCGGCACACCACGGACGCGCCCGTCCCGGCGGCGCTCCGGGACCACCCCCCGGGCCCCAGAGAGCGGACTGCCCCGCCGGCCGCCGGCGCCCACCGGAACAAAAGGAAAACAGCCCCGCAGCAGCCCGCGGCCCCGCACAGCGCCCGGCCCATCGCGCCCCCCCTCTCCCGCACTCACCTCGGCGCGGCGGCAGCGGCGGAGCGGGCGGCGGCCACTCGCGCCTGCGGGCTCCCTCCTCCCCCCCCCTCCACCTACCACACACGCCCTGCTTCCCTCCCTCCCTCCCTCCTTCCCTGCCCGCCCTCCCGGCTCCGTCTCTCACCGCTCCCGGAGCGGCGGCGGCGGCTGGGCCCGGCTCCCCCGCCACGTGACCCCCGCCACGTGACCGCCACACTGCCCCGGCCGGCCCCGCCCCCGCCGGGCCGGGGAGCCCCGAACCGAGTCCCGAGGAGGGCACCGGGAGCGGGAACAGCGCCTGGCACACGGGGAACACCCGCCGCTGGCCCCCCTCAGCCCCTCACGCCCCTCTGAAACAGCAGTCACGATGGCCTGTATACGAAATAGGGGTTCTTTGACAACAAAGCACCCAACGACTAGCTTATCCCCCTCCTGCCTTCAGGGCTGAGACAGGAGGAAAAGAAGTCGGTGCCAGTAGCTGGGGGCATCGAGCCCCGTCATGTATCTCGCACTTCTCCCCGCAAAAAAATCACAAACGCTGACGCCACTATATTCCTGAGTTTTTGGCTCAACCCAAAAGCTACAGTGAGTGAAAGTTAGCTGTGCTGACCAGTGTCCCATGCCAAGTGTAACCTTTGCTCCCAGAAAATCATGCTTACAGTAACGGGTCAAGGGGGTGTCTTGTGGGAGAGAATACCGTTATCCTCAGAATTCAGAATACAATCTAGGGATATCAACACTACAAGACCTGGGGGAGCCTCGGTAAAAAAGGGATTGGTATTGGAAACAAACTTTGATGCTGTATTCTGGTATCACATTCAGTGCACATTCACTATCTTCAGAAAGGAGCAACAAAATGGCTTAACAAAGAAGTGTGAAGCATTTAGTAGTTTAAGGAAACCAGAAATAAACTGTAATTATCAACTCCAGAAAAACCATCCAAAGAACAGTACAACGAGAGCAGGAAGTGAAAAGGCCCAATCCCCTGCTGGCTTTAGTAATTACAACTTATTGACCATGTGAGAAACTAAAAGGGTAAATATTTTTCACACCATTCCCCAAAGTTCCATAAGAATTTTATACAGCAGCCTACAGCAAGAACGAGCCAAACTTTTGACAAGGGCCACCTAGGTGTGTGAAAATCTGGAAGACTTGAAGCCTTATGTTCTTGTATTGCTCAGGTGTAATCATTAGCAGGTAAGCAGAAACGTACTTAATGTTGGCATGTGGTTAAATCTGCGCAAGCCTCACTATTATAAAAACTTGACAATATCTTTAAGTTCCACAAGCTTAATTCAGCTCCATATGCTATACAACTAAGAACTCTAAAATTGCCTTTGAAAAAGGCACAGAGTTCCCCTTGCAGAACATTCCCCCACAGGACCTAAATTGGAATAGGTACTGAAGTCTCTTGTGTTACCAAGCACCAACTGCTTGGTAGATGCCTCTGTTATTCTACTTTCCTTCTTCACCTCTCTCTGAATTTACAGCATAAATGACTACCCCATTTTTAATGCATTGGAGAGTTTCACGTGCAAACTTAGTCATTTTTTCACATGCAAATCTATTCACTTCCTTCCACATGAAAACTCATTTTTATTAGCTTTATATGCTTAAATGATTCCAAAAGGCATTTCCTTTTGATGTACCTCACCTTGCAATTTTCCTCCACCATAGAGGAATACATCAGAGGAAGAGAAACAAAGCTTGCTTGGGCAGATTCTCCAAAAGAGCAAGGATTTCCTCAGTAGCTGAGGAGAATAGCCAGGCTGAATGAGGATTAACTAAACCCTCTAGTGGACTGGCTGTTCACCCCAGCTCCCTCCGGCCTCATTTTTGTTGTGGAAGCAGCTCCAATCTGCCATATATATTTTTGCCCTGCTTCTCCGAGGAGCTTAATGCAACCTGAACAGGGAAAATAAGATGTCATCCCAGGATACAAAAAGAACTGACATATTAAAAGCACCAACAATCTTTTTAAGTCTATCAACTCTAGCATATAAAAGAGAAGAGACTGTACCTGTATTCAACAAAGGGAACAATAAGGACAAGCTCAGAATTATCCATCTGGTGTGAATGGCACATAAGGATTTGAAAAACATGTTTCAGACAAGAAATGGCACATAAGGATTTGAAAAACATGTTTCAGACAAGAAATGGCACATAAGGATTTGAAAAACATGTTTCAGACAAGAATAAAGACACTTTGGTAAATGGGAAAATGGGGCAATGTACACCAAGTTGAACAGAAATGCAACTTTTGCATTTTTCTTCATCAAATAACTGATATCCTAAACAAGGGAAATATATTCATGTGGGTTTGTTTGGTTGGTTGTTTTTTTTTTTAACTTGACATAGTATTTCACACAAGATATTAAGCTGAAGAAATGAGGATTAGTACAGATGGAAAGGGATGGGAACTGAAGTGCGGCAGTGGATGGTGCTCCAAAGACAATAAACTGAAGAGATAAAGTAAATGGAGTCCCTGAACAATCAGCCATGATACTTGCCTTTTCAATATTTTTGTTAGGTGACCTTAAAACAAAAACATGAGTGTGGTAGTAAAATTTACTGACAACACAAACTTGGGAGTCAAAAATACAGCCTAGAATCAAAGTAGATATATCATTCAGAAAAGAATGGATGACCCATAGAAGCAGACCACTAAAAATAATAGGATAAAATACAATAGCACAAAGTTAAAAGTGATGAATTGAAGGACTTACAAATATTCATTTTAAACTGAAGGCATCAAGTAAAAAGAGAGGAGGAGAAAAATCTGTATCTTTCAGTCAGCAAGAGAATACACACAAGGCATCAATTTGATGAGATCATGAAAGAAGCTAATACTCCCAGAATTTCAAAGAGAGATCTGGAATATTAAAAGTGTTGCAGTGGTATTGGGAAGACTTCACCCAGAATTCTGCATACAGTTGTGATCAATTACACTAAAGCATGGTAAATTAAACTTGAAATGGGTACTGAGGAGGGCCAGGAGAGAAAGACATGACTGTCTATATGTTACTCTATTGAACAAACACAGTAGTATTTGCCTGTTTTATTTGCTGCATCAGGGTAGGGTCCCTTCTTATGCATTACATAAAAAGTTTAGCATTATAAAACCCTAGTTGTTCAAAGTAAGATCTTTGAATATGTCTACAATATTTTAAAAAATCAATTAATATAAATTGCTCAGCAAAGATCACATTAGAATATTAAAATAAATAGCAGCTGGTGGAAATACTTCCAAAGAGGCTTTTCAGACAGGTCCTTTAATGGCTGAGATATAAATTTATATCTTTTTTAGTTTAAATCTACAGAGACCCCTGCCATATGTAGTTTCTTCAAAACCTTTTATCATTTCTAAGTGTGGTCTCATAAGCAGTTCAAGTAAGAGGACAGCACAGCAAAGCTTAAGCAGTCCTTTTTTGTTGATGTTATTGCAAAGTTCAATGGAGACAACATTCAAATATAGAGTCCTTGAAAAATGTGAAAGAATAAGGGAAAATCCATCAAAATATTCAAGGTCTGAAACACAATTTATCACCAGAGTCCCAAATTACTTCCCTACTATCACTCTCCATAATACAAAATACAACAAATACAGAGGTTGCTGCAAGATCAAATGTTAATTCTTAAAAAAAAAAAAAACAACAACAAACAAACAAAACAACAAAACCAATATAATTACAGTATAATGCCTGTATTATTGTGTGTAGTTCTATAAAGGAACATGATCAAATATTTAAGTCCTTTTACTCCACTGAAAAAAATCATTTCAACCTAGACTTAAAAATACAAAAATACACTGCAAGAATATTACGAATATACTGAGGGTTTTTCCCTTTTTTTTTTTTTTATGGTTTTCACAAAATATAATACAATGATAGAATGCAGCTCTAGGTCCAAATAAAATAATTTCAAAATTATTCCATACTTCAATGAATGATTAGGGATCTCACTGATCGTTTTAATCCTAGTTTTAGGAGGACACGAAATGAATTCCAGATGGGAAAGGTCTGGTTAGCATTATTAGCACCCCAGTTTCCTATGTCTGTTCCCCCTTGAGATCCCCACCACCTGCTTGTGGCTTACGATAATGCTACTCAGCATAAGGGCTGCAAAACATCCCTTTCCTCTGTAAATTGTAAGAAATATTGTTTGGTAATGAAGAATATCTTTCTCCCAAAAGGCGACCATACTGTAGAATCATACAACCACTAAGGCTGGAAAGGACCTCTAAGATCATAAAGTCCAAACTGTTAATCCATCACTGTCATATTAACCATTAAACCATGTTTCCCAGCTTCCACATCCACATGCCTTTTCATGCCTTTCGAACACTTCAAGGGATGGCCCATTTACCTGGGCAGACTGTTTCACTGTGCCTGACCACCCTTTTGGGCGAAGAATTGGGGGAAGAAATTTTTCCTAAGATCCAAAATAAACCTCCCCTGGCACAACTGGAGGCCATTTCCTCATCCTATTGCTTGTTACTTGGGAGAAGAGACCAACCCCCAGCTCACCACAACCTTCTTTCAAGTAGTTGTAGACAGCAATAGGTTCTACCCTGAGCCTCCTTTTATCCAGGCTGAACAACCCCAGCTCCCTCAGCCACTCCTCATAAGACTTCATTGCTCCATTCCCTTCACCAGCTCTGTTGCCCTTCCCTGGACATGCTCCAGCCCCTCAATGACTTTCTTGTAGTGAGGGGCCCAGAATTGTACACAGTATTCAAGATGTGGCCTCACCAGTGTACACAACAGTCACTTCCCTTCTCTGGCTGACCAGAGTATTTCTGACACAAGTTAGGATGCCATTGGCTTTCTTGGGCACCTGGGCATACTGCTGGCTCATGTTCCTGGTGGCTGTTAACCAACACCTCCAGGTCCTTTTCTTCTGGGCCACTTTCCAGCCACTCATCCCTCAGCCTGCAGCGCTGCATGGGGTTGTTGAGAGCGAAGTGCAGGACCCAGTACTTGGCCTCATTGAACCTCATACAGTTGGCCTCAGCCCATCGATCCAGCCTGTCCAGACCCCTCTGTAGAGCCTTTCTGCCCTCCGACAGATCGACACTCCTGCCAAACTTGGTGTCACCCACAAATTGACCGAGGGTATCCTTGATCCACTTGTACAGATCATTCATGGAGATATTAAACAGGACTGGCCCCAACACTGAGCCCTGGGGATCATCATTTGTGACCAGCTGCCAGCTGGATGTAACTCCATTCACCGCTACTCTGGGCCCAGCCATCCAGCCAGGTTTTTACTCAGCCAACACTGCACCCAGCCAAGCCATAAGCAGCCAATTTCTCCAGAAGAATCCTGTGACAGACAGTGTCACAGGCTTAACTGAAGTCCAGGTAGACAATATCCATAGTCTTCTCTATTTATTTTTATGAGTTGCTTTGGTTATGATATTCATCTAACTGTGATGATAATGAAAATTGCACTACATGAAAGCCTCCTTCACTGTTTCAAATTTAGAGGTGTAGTGGGTTGTGTCTTGTAGTTAGCAATTCAAGCAATAGAAGTCCTCTATATGACCTTCACAGTTCCCTTTGTTTTGTAGTACATTAAAAAAATGAGTGAGAATAACTCTGCATGTTGAAAAGCCAGTCTCAGCTTGGTCTAATTTTCCATACTTGTAGCAAACAACTTTAGGAACCAACTTCTGAAACATACACCCTCAGAATCCTTCCTTCCCACTCCATACAGCTCATTCTGACATACAACAGGTTAAACCAGCAGAAATAGCTTTAAAAAATGCTACTCAAAGCCAAAAGGGGAAACATTTACTAATTCCAAGGCTTCAGGTTCCCTGGACAACATGACAGAATTGTTCAGATGTAGCTTTGCCCACTCCTCTTCCCTACTCTATTTCTCCTCTTAAATGCTGTTTGCAGCTCCCTCTGCCTAAATGGTGACCTGGCCAGTAGCAGAAAGCTGTCACAGTCCTCTATCACACTGACCTTGTCATGGCTGTGCTTAACAATATCCATTCCAAATATTCTTTAAGAAACCACACCTCTTTTTTCTTCAGTTCTATACTGACTTTATAACTTTCCTAAAATGAAAAGATAATGTTTGTTTTGACCAAAAGCAAAGTCAAATAGAGGGAGCATGCTTCATTTTACAGCTGAAGAGAGATTTTTCTTTCATATTTTAATTTCAAGCTCGTTGATGATACAGAAGGCCATAATTATTCCAGGGTTACTCATCACTGCTGAATCTCTAGCTCCTGGAATACCTGTATATCTAATGATATACATACAACACACATGCAAAACACATTTTATGCTCAGTAGAGTTGCCAGTGTTGGAGAATGCACAGATTAAAAGGAAGTAAAACTACACTATCATTCCATGTGGAAAAGTGGTCTCATCCAGAACATATAATAGGCATAAAATAAATACATTAAAAACTTGCTCTGCCAGTCCTTGTGTTACATTGGCTCTGGCAATAAATACAGGACCTTTGTAAATCAATTAAGTTCTAGTTAATTTTAAGTATATTTTTGGATACAAAAATAATTGGAGTGTAATCTCTTAGTCTTTATGCTCCTTCTGATTTTGTTCAATTTCAGAATTCACAGGAAATAATAGTTGCAGTCCTAAAACACTCTTCCCCCTCTTTCCTGCCTTCTTGCTTTCGCCCTCTGATCGCACCCCTCTAGCTTTGATACACCGGGAGCACAACACACAAAATGGTGACAGATCACAGGGCCTTCCTTGGTATGTGCATCTGTCACTACTAACAGTGTATCAGCTATGCCAACATTGTAGAAATGCACAATACTTCCTTATCTGCGAGTGATCTCCTCACAGCTGCAAGTGTACCCAGTGTTCTGGGTGTGCTGTAATTTACAGCAGGGGCCATCTTTGCCGTAATAGAAAAATGAACAACTGTATAGCTCTGACAGACAACTCCTTCAATCTATAGTCATCCAGAAATTTTGCTTGCTGTTTCTTTCCTGAGGGGCTACTTATGTGGCTAATCAAATATCTGTCAGTTTTGATGTTGAATGGATTTTCTTTGGTGTGTTCAAGCACATTCCTACATGGGTATTACGAGTCTGCTTTTGGCAAAAGAAAAATATAAATTTGAAAATGAGATTTCTTCCAGGAACCTTATTCTTGTTATTAACAGGTAAAATTGCTCAAGCACAAAAAGCTAAAAACTTACAGTAATACTCTAAAATTTTTGCTTTTAAAATTTGTTCACTGACAGCAATGTTATAGTCTGTTTCTATTCTGTAGTCAATTTTCTTATTACTGCCATACAATCAGAAGTGAAAAAATTACTTTTTCTGTTTATGTGAAAAATACAATTATTAATATTCAAGGTCTTGGGCTTTTTCCCCCCCTCATATTAAAACTGAATTGGTAGTTTTTTTGGGGGTATTTGTTTGTTTGTTTAGGGAACATACTGAATTTTACATTTATATAGGTGTAAACCAATAAAGCTATTCCTTTTTTAGGTGGCCAATGAGGGAAAAACTTTCCATATGTCTCATTTCCATGTACTATTAGCAACACTGTAGGGATAGGGATGCAGAAACCCCCAGTGCAGACTGAAATACAGTAAGATTGAATATTGTATATGTCTTCCATACAGTATGGTGCATGTGTTCTGAGTAATAAGTACACTACAATCACATGCATTGTGTATTATGAGGAAATAAAGAGGGGAAAAATTCATAAACATTACTTCTTATAAACAATGTCTTCTTTTGATTTACAGTCACTAAAAATTATTTAGCTTGAAACAGAACAATTCCTAAAGTAGGATCTTGGTGTGGAGATACACAGACCTACCAGTTAACATCTGAAGGGAAGACCATACTTCAGACTTATCCTTTTAATGTAATATGACTCTGTACCTAAGCATAAAAAGAAAACATTGGGTAACTAAACATCTAAGAAATTTCTGAGCTAAAAATACTACATTCCAAGATCTCCTACAGCAAATAACTCTTTAGAAGGATCCTTTGAAGTTGAATGTTCACCTCTAGCTGAATGCATATCTAATGCTCCAAAGCAGCATAAGTCTTGGACCCACCAATGCCCAGGCTGCAATTTTTTTGATAGCAGCTTAAAATGTTGGTAAGAGCTCCCCTTACTGGTCTGTCTTCAAATTGTCAACTGTTTAGTCCTGAAAATCTAAACAGCAATGTGTAGAATACTACTTCTATTCCATGTAAAAAAAAAAAACAACAAAAAACCAAAAAAACCCCCACAAAAAAACCCCAAACAAAAACCCACAAACAAACCAACCAACCAAAAAACAACCCAAAAAACCAGCAAAACAAAAAAACCCAGCTCCACATCAAATTTCTATCAGATATCCTATTTTTTAAATTCTTATTAGTTGTTAAGTAATAAGACCAAAGATAATGAGTTAGTTTAGGAAGAATTTGTTCGTCCATCACCATGAATTTCAATTTATTGAATCCTTAATTTTGTATAGTCTTAATTTTGTAGGCCTTGCCACAGTCTGAAAGACAAAACAAACACAGACACCCAATTATAACATATCGAGTAATGCCTCATTTCACAGTAACCACCACCAGCTTTAACAGGATCATCTGTGGGATAATCAAGGAGTCAGGGTGGAAATTGGTGTGGAACTTGGAACTGCAAAAATATTTATTACAAAACTTTACTGTTTTCTTCAATGACCTATTGCTTGATTGGAAGAACAAAATATACCTCTCAGATTGTGTTGGTTTAATGATCAAAGACTTTTTGATTTATATATATATA
>JAWWES010000115.1:53244274-53299104 GCA_035583135.1 Lophotriccus pileatus
CTCTGCTCTGGTGAGACCCCACCTGTAGTGCTGGATCCAGATCTGGGTACCCCAGGGTAACAAGGACATGGACCTGTTGGAGCCAGTCCAGAGGAGGGCCGCGAATTTGATAAGAGGACAGGAGCACCTCCCCTGTGAAGACAGGCTGAGAGAGCTGGAACTGTTCAGCCTGGAGAAGGTTCCTTGGAGATCTCATAGCAGCCTTAAAAGATCTGAAGGGGCCTGCAGGGAAGCTGAAGAGGGATTCTCCATCAGGAACTGTAGTGATAGGACAAGGAGTAATGGATACAAGAGAAGGAGGAGAAATTTAGTTTAGATATTAGAAAGAAAATCTTTACTCTGAGGGTGGTGAGGCACTGCAGCAGGTTGCCCAGGGAGGTTGTGGGTGCTCCAACCCTGGCAGCATTCAAAACCAGCTTGGAAAAGGCCTTGAGCAACCTGGTCTAGTGGGAGGCATCCCTGCCCATGGCAGGGGGTTTGGGATTAGATGATCTTTAAGGTCCATTCGAACCCCTATTATCTGTGTTTACTTTCAGAGCTGAACAGAGGCTCCTGGCAGCAGAGAAATGGCACTCTTTTTTAGGCCTCCCATGTTTGCAGGTGCTTGTTTCAAATTCAAGTAATTGTGGCACCTGCTGTCACTGAACCACATGTTTATTGCAGTTGTAGACTGTGGCTAGGGAGAAGAATAAATGCATGTGATTCTGTGAAGAAAGGTAGTGAAGGAGCTGCCATCAGACAGAGTTTGCAGGCGGAAGAGGTGTCTCTGGAGGACTGATTATTCAAAGTGTATCACAGTGCCTTCAAAGTGTATCATAGTGTTGTGTACACTGCTGAAGTGAGTGGATAAGCACAGTGTTGAAATGACAGAAGTTGAAAAGTAGTCTGCTGGCAGTGATTGTGGGAGTGTTGGGGTAATACTGACGTTTTTCAAAAATGCCCCAAACACAAACAAGAGAGAAGTGAAAAATCAAAACTTTTGGGGAAATGAGAAAAGAGGAAGGCACATTAATGGAAGGAAACAAACAGAAACACCTTGTTTAGAGGAGTTAGACACTGACAATAAAAGCGATTTAAGCATTTTTCTTGATCTGTAGACATTACCTTAAATTCAAAGAGCTTATCAGGCTCCCATATTTCAAGGTCACATTTACACATTTTATCATTTTGAGTTAATTGTGATTGTGGTGATATAGACCTAATTTGTTATTTAATAAGGATGACTATGTTTCCAACATAAAAATTTGATTGATATGTGAGATATATTGGTGTGGTTTTATATCCACTTAAAGGCATTAACTCAGTATATCAGTTAGTATAAATGTATCAACACAGACATTGAAATTTCACTCACAAAATACAAGTTTCATATTACTGCTGCAGTGTATGCAAAAACATTTTTTTGCATATTTTTGCAATTATTGTGTTTCGTATTCTTTCTGGGTTTCTCCATAATGCTTGTGCTAAAAATACTATGTGTTCTGCCTGCTAAGACTTGAGAGGAGATCTTCATCAGGAGTAATATGCAGAACTTTGTGGGTTGCCAATGCCAGTTTTTAAATTTTCCTAATTTAGACAAGTTTTTCTTATTTAAAGAAAGTGTAAAGGCAGTAACTTTTGCTAATACATAAAATGGTCAGTATGTGTGAGTGATAGGAATTGGAATCGGTGCTTTTGCCTGGCCTAAATTGACTTGGTCTTCTGTGCTTGACTAATATAAATATATTTTCTTTTAACCTCGTTGTGCAGAGGTTAAGATATAGCTTTAATCAGTGGGCTAAAGTGCATGGTCCCTTATGAACAATCCCACTTGTTAAAAAAGTCAAGGTAATATCTAGAAAGTGTGTAGAAGTTACAGCAAATTTTTCTCATCTTCCCGCTTGTAAATCTGGGAAAATTAAGTGCTTTGATATATATATCAGAAGAATAAATAGTTTCATATTTCTGAAAGACTCTCATATTACCTTCATGAAGACTGCTACTGTCAAGAAAATTCATGCCTTGCATTGGCTTGCCTGTACATTTAGAACTTTGGTAGTTCTAATATATGTATGTTTGTGACTTCAAAAAAAAATTCTAGTTTGATTTCAGCATTCAGTGAATACAGTACAATTATTCTGTTGGTATCCTATGGCTTCATAATGCTGAATTGCTAAGGTCTTAATTTTGGAAAGGGTTCTTTTCTTCTAGAATCAGGCTAGATTCTTGTTCTTTTGCACATGCTAGAATAGAATGACACGCATGTTTTACCTGTAAGCATGCTCTCTGAGTGTCATGAGCCCATGAAATCAGAGCATTTGAGAAATGGTACTAATTTTTAACAAATGCAGAGGTTTCACCTTCTTTAAGTATTAGTTAGATTTGCCATTTAAAGCCAAAAATATGTAGTAGTTCCTTGAACCTTGTTAATCAAAAGGAAAGACTTACTTGCTAACACAATCCGTTTTATAAGCTTTAAAAGCAGCTGGTTGCTGAGTTGTATTAAAGCCCATGTCATATAGAGTAATGTCTTGATGGAGACATGGCCATATCTGGTATTTAGGGGGAGTTACTAAGAAGTAGAAAAGGAAAATTAGAAGCAGGGAAGTTAATTGGAAATACATACTAAAATCAACAGTAGCACATAATTGATGAAAAACTGCTTTAAACTTTTCTTGTAATTGAAATGCAGCCCATTAAATTAAGGAGTTTATAGATTTCTTTAATTGGAGAGCTTTATAGGGAGTGAAATGACACAAATGTGGTTTACTGTGACATTTGCTATCATGACCTTTACTGTAAAAAGACGGGGAAAAACTGCTGCAGGTTTTCTGCTGTAATTCTCAATCATTACTTTTTTTTCTTTTTAATACGCAGAATGTCAGTGTCTGCTTACTGTATATTTTGCTACAGACAAATAGGAACCTCAGGTTCAGCCACAAAAACACACCTACCCTGGAATGATATCAGTAAGTACAGTTCATTATGTATTGATCTGAAGTGTTAATAAAGAGGAATGGTGTGATATCATGCATTATTAAATGCTACTAAAGTTTTAAATCCTGAAGACTTTGTGATTAAAAGCTCCTGCTAATCTAAAGTGCCTATCTGCTTCTGACCTTGCTTTGCATAGTGATCTGTAAAATGACACCAGCAGATTATTTGGGAACAGATACAAACATGATGGGAAGTCCTCTCCTCACTATATGTGGTCTCATTAAACTACCTTAAACTCAGCTTGTATCTGATTTTTTTGGTACCCTCTAGAGCCGTGAAATAATTATGTCCATAAATGGGAAAAAAAGTTTGATTCTATTATTTCTTTTATATTGTGATACTAGTTCTGTGGTCTTTCTTGCTTAGTCTCTGCTCCCTCTGGTGCTTTCTGCATAGAACGACAATTCTTACAAAGTTTATTTCTGAGCATTAAAGACAGGATATTTCAATTTCTGCTCTACAGGAAGCATTGCATTTTTTTTTTCTTTTTCAAACTTCTCTGCCAGTTATTTCTTCAACATGTAGCTGCTGCCTCTTGTCTGCATGCCAAATTCTTATGGTCTCACAAAGATGGAAGCTGGTAGCACTGGTTGTGGGACAAATCTCCCAATTCATGCTGAGGAAAAGAAATTATTCATGATAGGTGAGATGTGTTCCATTGGGTTTGCTGCTCCTGGTAATGATAAGAGTTTCTCTGTAAAGAGATCCTTATATTCAGATGATCAGATCAACGTTGCAGGGACAAAATAGCTGAAATCTGACAAGAATCATTAGACTTAAAAGGAAAATTGTTGCAAGTAGCATGTATTTATTAGCAGTTTGCTTTATAAATTGGATCCAATGGAATTATTTTTAAAAATATATTTTCTTATGGAGACTCTGCAGGACTTTTCAAAGAATGTACATACTCCTGTATGTAATAATATACATTGAATATATAGCTACACCAGGTACAAAAAAATTAACTCCTTAAAATAATTTAGAGTTCAAAATGATTGCTAGTGATACAGGCAGAGAAAGTTGAGTGTTGATTCCTGCAGTTGAGCAATGAATGTAATTGAGAGGTAGCAATACTCAAAGTAAATAGCACTGTTGGGATACATGTTTTATCATCTTGCTTAGGAGAGCAGGAAATTCTAATCAAGCAGTGTTTTCTCTGTTTGTAAATTTTGGTTAATGATTTCCTGAAAGGTGGAGAGCAATAGAAAAATTTTTAAAAGCTTATTCTTAGTGGCTGGTGTTCTTATTGTCCGATACTCAAATGGTAACTATGTTAATACTGAGGTGATGCACACACCTTTGTTTGACATGAGTTTTTCATTTTTTTCAAGGAAAAATTGCAAAGGTAACTGGATCGCTTATACTAGGGTAAGTTATAACTGAGAATCATATAAAGAACTTATGTATACAGTTAAAAGTTTAATTTGTGTATCTCTCAAAAAATGTGACTATCAGGAGACCATTAGACATGGTGGAATGTGGCTTGGAAGCATAATTTCTGTGATAGTTATTACTTATTTCAAGTATTTTATAGCCTTTTCTCTACTTTGTGAAATCAAAATAATCTACAGACTGTTATGTATGTGGTAAAATCTGGATGATTTATAGCAAAGTGATTGTTAACTTTTTTTGCCTCATATTTTTTTAGTTAATACTCATATACAGTTCTCTTTTCTTTAAAGAGGTTTTGTATTCATTACATATGAAGTCCTGTCCTTAAATAAGTTGCTGCAAATCGATACTCAAGCCCTACATCAAGAAAAACTTAAATCCTATGTATATGTACGTACAGCTTCTCTAAATCCAAGTGAATATCAAGGTAAGGTGCATAATTGTTTGTGTTTTAAAAACAGAGTTTTAAGAAAATAGAATGTTTCTGGAAGTCACCTTATATAATAAGGAAAGCTATATTTCCTGAGATCTGTTATCAAAAATCTCACCAAATTTATTTTAAGCTGGTGACCGATATTTTTTTTTTTAAGAGTGTTCTTTCTATACATAGTTCTCTACATATGAGATAACTTTCTTTATATATGTCCATATGTATGTGTGTGTGTATTTTTTTTTTCATATGTTTACAAAAAGTGATGTGAGGGAACTGTCTTTCAGACTTCCTGTAATGTAAAAATACTCTTATAGGGGTCACATACAAAGCCAGAAAAGAAATCCATAAAGCAGTGAGGAAGATTCTAGAAACAGAAGCTAAAATATTCCGGAGACCTTTTAATGGTAGGTATTGAAAGCATGAGTTTATCTATGATTATTATTTTTTAACAGTGTGAAGTATGGCTTTCAGAAAGTAAAATATTTTTTCTCACAAACTTGACATGTTCTTTTCTTTTGAAACAGTGATAATATAACTTACAATTTCTGTATTAATATGGATTATCAGTTGTCTATTTTCTATGTATTAAAACCATTATTTTTCTTAAAGTGAACAGAAGCAATGGTTAAGAGGAGATTTGAGGGTTGTTTTCATAGAATTATAGAATCATAGAATCGACTGGGTTGGAAATGACCTCTGAGATTATCAAGTCCAACCCTTGATCCACTACCAGCACAGTTACTAGACTATGGCACTAAGTGCTACATCCAGTCTCGTCTTAAAAACCTCCAGGGACGGAGAATCCACCACTTCCCTGGGCAGCCCATTCCAATGTCTGATTTTGTTCCTATTTCAGAAGATTTAAAGCTTAAGATACTAGGCTAATATTTCATACCAGTTTTGTGTACAAAAGGTATTTGTGGGATGAAATACTCTCAAAATCTCATCATAGAAAAGTATGTTATGCTTTCATCACAATTGACGATATTAACTGAAAGCAGTACTATCTTTTTGTAATAGTGTCACTGCTTTTTAAAGTAATTTAAAATAAGAACTGCAATATGTATAAGAAACTGTGTTCCTGAGGCATATGGTCTATTCTCATTTAACTGTCTGTTAAATAATTATAACAATATGCAACTCCTATGAAATGTCATGTCATCGTGTGAAATTAATTGTTCAAGGTCAGAGCCTCAGAAGTTGCTGGTAATTCTGGTTGATAAGTGCCAGCCAGGGGTTGTCACATATATTTGAAATATCAACTTGGTGCCACTAATTAATTAAACCCACCATTTAAGGATCAGCATTTTACTGATGTCATTCTGTCATTGTTTATTGTACTAATTTAATATTAAAACGTTACACTCTAAGTTACTCTTAACAACCAACATTCAGAAATTAAAAGAAATGTATTTCCTTACTCAACAAATAGAAACGTGAGTGTTAAAATGCTCATTGATAATAGCTTGTGTTTTATTTGTTTCCTGTTAAAAGAACAATTTGGTACATTTGATGGAGAAGAGCATGAGTGTGCCTTATGGCTTCTCTTAAAGAGAACTCAGTCAGAAGACAAAATGGTCCGACTGCAGGCTGTACAAGACCTGGCAAGCAACAGTCACTGGCGTGGTAATGTGTCCTGATGTAGCCTAATTCATCCCATAAATGTGACAAAGTCTCAGTTAGCTGTTCCAAGTCTGTTGCCAACATGAAGAAAAGCTAGTAACTGCAAGAAGCATAAATATGCTCTAAAATTTGGTGTAAAATGTGGGGAAGTTATTTACATTTCAAGTAGCTGTTCTTTCCTAACACCCTGACACAGTGTATGTCTGCAGTGCAGGCCTCTCTCTCCTTCTCACGAGAGAATTCCAACCATTGCTGTGTTGTGGGAGAGCAGTTCATGCGCCTTATTCCTAGGGTTTTCTTTTGGGACTGCTAATACAGTCACAAGTTCCGGCAGTGATTTTTTTTGTAAGGCTCTATAGGAGTGACTTTAAAGCCATGATTAAGTTGATAAAAATTGGTTAGGAACTGATAAGTAGTAATGACAAACCAGAGATAGAGGACTTGTATGTGTAAACATAATTTGTAAGCCATTTTTTGTCCTAGTTATTTAGTAGTAATAAGTTCACCCTGTTGCTCTAGCAGCAAATATCCTTGAAACCCCAAGGGGAGGTGTGTATGTATGTGTATGTGTGTGTCTTCCTCCCTGCTCCATCACTAGGCCACATAAACTTGATGACATTCTGTTCTGGATTCTCATTAGTCTGATAATTCAGTCAATTGAGGATCTTTCACTCTTCCAATGCAACTCCAAGCCATGGGATTTGTTTTATTTCAAATTGCCTCTTTAAAAATCTAATTAATTTTCACGGGGACTTTACATCAACAAACTGTGCTCGAAAACATTTGAAAGCTAGGATGTACCAAAACTGAAGCTTTGTGTACTAGTTTAATGTAACTGTTTGGTGTTTGTAGGAGAATACTATCTGTTAGTGGGTGATTTCAGGATCTCAGAGCACAGGATGTCCAGTATAAGGAATTTAGTTGCTTGTTGTTATCTCCCTTTCTCTGTAGCGCTCATTGTTGTAGTATTTGGACGTTTCACAAACACTGTTCTTGCCAACTGCCTCATGAGGGAAACAAGCTTTTATTTAACCTGATAATTCAAAACGAAGTCCAAGAAAATTTAAGATTGAAAGTGTGTGCTAACTTTTCACAGCTAGAACCAAAGTGTTCAGCTTGTCCAAAGCACAGCTCCAGTGAGTTCAGTTTGCAGGTGTAAGTGATACGCACTGAAGAAAAAATGAGGCCAATCTGTGACTGTGGAAATTATATTTTAAATTGCTTGTCAGTTTTGTTCTAGAATTGAATTACAGTAACAAGAATAGAAGCAATTTTTTGTTTTCTTTCCCTTCAGTTTGCTGCTGAATTTCAGTATGTAATTTTCAGTATTTCCAGCTGTAAAGTAAGTAGGTTTTGGAAAGGAAGAGTAGTTGCTTTTTAAATCTGCTCTCCCGTCAGCAAAGTAACTGAAAGTCTCCCTTGTATTTTCAGTAAGGAAGGGCTACTTAAACTGTACTGTGCTATCAATTTTATTGAAACATGGCTTTTTGTATCATTTGAAATTTGGGGTGTGTGTCTTTGCAGTATTTGGATTTAAGGCTGTGGTTTTTAATAATGTGTGCAGAAGACTATGCACAATGCCTTTTAAATTTAAACACTGAACATTTGTTTTTACTTGCACTCAACTTATATCTGAGGACCTATATGAAACTGGTCTATAATGAACAGTTAGTGCCCAGGTGTATTTCAGTTCAGCATAGTGCTGATCTAACATCTGCAGTTTTTAACTTCTGGAATTTGTGGTTACAGAATCAGAGCTTGTTTAAGTAGACTGCAGAGAGATGGTTCTTTTTTCAAGTGTATTTACAAAATAGATCAGAAACTTCATTTAAAACCAACTGAAATGTTTAAGGTTAGTTTAACCCTAACACTGAAATTCTCGTTTGACAGATTATCAATATGGTACAGTTGCTCAAACCTGTGATCAAAGGACTGCTATAGGTTTGGCTCGATCCAAAGGTATTGACCTTCGCTTTTTCCTGCCTCCACCACCATTGCCAAAAATAAAGACTGTAAGTAAATGACAAGTAGGTATTAGATGATTCTTAGTTGCTCATTTGTTTTTACTGCTGTTGTTGTTGTTAACCGTTTAAAATAGAGTTCTTGTAAAGTAACTAATTAGTAGTAAAATTAAGACCAAAAGACAAAACTGTAATATATGATCTTCACCTGGGGTATATATGCATTAGCAAGTGGCATGATGGAAAGAAAGAAGGTTGGGAGCATTGCTCAATTACTGTTCTTGAACTGTATATCCACAGTACATATTTACCAGCAGTGAAGTCTGAACCAGTTAGCAGTATGATACACATACTGCTTGTCTGTACCTAATGGGCAATGCAAAGAAGTTATCCTGGATTGCCTTGTTGATCCTTACAGAATCCTACACATAGGTAGTGTTCCTGGAGGCCTTTTCATCCTCAGTGCTAGTGTGGTGCTCTGATCTAGACCCACCTCTTCATTGCCAGCCTTTGGGTGTCAAGAAGTCTTTATTGGATAAATTTGGCCTTAGTTTTTCTTTTTAAGGTAATTTTTAAGGGGGTGTGTATATATATTATATATATGATGGTCAGAGCAATCATGCCATCATCAGCTTCAATAAACAATTGGCACACAAAGCATAAGATACGAAGTGTTTTGTAATGCTGATAGAATGAATACTGGCAAAAGTCCCTGTCAGAAACTACCTCTGTATCTTAACTAGCAAAACTCTGAAATGCCAGCTCTGATTTGTAGTGTTATTTTCAGTATTTCCTTTCTTATCTTCATAACATTGTGTGATAGTGGATCTGTACCTGTCAGTCCTTAATTATGAGGTTATGCTAGTATATGGTTGTGTATATATTTTTACAGCAGTATGATTACTGGGTGATTGAAGTTAAGAGTTCCCAATCTACTGCTTAGAAAGTTGAAGCAAATCATTGTGGCAGCTCTAATCATCACAAAAGTCTCCATGTCTGATTGTAGCAAGGATTAGAATAACTGTGAATTCCGTGACTGTGGGCAAATAAACTTTGTTATTCAACTTTGTTGAATCTATCAGTTGATCTACGGATTGTTAAATGAATACCTGTATGAATATTTTGAATATAAAAGCTTAAAAGAAATGTTGTCTTTATTTTTGACTAGTAATTTATACTTTAATTTTAATGGAGTGTCACCAAAAGCGCAGCATCATGAGATGGTTGTGGAAGGTGATTGTTGTGCTCTACTCTGAGCTGGTGCGACCCCACCCCAAACAGTGTGTGCAGTTTTGGGCACAACAACATAAAAAAAGTTATAAAGCTATTAGAGAGCATCGAAATGAGGGCTATGAAGATGATGAAGGGCCTAGAGAGGAGGCTATGTGAGGAGCAGCTGAGGTCACTTGGTCTGTTCAGCCTGGAGAAGAGGAGACTGAAAGAAGACCTCATTGCAGTTACAACTTCCTCCTGAGGGGAAGAGGAGGGGCAGGCACTGATCTCTTCTCTCTGTTGACCAGTGACAGGACCTGAGGGAATGGCCTGAAATTGTGTCAGGGGTGGTTTAGATTGGGTATTAGAAAAGGTTCTTGGTAGTTGGGAATGGAACAGGCTCCCCAGGGAAGTGGTCACAGCACCAAGCCTGACAGAGTTCAAGAAGTGTTTGAACAAAGCTCTCAGGCGTGCAGTGTGATTTGTGGAGTGGTCCTGTGCAGGGCTAGGAGTTGGACTTCGATGATCCTTGTAGGTCACTTCCAACTTAGGATATTCTATGATTCTAGGAAAATTACTGTGTAGTTAAGGATGAACTTTTAAGCTTCCTGTTCCAAGAGGAACATACCGCAGTATGAAGTGTAAAGTATGAAGCTTTTCGTCACTTATTTGGTGGTTTTAGAATTACCAGTTTTCAAAGTCTTTACAGATGTAACTATTAAAAAGTTGCAGAGCACTTAAGTCCAGGGTTCATATTTTTATGGTCTCATTAGTATGCCTGATTCCATTATGTCAAATATTTATTTTCTCTGTGTTTTGCTTCGTGCTTTGAACAAAACTAAAAGCTATTTTACTGCTTGCAGGATTATCCCATAGAAGATGAACTTCGCTTGTTGTTGGTATCTTTACCCCAGACTGGTCTTGATCCATGTGTCCAGTACTTCACGTCTCTTGCTTTACGTGAAAGTAGCCAGACTCTCGCTGCACAAAGGGTGAGTTCCCATCTGCAAAGTAGAACTGTGTGGGCTCTTTGTTCCTGCACAGCTCAAAGATATAAACCTATTTCCACATTTTTGAGCATTGTGAGAGGAAGGGAAATGCAGAGACTTTGTGACCGCAAAACATAAGCGAAATCTCTTCTAAATACAGACTGTCTGCTTGAAAGCTTATTTGTGTTTCCCAGCTGAATTAGTCGAAAGGGATTGTGAAAGACTGTATCCTTCAAACCTTCCCATTAAGTAGATATTTCAACATTTTATCCAAAACATTCCTTCCCCTTGTAATGCTCGTAAAATGATTTTTCACATTTCATCTTACTGTTGTTTGAGTTTTCATTTACTGCAGAGATGATTAAACATCTGTTAAGTCTTACTAGAAAACTTATTAGGTTGTTAGCACACCTCAAATAGTAAACTGTTATATCAATTGGAAATTCCTTCCTGGAACAGGTCCCTGTTACCAAACCAGGAATGGAATAGTCTAGTGGTCTGTTTGAACTTGGAAATTAAAGGTTCTTCAAAAGTGCAACAGCTTCCTTAGTGTCTTTAGGAACATCATTTAAAGTGCCATTATTGCTTAAAAATAATAATTGTAATGCCACTTTCATCCACTCTTTCTTATGAATTTTATTTTTTTATTTGGAAGTTGTGACTTCTTTAATGAGTGATTATTATTTTTCATAAGATAGATACATTAATGATGAATAGCATCATGCTATTCAATGCAATAGCAAATGTGAATTCATTTTAATAGTGATGCTTGTCAGCCTTCATTTAGAGATTTCAGAGGGCAATAACTCTATAGTTCCTGTAACAGAGTTATGTGTATTATTTGTATACTATCACTCCTTTATTTTTTTCAGTCAGAGCTCTTGCTACAAAGTAAGCTTTGGTGAGACACTGCACTTGTAGGCATTTTGATTTTTATTGAGGTTATGCTGGTCTTTCTGCTGTGTGATTGAGAGACTGGTTGTCAGAGGCTATGCCACATATGGGAGACCTTTTTCCCTCCTATTTTCAGTTTTGCAACTATGGAAGTCTAAATTTAGTTTGAGTCTTGTTTTTAACACTTAAGCAAATGATCTTAAAAGAAGACATTTGCTAAAAAAATGAAAATCCTGCGTTTTTTCACTTTATTTATGTTTTGAAGTTAATAGACTATGGAGACTACTGACTGAAAATCTAATTAATATTTCCCTTAAAAAGAGTAAATATTTTTATGGTGTACTGTTGTGTAATTTGTACATTTTGAAAAGTGTATGCATGCTGTGCACTCTTTAAAGCAATTTCTATAGGTCATTACACACTTAACGGTTCAGTTTAGACATCCTTGTTTTATGTAGCCATTTGAAGAGTGTTATGATTTTCACTGTTTCTCATTTCAGGGAGGCTTATGGTGTTTTGGAGGAAACGGACTTCCATATTGTGAGACGTTGAGTAAAATCCCTTCAGAAACAGTGGAACTCTTTTGCTTGCAGGCTTTAGTACAGCATTCTAAGGTAATTTGTCCTTTAAACTATAACTGAAAAACTACATTTATTAACATTCCCTTCTAATGCTCTCTCATGTATTGTGAAGGAATTGCCATTTCTTTGTCTCCTACCCCTCACTCTTTCTGTAAGGGTGTTCAGACAACTGACACTGGTGTGAAACAAAGGCAGTGAAACAAGCTAATTTTTTTTTCTCATGGGGAAGTGTATGTAAGTTCTGTTCTTGTTTCTAATTAGCCTTTACAAGTTCCCCTGTAGTATACCTGTGTGTACCTTTCAAGAAGTAAAAGGGCAGCTCTGAGACAGAAAAGCAGGAGAGAATGCCTGAGGTGGCTTAAACGATTTCATCCTGTGTGGGGCTACTTCCCACTGATAGCCAGTCATTGGAGATGGATATCATGAGGAAACAGTGTTTCCACTCTGCAGCTTCTCAGTAATTGAGATACTGATGATGTGAAATTCTTAGTGCAAAGTAGGTGTATTTGTGTGAGTCAGGGTACATCA
Source organism: Lophotriccus pileatus (assembly GCA_035583135.1). Classification (NCBI taxonomy): domain Eukaryota; kingdom Metazoa; phylum Chordata; class Aves; order Passeriformes; family Tyrannidae; genus Lophotriccus; species Lophotriccus pileatus. Next base: position 53,256,864 of record JAWWES010000115.1, read on the forward strand.
GTTCAGAAAATTACAAGCAGGTCTCTTTTTATGGCTCTTAATCCAACTCTAGTGCTGGGTTTTCACAAAGCAAAGTAGCCTCATGAATTCAAACCTTATCTATTCCAGAAACTCCATCCTTCAAAGCTACTGCCTTTGGGCAGAATACTGCACAGTAACCACCTAATACAGTGGCCTCCCAGGACCAGTCTGTTCTTTGCAGACACAAGTGAAGAGTATGAAAGACTTTTTGTAACAGTGATCCTTCTTGTTTCCTGTTGCTGCACTCTTCTGTGTGCACTTAACTGCTCAGAAGCTAAATCACCAAGAAAAGTGTTGAGAACACCAAATTGTTGTTGATAGTAGGGATGGATAAAGTGCAGTTTGCTGGTATTCCTTTCACATCTTCCATGTACATAGAAATTCTGACTTAGTCTGGATTGTGTTATATTCCAGATTTTCAGTTTAAACAAGTTGTGACTGTACTCGTTCCAAATGCATGTCTGTCTGTTGAGAGCCACGGACATGAGGATATCAGCAGTTCTGTAGCTACCACGCATTTTTAAGCACTGTAGACAATCTGTTTGAGTCATAAGCATTTGGCCAATATTGGTAGTTGACACTACAACTAATTAGTGCATATTCATCTGCTTAGGCTAAAATCTGTTGGTGCTCTTAGGATCAATAATGATAGCAGTACTGTTTGGAAGTAGAAATACCTTTGCATTTCAGTGCATTTTAGATGGTAGACAGGAAGACAAGTGGTTCTGGTTGAGATAATAATGCTCTAACAAATGCAGAAAATTGGCCTGTTTCAGACTCTTGAATTTAAGTTGAAATTTGATCATGCCAAATGGAGAGTAATCTCATCTCCCTCAGATGTGGAGGAGAATAGAGCAATGGTACTCAGTGTTTTCCAGGTTGTCAATTCATAAGAATCATGCATTTAGCATATTAAAATATTTACTTCCTCTTTAACTATGGCCTAATAAATTCTAGATTAATAATAATTTCCATGTAATAAGTGCTCTGCATTATATTGACTCCTTGAAACTCCCTAATCTGGGAATTAACAGTATCTAAAGAACCTTCTGCAGAACACGTATTGATTATCACTGTATTTACTGTATAATACTAGATTTCTTCTCACTGTGATAAAATTGAAGCTAAAGGAGGCCTTCAGCTACTACAGAGGATATACCAGCTACGTAAAGATTCTGCAAAGATACAGAGGAACATAATTCGCATTATTGGAAATATGGCTTTGGATGAACATCTTCATTCATCCATAGTACGTGCAGGTAAAAGGAAAGCAAATGCGAGTAGTCTGTCAAATTTCTATTCTAAAAATGTCCAAGGATTTGGTGCTTATGTAAAACGAAGAGGACCACGGCAGTGGTGTGGTTTTTATAATTGCAGGGCTGCGGGGGTGTTGTTCGGGTTTTTTAATACAAAAAATTTAGATTGGTTAGATGGTTTTGATTAAGAACTCCTGTTTACTGTCTAGCCAATGTATGTCAATGAGAGGTGTCCAAAGTCTGATGGATGGTGAAAATTTGGACTTTGTTGATGTTTGGTTCACATTACTGGCAAAAATCTTTTTTGAGTTTTCTGCTCTTACAGATCATCTATCTTTGAAGATTTTTTTAAATTTATTTACTGTGTTTTAGTCTTGTACAGGAACAGACCAACTTGCAATCCTTACGTTTTGGAACAAAGTGAAACATGATATCATTCCCTCCCTGTTTTTTGTTAGACTACTAACTTCTGCTAAGCTTTTCTCTCATACCCCTTTTTAATACTCTCTAAATATCACAATGAAAGTTCTGTACCAAGTAAATAAATCTCAATGTTTTATTAGAAAATAAATAAAGAGAAAATATCAATATGCTGTTGTATAGGTCTGAGCTGGTGTCTGCCTTTCAAACACAATGTGCATTTTTAATCTCTCTGTTACACAAGGGAGAAGTAGCAAAGGCACAGGAAAAGACTGTGAGGATGATGAAAAGTTTGAAATGGCTGTGATATAAAGAACAAACAACTAAACTGAGATGTTTAATATGGGAAAAAGCAACTGAAAGAGAATACAATGAAGATTTGTAAAATTCTCTTCACTGGCATAGAGAAGGCAGAGAGGTCATCTGTTGGTTGCTGTGATGCAAGACCAAAGGTTCTTGCACATTAAATTATGGAGAGACAGAATAAATATATTTTTCAATATATTGCGTGACCAAACTAAAAATTGCCATAAAACATAGTGATAGTTAAAGATTTATAAAGCTTCAAAAAGTGATTAGACAAATTCATTTTAAAAAAAATCCATAAAGTTCTACACATGGAAACCAAGTTGACTGCAGAAAACCAAAGGGCATAGAGTAGAATCAGCACTGTATAATTGCCCGTTTGCTGCTCTATTCTTTTATTGTTCTGCAACTTCCACACTGCTCACTTCTGAAGAAAGGCAGCTGGACTACAAAGGCTTTTGTTCTGAGTTCTAGCACCATTTCTAAATTCTTATGATTGTTAAAAGCATATATGTAAAGGAAGAGATTGAAACAGGAGAGTCAGCAGCTCCTTAGGACAGAACTCTCAGTACAAAAGGAATTTTAGACAGTGAACCAAACTCCAGAGATCAGCAGTTGGATACTGCTGGTCTGGAGTTGATAAAGTTTCTCTTTTATTGCTGGATGATGCATAAGAAGAAAGAACCTCTAAGGCTCTTTTCCTTGCAAAAACTGCTGGCACAGAAAGAGGAAGAAAAAGTGATGCATTGTGTAGTAGCTGTGATGGGGTATCTGGGGACAGAGGATTCTGAACACTATTTTTGATTCTTTGTCTTGGCTCATTTAAGAGAAATGCAAAACCGAAGGCTGCATTAGATTTAGTCAAACTAGCTTGGCAGTCCTCCATTGTATTTGGAGAACTGAAAGTAGACTTAAGATAGTATTCTTTGTATTTGGAGAACTGAAAGTAGATTTTAGTATTCTTCTGAAGGAGAACATGCACAGTGGTCAACATATATTCTGCTTAGAAATGTAATTTGAATACAGAATTCTTAAAAAATTTGTTGGTTTGTTTAAATCAAAACTCAAAATGTCAGTTCATTCTCTTCCTCAGTCTGCAGTGAACTATCTTGAATGAGCAACTCACTGACTGCACTAATAGTAACATAATGTACATAATTTTGAAACAATGCTCATGAGATAAATTGTTCTTTTTTAAATCAGCCTCCATTTGATAATCTCCCTTCAAGGTTTTCCTTTTGAACTTGACTGTAATGTAATTGTGATTTATAGGCTAGCAAACCAAAACTTTTGCTAGCAGCAACAAGATTTATCAGGATTTTAAAGAGACATATATATTTACGTGTGCACAAAAAAGAAAATCCTTTGAATTTTTCAGTACTCTGTGAACATCCCCATCCATGTCTAAGAAAATTTTACACTTTAGGCAGAATACTATAAAGTGTCTGTAAGTCATAGTAGCTATGACTTAAAATTTTATTGATGATTGTATCAAATCTAATTATCTTATGTTTCTGTGGTATAAATAGTATAGTATTTTTAGAATAGAAGGGATGTTTTAATTCCATGATGAGTTTTTCATACACTGGATTTTAAAATTAGAAATGGTCGTATTCTTATGGCAAGCATCATTTTTTTTAACCTACCATTGCTCCTGTAGGTTGTTTTTTATGCTTCTCTTGTGCTTTAAGATTCATTTCTTCCATCTTCCTTGCATCTTACCTGCAAAAAGAGACCTGAGATCTGTTCTCTGACAACTGTATTGACCTGCTGATACACTTACTTTTTCTTCTGAGAAGAAGAGGTTCTCCTTCAGATCATAAGCAGAACAGTAGTAAAATACATTGCTTCCTTGCCACTCTGAATTTTTGAATTTTGGAGATTCCACATCTTTGGCTTTCCTGAGGCAAAGAGTGGATTGAAATAATTTATTTTGATGTTACCCTTCTTAAGTTTTAACATCTGTTTCCACAAGTATAGTTTAAAGGGTGATGTTTCTGAATTCTTTTGTTTGGATGATGTTTCTATTTGTTAACCTGCCACTGTGTTTTCTCAATGTAGGTTGGGTTTCTGTACTTGCTGAAGTAATGAAATCCCCCCATATCATTCAGTCTTCTCATGCATCCAGAGCTTTGGCTAATCTAGACAGGGACACGGTGGAAGAAAAATACCCAGATGGCGTTTATGTCTTACATCCGCAGTACCGTAGCAGGTAAAGCAGAAGGAGACATTGTAAATGCTGTACTTTGAGTTACTTGTTACGCTGTTCAGTTACAGAGCCTGGGAAGAGTTGAAATCAGAGTGCTGCTGTAGTGATATCACCTGCTCCTCCTGCTCTTTGGTGGGTTGAAAGGACTGAATTTACATTCTCAAGTAGAGGAACAACAGAAGTGGTTGGAGTGGTCCATAACCATGAAAAGAGTATTACTCTAATTCGTGGAAAAATCCGAACACAAAATATGAGGTTTGCATGTGTTGCAACCCTTTAACCTCTGCAGTGTATGTCTTGGATACCATACCTTGTAATTATTCTACTGGCATCAGCACGTGTTGGCCTAAGATGCAGTAAATTTTCAACTTAGCCTCTTCAAATAGCAGTTGTGGATGTGGGACTGAAGCAGTCTCCAGCGTGGTATGTCACTTAGTAGCAACTATTCCCTAGGTTCATTGGTGTTACTCAGATTGCAGTGAAGATCTAATTAGATGATAAAGCTGCATTAATAGTAGCTGGAGGGAAAGCTGGTTTTCATTACAGAAAATTATGATTTGTGAGGCTGGTACTTTCCATACATCTTTTTATATCTCTTCTAGGTGGGTCCCTGGTTTTTGTCTTGATCTGAGCGTATTCTTTGAAATATCATGAAATATTGTCCATGAGATAAGAAATCACATGTGTTGTTAAAAAAAGTGTTTTGACATCCCTTAGGTTAATAAGTTCTAATTTGCTAAAAGCATATGTACCGCATATCTCTTAAAAATTCCTTTTTTCTTGATCAGTCAGCCCATCAGAGCAGACATCCTTTTTGTTCATGGTCTTTTGGGAGCAGCATTTAAAACCTGGCGACAGCAAGACCTTGACAGGCATTTGGATAAAAAGGTCTCAGAAGGGGAAGAGGACTATAGTCAGTGCTGGCCAAAGGTAAAAAGACAGTAACGTTTTTACACATGGCTGCTGTTTTCTCATTAATGAGAGCTGTCCAAAGCATCTAGAAGGACACTGTCTGGCAGATGTCTTTTTTGAATCACAATAGTTGTAGTACGTTATACAAGTAACACTTTCTTAGTTCCTGATAGATTTTTGTTAGTGAGTTGCTTGTTCTTGCAAGGAAAAATCCCTGCTAAATTTAATGCTTTCAACATCATTCATGTGCTAGTGAAAGAGAAGGCTATGACTGCTTTCCTTATGCTCTTTTTTTTATTTTTTTTTAGGGAATGTTGTTGCTGAGGAAAATATATATAAAATTACATTTTAAATTAAGTACCCTTTTTTACATAGGTGTCTGAGTACGTGCAGATTGCTCTTTAAGTATTGTTGGTGAATAAGTAGTTACTGCTTCAAGTGACTCACATGGGTATAGCCACTGAAGTATCTCTGTAAAACTTGAACTGATCAGTCCTGTTGGTAATCTTAGTCTTGTTTTGCCCAGGAGAGGGAGCCAGGAACGCACGAGTTAGAGATCAGCCTTCATCCTTTGCCTGCTTTGTGGCTGGGGAACAGCCTAGAGTTTGCCAGCATATAATAAAAGAATAATAATCCATGTGTAAAATGTATTTGGTGATTGATTAATAAGCAAAAGTGTTGCTTGATATTGTCCCCATAGTAACATCTTTGCTTCATTGCTGATAAGTTGCTTGCAAGAGTTTAAGTACCCCAATTATAAGTTCTTTGGTTTTGCTTTTCTTTTAATTTAGACATGGCTGGCTTCGGACTGTCCTTCCCTTAGAATCCTATCTGTAGAATATGACACCCATTTGAGTGACTGGAAAGCCAAATGCCCTGTTGAGGCTCACAGGTAACAAATATAGCATCTGCAGTTTGCAGGGAGGGCAGGAGGGAGACCTGTAAAGCTAATCCTTGGGATCACCTACTGTGAAACAGTGAATTTAACTTGTGTTGCGTTGGAAAACCAAATTTGGAAAAAAATTAAGTACAGTCTTGGTATGCTTGAGTTTTTTTAGCGTCATGAAGAGCTACTTCTGGCAACTTCATGAACTCTTACAGTCCATTCTACTCATGTTTAGGGAAGACAGTAAACTATGCTATTAATTAATGTAAATCTTAAGGGGAATATTTCTTGAAGTGACCCAATAATTCTTTATAAGCACAACAAAAAAAATCACTGTACTGTGTCTTTGTACTCCTGATAAAATGAAGCATATATTTTCATAGAATTGTTTCGTTTGGAAAAACCCTTCAGGTCATCGAGTCCCACCATTAAGCCAGCATTGCCAAGTCCACCACTAAACCGTGTCCCTAAGTCACATCTACACATCCTTTTAGTACCTCCAGGAATGGGGACTCAACCATTTCCTGGGCAGCCTGTTTCAGTGCTTGACAACCCTTTTGATGAAGAAATTTTTCCTAATATCCAATCTAAACCTCCCCTGGTGCAACTTGAGGTTGTTTCCTCTCGTCCTGTCATTTGTTACCTGGGCCAAAAGACCAGCCCCCAAGTGGCGAGTCGTAGCAATAGAGCGATAAGGTCACCCCTGAGCCTCCTTTTCTCCAGGTTAAACAACCCCAGCTCCTTCAGCTGTTCCTCACAGGACTTGTTCTCCAGACCCTTCACTGGCTCCATTGCCCTTCTCTGGATGTGTTCCAGTGCCTCAAAGTCTTTCTTGTAGTGAGGAGCCCAAAACCGAACACAGGATTCAATGCATTGCCTCACCAGTCACTTCCCTCATCCTGCCACCACACTATTTCCGATACAAAGATACTGTTATTCAAAAAGTGTTACTTTAATCCATAAAATACAGCAACTGTATCTGATTTGGTCAGATAGTGTAATTGTCAGAGGAGCTGCATTTTTACTGTTGGTGAACTGGATAGGTCAGAGGAAGGTGCAACCATCAAGCATTTTCTTCCTGAAAAATACTTTGAGCCTAAGTCCTCCAAGCAGTTATGCAGATGCTTTAGCATGTGACTACTACTGTAGATTGAACTTGTGTACTTCAGTGGAGGTGTGTGCATGACTGCTCACAGGTTAGGAATCTGAAAGCAGATTATGTTTTGTGCAGGGAAGAGGAAAAAAATTCAGCATGTGTGTAGTAGAGTTGGAACTTGGTTCTTGTTCGTTCCCTCCTCCTCCTGAAAGCTCAATGCAATTATTGCATTAAAGAAGGCATGTAAGCAGGGAAAAAACAAGGCAGACATGACTGTTAATGTGCCTATTTGAAATGAGGCAGAATAATGACAATAAGAAGTATGTAGGTGGTTACAGGTCCAAAGAAGGTTGGAAATGGCTTTAAGCTGCACCAGAGGAGGTATAAATTGGATAACAGGAAAAAATTCTTCACTGAAAGGGTTCTCAAACCCTGGAGGAGGCTGCCCATGGGGGTGGTTGTCTCCCCATCTCTGGAGGTGATACAAAGATGTGCAGATATGGCCTTTAAGGGCATGGTTTTGTGGTAGACTTGGCAGTGCTGGGTTAATGGTTGGACTCGATAATCTTAAGGGTCTTTTTCAACCAAAATGATTCTATGATTCTAAGAAAGCTTTTTTCCTGTGTCTGTCTGAAGTATAAAGAAATAAACACGTCTTTCTTTCACTAAGATGAATGTCTTTTTCATTACAAAATGGAAAATTACATTACCTGCTATTTATGGTCACCCAAGCATAGTATTTGATTATTTTATAATTTTGTATGTTTAATAATAAATGAGAGATATTGAAGATATTTTTAACTAACAGGAACAAAGATGTAGCAGTAGAATCACAAACTGGGTTTGCTCTTAAGTGTATGATCTCATTCACTGTTTCAAAAGTGAATTTTTGTGTCTCTCTGCTAGCCCAAAGCCTATTGTTCAGCTGAAAAGACACATTTGAGTATCCTTTTCATATGTGTGATAAAGCAATTTCTAGTGAGAATGCTGAGACTGATAGATATGAAGTGAATTATTTTGCACAGCGGTTGCCCCGATATCCTGATGCTTTCATTATCCAAGGGCTTTTTGTGTTTGATTCTTGTTACACTGCAAGGCATAATGATGCACTTTCATAATGATTGTACTTTCAAGCTTGGATTGGGAATTGGGGTTGGTTTTGTTTTGGTTGTACCAGAGATTCATTTTCAGCCTCTAATGTGTAGCTTATCCTTTCCAGAGTTCAGTGTTTTCATTTATAAAGCGGAGATTATGCTTTCATACTATTCCAGTACAAAGCATTTGGAGATTTCTGTCTGGAAAGTGTAACAGACATTAGCTGTGATTTTTTTAATGTATTGGTTGATCATGCACTTAGTTATTAAGTTTCTGTACATTGATCCACATTTTGAGCATTGTTTAGCGAAATACATTTTTGTCAGACATTAGAAATGTTCGTGTTGCAAGGGATAAAGTTCATTATGTGTCAATGTTGCTTCCATAAAATGAAAACATCACTTTGTTACAGTATGTAAATGAAATTATTTAAAACTACATAAAACAATTTGTCAAGCTAAGGGAAATGATCGGTGAATGATCAGGGAAATGATAAGTGAAATTAAAATAAAACTTTCTTGCAAGAGCAAGAAGCTGAGTTTAGCTCAATTCTGTTGTCCTTGTGGAGCCAACTTTACAAAAGTTTTGGGCATTTTTCACCATAGCAACAATAATTAAATAATTAACTTTTCTGTAGCTAATTCACTTTCATAAACACACAGCACTGAAAATTCATTGTGTTTCAACATTGCCTTTTAACTTACCATGCTTCATTATGCTTGTGTTTGTTTTTTCTTTGCAGGAAGTCTATTGCTTACAGGAGCAGTGAGCTGCTTGACAAGCTCAAAGCTGCTGGGATTGGAGACAGACCTCTGGTGTGGGTATCCCATAGCATGGGTGGTAAGCATGTTGCCCGTTTGATATAAAGTATTCCTTGGCCTTTAGATTTCAGAATAAGCTGTTAAACAAATTCAGATTGAAATACAATCATTCAGAATAGTTTATTGAAAAATTTTCAAATACCTAAAAATTAAAAACAGATTTCTGTTTTCTTCATGCATTATGCTCAATAGCATATACGTTTTGAAAGGATTTTTATTGCTGTTTGGTTTTACATGTTGATTTAAAAACTCAGTGAGTTGAAATTCATGTAAATGGAAATCCAGAGGCAAAATTTTCTCCATGATCAAGCATAGAGTAAATGTCATTACCAACACTTAAAACAAACCAAAATTGGATTTGCATCATTCATTGGCATTTTATATTAATGCCTTCTCAGTTTTCATTTGGTTTTTCTTCAGTTTAATTTTACATATTTGACAATCTAAGAACTAATCAATGAGGCAAGAATATGGTTAGTTGTTTCATGGATAATATAGCATGATCATTATTTTCACAGTGGTTTAAATCCCTGCATTAATTCAGTTTCTGTTGCCAGGTCTTCTAGTGAAAAAGATGCTAGTGGATGCTTCCAAGAATCCAGAAATGGATAAAATTGTAAACAACACCAGAGGAATCATATTTTATAGCGTACCTCACCATGGCTCCCAGCTGGCTGAATATTCTATAAATGCCAGATATCTTCTCTTTCCGTCTGTGGAGGTTAAAGAACTCAGCAAGGGTACGTTCACTTTGCTACCATCTAACAACAGGGAACTCTGCTAATGTGTTCACAAAGCTTTGTTTTTTCCATCGTGTTGTCAGAAAAAGCTGGGTAAAAACAACAAACCCCTTTTTATGTTTTGGGTTGTGTGCTGAATTATTGCAAGTGATTCTGAGTAGCTGTTTCGTTTGATTGCAGAGGTGAAGGGAAAAGGGGGAGTCAGAACAAGCTTAAAGAGTAGTTTGGGCCATTCAGCAAAGTAATAACGTGTGCCAGACCTTGAACTCTTATCTTCCAAACTAATTCTATGCTATGCAGAGTTAAGCAATTGTTGCATATGGTAACTAGTAAAAAGGGATTGCAAACTAAATGCTACTCCCTTTATTGTCATATCAGTTTTTCAAAACCAACTCTTTAGCAATGCAGTCTTGCCAGGCAAATGCTATAATCTTATATTCCAGATAACACTGCAAAAAATGTATTGCTCTTTCTTAGATTCTCCTGCACTTAAAGAGCTGAATGATGACTTCTTGTCTTTTGCCAAAGACAAGAAATTTTCAGTGCTGAGTTTTGCAGAAACCTTACCCACGCACATAGGCAGCATGTTAAAACTGCATGTCGTACCTTTGGAATCAGCAGGTAAGTCAAATAGCCATTTAATTTCATATATATTCATGTAAGCATCGATAATGAGAAAGGGTTATAAATGCTGTGGTAGAAAGACCTAGAAAAATGCCTCTGTTATGTTGTGGGGTTTTTTGTTTAAACTTTTGGCTGAGTTTAAACTGTAGTTTCCCTGCTGAGATCAGAAGCAGCTGCATTTAGGTCTTAGAATAGCAGTTCTTTGTTTTGGTTTTTCTAAATGCAAGTAACATTTGCTTGTTGAAAAAAGCAAGATAAAACCTGTTCTAATGTTACACTGTTGGAGTCCTTTCCTTTGGAACTATGACTAATTGTCATTTATGTTTGTATAGGTAGGCTGAATAGTGTTTCAGATGCTTCCACAAATTCTAGCTATTTCCTCCTTTAAGAAAATAAGGGAGAAAGTTAGTAAACTGCTAACAGAGAAAACAATTCACAAAACTGGTTTTCAGTGTTAAGAATCCTTTATCTTCCACATACTCAAACAGTAGCATTTTCCTCCTGAAGAGTTTCCTCCATCTTTTTGTCTTTCGTAGGAGGAAGGAAAACCAGACAGTTTTTTCCCTTGCTTTTTTTATGAGTGCTCAACATAGAGAAGTGTTTTAAGTCTTATATTTTCAGGTTTTCATGAAGCAAAACCTTATTTTACACTGCCCAAGGTATCTGTAAGGCCCTGAACAGAACCCATTGCTTTGTTGGGTTTCGTATCAGGCTTTCCACCAGCTAAATCCACTAGCTTAAGTCCAAGGTCAGTTGCTCTGAAAGGTAAACTATACATCCCTGGTTTTCTGAGTCAGTATTTAGCAGTATTTTTACAGTATGTCTTCTTGAGTAGAAGTGGTTTGCAAAAATGTTGCTGATGCAATTTGATTGGCAAGGACTGAAAAACAGGACTTTGGTTGGGGTTTTTTTCGATTTAGCAAAATAAAATTAAAAAGAGGGCTGAATGACAGAGCCCAAATAAATACTGTTGTGTGCACTTGTAATTTTGTAGCATCTTTCCTCTTCTAGAGATGACACACAGTGCAGCACATGAGTGCTCTTGCAGACCTTTAGAGGGTAACTGACAGTTCTTGCGTGTGTGCTTGGGCACACAAAAGCAGAGCTTCATTCTGCTCTAGTGTAATTTTACATGGTTAAAGCTACAGAGTTCAGAGCAAAGTGGAGGATTTTCCAGGATGCTGAGTGAATAGATAATAAACCGGAATGTGGCATTCATGGCATCTTAACTGGAAAGTTAGTAGTGATAGCTGTCAGGAAAGTATAAATGCCTTAGTGTTAATATTTCATTTGCCCACAAATGTGTGTGGTGATTTGTGGCATATTTCAGGTTCATTCTAGTCCAGTTTTTAATTTCCACATCAAAGCACTTTTGTCAGGAATATGGGCAGTTAGTGGTGATCAGGTTCAAGATGCGGTGGATTAAACCCTATCCCTGATCGTGTTGGTGCTTAAATCTCAGTCACAACTGTGCTGTCGGTCGGGTGCTGGTAAATGGAGTTTTGTTTCATCAAAGTTGTCTATATAAAAAAATTTACATTCGTGTATATCAAGCAAAGATAGTAGAACTCTGGTCTAATGGTTTACCAGTGTGGGTTTTGTGGCAGTGTACAGCTCTGTCTGACCACAGCAGGGTGCATTTCTAGCACATTAAAAAATAGTTACACTGAAGACAGGAGAAGTTGCTTTTGAGAGAGGAATTGCTAACACAAGATGTGCTTTTCAGTCTAGGTCACCTTATGAACTTCAGTAGTTTTTTCTTCTTTTTTTTTTTCCCCCCTCTCTCAGACTTAGGAATTGGAGACCTTATTCCAGTGGACGTTAATCATCTAAATATTTGTAAGCCAAAGAAGAAGGATGCTTTCCTGTACCAACGTACACTGAAGTTCATTCAGGATGTTTTAGCCCAAGAACTTGGAGACTGAGTATTTGCTATCCTTGGCTATTTGTGCCCTCCGTTTGGTGTGACATGGAAAGTTCTTATTTGTTAATGGATCTGCAGAACCACACGGGTGCTATGTCAATAATATCTGTGGCTAAATAATTTTCAGTACATCTCCAACTTACACACCTCTGCAATTTATTTCTAAAATACATTCAAAACAAATACAGACTCGGCAAAAAGAAAATATGTGCCCAGGATATCTTCTTCTTGCAAAAAAACAAAAGCTTGCTTGGAGGCAGGTAAATATACCTAAGGTAAATATACATCTGGGACAAAGTCTTACAGAGAGGATCAGAAACAATTAACTGAGGTGATTGTTTATTATGACAAAAAGGCAAAGAAGCTGCCCTAAAGTATTGGTTTACTGTCCATTCTAAGTAGTCTGACTGGATCCTGGAGAAACAATATCCAAATAAACGAAGGCAGCATTTTGGTCTAGTGGCCCAATTACAGGAGGTTTTGTCATTTGCCTTTTCATTTAATAGAGTACCCAGATTTGTCAGCAAATATGGCATCTGTTTTCTGCATAAGAAAGAGATAGGTAGGTTGTCTTGCTTAGACAACTGTTGTGGTTTTTACTTTGTTTGTATTAATGGAAACAAAAGAAAAGAAATATTCACCTTCTTGCACGTTTCTTTCCTAATCTTAGCAACGTGTGAGATTGCTTTCTTTAGGACAGCGTGTCTCTGGTCAGACACAGGGCAGTTCTGTGCTTGTTCACAAGGAAGGTACAGAACAGAGGCTTAGCTCTTCTGCTTTACTTTTGGGATGCTCTGAGAAGATGGTATACATTCAAATACCTGGCTCCTGTTTCTCATATAGAACCTTCAGCTGATTTAAAGAAGAGCATTGAAAATGCTCAGGTGGGTTAAGAAAAATGTAGGCCCTGACAAAAAAAGCTAATGCTTTAGTAGAGAAAGGTAAAGCAGGAAAAAATTTGGGTGATCATAAGGTCCCCCTGGAAATGCAGATCACCACAGATGTTTTGGTTTCTTGGGGCCCAAGTATATTTATTGGTGTAGATACAGAGAAAACCAGCAGTGTTGTCTTATTTGAGTTTGTTTATGTTTAGGATACCTTAACAGTACTGCTGAGAAATCAGTACTTTTAGACAAAAAAATGGCAGTGCACAGTCACTTTTTGAAGTCTTAGGTAGTTTGCACTGTAGTAAAAGCAGCCTGTTCTAATTGTGGTCTTTTTCCTTCTTTTGATTACACCCTCAACCCTCTCTGAAAACAAACACAGGCTATGATAAGGCTGTACTACCTCTGCTGACCATTTGTTAAGTAAGGCCTGTATTGATGACAGGCCTGGGGTGTCTCCTAACGTCACTTATGTGAGATGGATCTAATGTTTCTGGCCCTAAAATTATGGCTGTGAAAGCTACCAGAGAGGTGGGATGTGCCTCGCGGTTCTGCGTGGGCTTGGTTCTGTTGCCAGTGGGCACTGCAGTCCTGCCAGCCCTGGGGCCAACCTCGGCTGTTCCCACTTCAGAGCACTCCAGCCCGGTGAGATGCTACATCTTAAATACACTTCTGGAAGTTGAGCCCTGATGTGAGGCAGTCTGGTAGTAAAATTCGCAAGAGCAGCACAGAGAGTGTACAGCACCACACTGGCAAAAAGAGCATTTCCCCCTCCCCAGCTGAGATGTAGGTGAGAATGCTGCATTGCAGTGTTTCATACAGAAAATGTAACAGACCTGTAGTGATTTCTAAACAGCTTTATCCTTTTTACTCTGTGGTTTGACTTCAGAGTGTAAATATATTAGTACACTTTGTATTCACAAAGAAGAGAGTATGTGGAATTCATTGTGAATAGACAAGGCTTCTAACAACGGAATGCTTGTTTAGTGTGACAAATCTATTGATTTTAATAGACTTCTTTGGCTTACAGGGATTCAGATCAATGACATTAAACATTAATCTTAGTAAATGCATCTATGTTTTGTTACTGGAACTGGAATTCCTAAATCAATGTTTTGCTTTTTGTAACTATTTATATATATGTAACTTTTAAAACTAATATTTGGCAGGGGGTTTGTTGGGTTTGGGTTTTTTGTTGTTTTTTTTTTTTTTTTAATAGAGTAATAAAATGTGATTTAAAAAATGTCTTAGATACATCACAAAATGTATTAAATGTTAGTGGTCTGCCAAATGAATGCTCTGGATCATGTTCACTTCTGTTAAAGTTCTGCATTATGATTTGGTGATTGTGTCAGGCTGGAACAATGTAATGTTCATCTTCGGTGAGAGGCACAGTACTGGGGGGCAGCTGGTCAGTGATGTTTTACCAAACTGAACTGTTTTTCAGTTTTGCTTTTGTATTTTGCAGCAGTGCCTCCTGAAGCATTTACAGACATTGGTTCAGAGGCCAGCAGGTCTGTTGCATAGCATTCGTGTCTGCTTCCCATTGGGAATTTTATGTTTTTTGATTCCTGGTGTTACATTAATTGAGAGCAGTGCCTTTGTGTAGATCTCAAACTATGCCCTTAATCCCATCTAGCATGGGCCTCAGCTGCAGGTGTGGTTAGTGGGTGTGTGTGAGTGGTCTGAGAAGATGGTATTTCATCTACTTTGTGGCATCCAGGAGTAAAACAGTAAGACAGGAAGGGAGGGCTAATAGGGATTGGTCAGTCCTCTTGCACTTGTTGTCAGTACTCTTGTCTAACTGTACTGGTATTTCAGTAGCAACAGTCATCGAGTTTTTAATGCCTGTGATTACCATAGTGTGAACTGGCTTTCACTGTGATTTGTGCTTCGTGGTGCCAGGTGGAGCAGCTGGCAAGGAATGACAAATATTCCATCTGGTGAAAATGTCAATTCCAGACAAAAAGGAGAAAAGCAAAAATCACGTTTGGTAAGAGTGAAAATTCGAAGTAATAGCTTGATTTTGGTTCTCTTCCTTTTTGTTTGTTTCAGTGATCAGTCACCTGAAAAAGCTAAATCAGAGAGTTGCTGTACCAAGGAGAACCCCAGCCCAAATGTAAATGCAGCAGAGCAAGCACGATGCTTGCTACAGCTTGAAGTTGCAGTGTGGTGTTAGTCTACTCTTCTCCAAATCTCTCATTAAATAAGCATGCAGACACTTGTATACTTGCACCTGGCAAATTATTCATACCTGGCTTCACTGTCAACAGTTTTTAGATTCCCAAGTGCTAGGTTTACAACATGAAAAATGTCATGGAATAGCCTTTCCCTACCACCCATTATATGGCCCTGAAGACTGACAACTCTCACTGGCAACAGGGGTTTCCACTGGTAATGTCTGAATGAGGACGAGCAGCAGATCTGAGGACAGAGCTGTGGACAGCAGGTAACCATGCTTCAGGTTACTTGGACTCTTCTCATGGTGGTGGGGCCTGGCTTAATTCGGAATGAGAAGGAATGAATCGCTGCTTCCCAGTCTAGTTTTCTGTGGGGGTTTCCCAAACACGGAGCAAGTCTGGCCCTCCTTTGCTTCCCCTGACCATTGAAACCAGAACCCAGGTCACAAGAACCTGCTTCTGAGAAAACACTTGGGCTGGGATGTTGGGCACCAGTGTGGAAGATAATTTATTGAGACAGGAGATTCCTCATTCTGCACTGTAACCTTTTCATCTGGACTGTCTGTCCCTTTCCCTTGATTTGCTGCGATTGAACAGTATATGCTGTCACTGACAGCATAAACCAGCTAGCTGCTGGGATTCATACTTTAATGGGCAGCTTGCCACATACACAGACATAAGATATAATGCTAAAGGCCACATCCGTCTCTTATTCAAGGAGAGTAATAAAGCAGATTTTATTTGACTTGTATAAATCCAGTTTAATTGGCTTTCCTGCTAACACTTTCATTAACATGTAAATTAGCTGTCCTAGAGCTGTTAATTATCTTTGCAGAAAATGTTGGATACGGTCATATAAGGTACTCTTTCTTTTTTACTGCTCGTAATGTTTTATACTGAGATGTGCCCATAAATATTCACTGTATTTTTTTTTTTAAAAGGAGGACGAAGAGGCAAAGGCTCTGTGTCATCTTGTAGGGAAACGATTATCTTACTTTAGCATTATTCACCAGCCTGCTGCCATGTTAAACTGACACTCATGTAAGAAGCTTAGCACAGGGTTTTATGGGCTTGGCCTTTGAAGGTTTGGGGGATTTTTTCTTAAGTGTCTGGCAAAGGAGAGAGCAGAGGAGGATGACAGGAACTCAGACAAAGGCAGCATCCTCTCTTGCAGGAATGCCCTGTGTTCAAAATTTGGCACTGGCAATGAAACAGGTAGGCATTACAAGGAAGAAAATGACTGAATTCCCAGTGTCCAGGAAGCTGAGAACAAGCCAGTTAGTTTTCCTAGGGGAAAAAAAACCTCACCATTTTTAAACGCATCTTTTCTGAAAAACAATTTCCAAATGAGGGTTTTTTCCAGCTTCACCAACTGATTAAAAATAGTCTCCTTCCTTTAATAATAAAAGATCTTGATGCTTCTCTTAACAAGTTACCATGACAAGTTGCAATCTGTTTATCCTTTTTAGCTGCCTGCTTTGCACAAATGGCATTTATCTTGTGCAGTTTTACCCCAAAGGCAAGGCAAAAGCCTGTGCAGCCAGAGCAGGACACATTTAGATTCCAGGACCAGCTCTTTCCTGTGGAAATAAAATACTGACATGGCATTTGCTTATGAAGACACAGAATGGGAACAGGGACACAGCTACTGAATTGCTAAGCTACCCTTAGCATAAGACATCAATAAGTCAGTGACTGTGTAATTGGCTGGTCTCAACTCTTCACCATATTTCTTCAGGATCTGCATAGACAATACACAAGCAGACTGTACCATTTCTTCCAAAAGGGACTGTCGTTGTTCAAGTGCTGTTTCCCTGCAAAGTATGTTGTCGGATGTTGGCTTGTGAACAAAACCAGGTTAGTTTTGGAACTGTGGTAGAAGACCACCTAGGGCTGATTTCGAGCTCACTGTAGGTCAGAGCAACATTTTGAGAGGCAGCCCAAGCCGCCTGGCATAGCTGAGGCATGTTACTACAGTGTCAGGAGCAGCACAGCACTTCTGTCTGTTGTAATACAGGGGGTCACTTGCCTGATTTGGCGTAAAACCAGGCATTTCCTCCTGGTCCCAGGCACCACCTCTCCTGGTTCTGCTTTATATCCAGGAAGTAGCACTCACCCCTCATTTTACTTCCAAAGAGGAACGTGTCTGACAAGGTAAATGCTGCCAACACAGCCACTAGTAAAGATCTACAAGAGGATATGTCTGAGCCTTGTTTCCACAGCAGAAACTTAAGTACCAGAGCAATACCAGTGTTACTGCTGCCATTATACTGATGTACATTCCCTTTTTGGATGTTCATCCCAGAATAACTGGCAGTCTAACTATTTGAGGTAACGATGCTTTATTTCAAACAATTGATTAAAATATAAATTCCACAGGAAAACGTTTTTTCTTAATGTCTTTTTTTTCCCCATACATTACATTTTCTTACATATGATTCGTACCCAAAATGAAATAAAACATCTTAAGATGGATTAATAAAAAGAAATAACTTAGAATAAAGAATTTTTCAAACAAGCTGTGGATAATGTTAGGCTGTATGTACTCTATATACTTCCCTCCAGGGGCAGTATCTTTATCTTCAAACATGAAAATGAAATGTAGCATGGACAGATGATCTATTTCATTAAATAAAAAAAAGTTTCATTTTTTATTTTGCATCATAATTATGATTTCTGTAGGAACATTAAGGAGGCAAAATTTTACAACTCTAAATCAGTATTTGTCTTCATCAAGGTATTTTTGTTTTTTTCTAAGCCAAGCAGTTGTTTGAACCCTTCTGACAATTCACTGCTGTCTTCATCATCACTGAATGTAACCCAGTGACTGAAATCTTTCAGGTTGGGGTGTTTTAAATTCTCTGAAGTGTGTGCTGGAGAAGTAGCTGATATTGCTTGTATGGAAAGAGGGCAGGAAGAATGCATGTCCAGGTCCAAAGGACTGGTGTTCCCTGAGAGGGAGCTGGTGTCCAAGCGTTGTGGATGCTGGCCTGCTGGTATAGGAAGGCCCTGGAGATCCGCCATCAGTTCCGCAGCAGTTGGTGTCAGCAGTTTAGTTGTGCTGCTTTCTGGGCTGGTGAAGGCTGTAGGAGCTGAGCGAGCAAGGACATCAGTCTGGGGGCAGGACCCAGGGTTGTTGTTGTTGGAGTTGAACATGGACCCACTAAAAAGTGGGCTGTCACTGCTCTGGAGAACTTGCAGATGAAAAGCTGCAGGAGCAGACTTCTTCCTTCGTGGTGGCACCTTTGGGGCAAAGGGAGCACTCTGGGGAGGCAGTACAATGGCCTCAGCCATGCTTGCTGAGGGGGGCTGCCTTTCATTGCTTCCCTGGCTCTCCTGAGGCTTCCCAGCTTGTGGTGTTCTGGGTTTAGGGACTGGAGTGATCTTGGTTGGACAAAGAATAGCTCCGTCCTCTAGACGGGGCTCTAGCAAGCCAAAAGGAGACTGTACTGTCTGTTGGTCAAACTGCTCTTCTGTAGACATGGCCTGAGGGGGAAAACCGAAAAAGAAATGTGAGAAAAAAACGGGTCCCTTGAAGTCTGAGTCACTACTGTTGCAAGTCTTACTGATGGCGTTACCAAGAGAAACTGACTGTGCCAGAAGAAAAAAAAAGCAGCACAAAGAGGACGCTTGACAGCACCGTTCTACACTGCACCTGCTGCGCTCTGTGCTCATGCGTCGGGCCTCGCACCGGTGTTCATTTACACAGAGCTATTCGAGGACAGCCTGTTCACTCCCTGCGTCTGAGAAATACATCTCTTTCTGACCGTCTCCCTTTCACATTACGATTTTGCTCTGGGCCAAATTAACACAGTTCTGTGAAGAGTTATTTATTTTTGACATCTCTCCACTGACTGATATAAGCAAGAATGCATAGGGAGGCCTAAATGAACGAGCACATGCCTTTGGATACATCCTGACAGATAAGACTGAAGGACAATTAGCTTATGCTAACCCAATAAATGCATTAATAGCTCTGCCCTGTCTCACTGATGCTAGAAACTGAAGATTAAAGTAAGCTCTCAAAGTACAGTCTAGCATATATCCACCATTTAAAAATATATAAATAATGAGTCCAGCTCAGTCTAAGAGGGCAAGGGCTCCTTCAGATTTCTCACACTTGGTGTGATTGAATGCAAGTATTTAAATTCTTTATTACTCTTGCATAGTATTAAAAGATAATATAATTCTAATGCAGGCAAAATATTGAGTCTGTATTTCGTGATGGACAAATCCCCTGCCACTTCTCTCTATATGCTGTTGTTAAGTTGCCTACATTTGACTGCATGCTCTTTTAGCAAGGTGGAGTGGGTAGACGTTTTCAACTACAGAACTCCCATCTGACCTCCCTCAGATGGAGGAAAGAGTGGAATTCCAAAGCAGAGTCAAAATGAAATGGATCTATTCCTGCAGAAGCTCTCACGTAACTAACACCAAAATAGCAATCCCTCTCAGCATCTTTCAGGAGTGACCTGGGAATGGTGACACTACTTGGCATGTGCTGTCTATTTTTGTTTGTTTATTTTTGTTGGGGTTTTGGGTTTTTTTTGGGGGGGCTGTTTTGATTTTGTGTGTGTGTTGTTAGTTGGTTTTTATTTGTTTTGTTTTGGGTTTGTTTGTTTGGGTTTTGTGTGAATCTGCTAAGTAAAGATGGCACAAAGTCCATTATAGAGAAGGGGTGAATGCCTTTAATAAAGGAAGGTAAGGCAGAAGCCCTACCAACTCAGAACAGAGCTTTCTTAGCAGAGGTTCTGTTAAAGGAAGACTATAAAAGGTTATATTTGTCTTTCTCTGGTACTTAAATTGCTTTCAACATTAAATAATCATTTCAGCAGCTCTAGAGCTGAACTGTTATCTTCATTGTAGAGACCTGACAGAGATTAAAACCTGAACACCTATAGGTTTGTATTCTTAAGAACCTGAACTCCTGAGTAGACTCCAGAATTCAATTGAAAGGCTGAATCCCATTACAAGGTGTGCAAGAAAAACGAGGATACAGGATGCAGAACAGATGAAGAAGCTGCCTCAAGTCATTACAGAGTAAATCACTCATGGTCAGAAGTACACACTGTGATGAAGAAGAGGTGAGTCTTAAATCCTAAGAAGGTTTAGACAAACCAGAAAAAAGGTAACAAAACCTAAGAGAATGGACTGGCAAACAGAAAAGCTGAATATGGCTCTCTTTCCTTTCTGATCTTTCTTACATTGTATGCAAACTCATTTCAGTGCCTGCAGACGTGCCAGAACTTCATACAAACTCTTTAACAGCCCACCCCTCCTGCCATCATTCACACTGAGGAATGGTGGCTGGATGCATTTGGCTGCAACTCTCTTACATTTTCCACCTTGACTCCGGTCCTTTGCAGGGGCACTGGCTTCTTTGGAGTTGGAACTTTGGGTGGTGGACGGTGAGGCACAGGCACTGGTCCTGCCTGCGACCCTTGAAATGAGGCTGGCTTTGGGATGCTGGGAAGAGGCTCAGGTTTCATGTAAGTCTGGTTTCTGCTTGGAACGGGCTTTACTGCATCTTCCTGTAGTCCTGAAAAGCAAAACCAAATATGGCATCTCAGCCTGATCAGAACGTAGCTTCAAGATATTTTCTTTCACAATCATCTTCCCCTTAAATGTTCAGGCCTAAAGGGCTGACTCAGGCCAAGAAGGTAGGTTTTAAGAAATAAGCACAGACCTTTGCAATTCTTTCACGTTTGTAATAAGCTGTCAGGGAAAAACTCCCGTCTGAAATAATTTTCTGCTGAACTAGCTAGCAGTGCTGTCCCACCATTTGGCCAAGTGGAAAAAACACTGGCTGGGGGTTCAGGAGTACTGGCCTCAAGTCCTGAGTCTCCTTTTGCCCAAATCTGTAAAGTCAGTGACACCAAGCATGTCTTGTAGAGTACTTTGGGAGGAACTGTGAATGCCAACTGCTGGTGCAACATAGGGACTGAAAGTGATGCCGACCAGACTAGTTTTCTCACCCACACCAAGAGAAATGCTTAATGTGAATTTCAAAAGTAATGGGAAGTAAATCTGATTTCAAAACGAAATGAACAGCACTGAGAAACAAACAAAAGGATTTATGCCTTTATATTTCTAAATAAATGGAATTAGTCCAGACTACATTTGTCTATTTATAAATGAAAAAGGTAGGTTTTTCTCCTAAACTGAGAGCCTTGCAAACTCAGGTCGCCATTCTCATTCATGCAACATCAGCAGAAAGACTGTGTGCAACCCTGGAGGGTACACTCACAGTACCTAAGCTAGTTTCCTGCTCTACCTTGCCCTTGCAAAAGGCTCTCTTCTCCAGGGACTGCACAGAGAGCCTAAACACAGAGGAGCCTGCTCGCTTAGCTATTCAAGCTGAAGTGGTGCAAGCTTCTATCTAGGTTACAACTATACTTGCTGTCCAAATGTGAACAGAATCCAGGTTATTTCTCCTGCAGCTGTATTTGCTCTGTAGTTCAGCTTGGAACAGTAAGCATTCACTAAATAGAGCAGCAAATATCTTTCATGCAACTCTGAGCTAACACAGGCACCATGAGTTGAGTAAGATCCCGTCTTTATATTTTAATTTTTCTGACTAAATCTGGACATAAATAACCTAAGGTGCTCCTCGTAGCAGTTTCTACAACAAAATATAAAACTTTAATCATCTTCAAAAAAGGTTAATATTAACAGAACAGAGAATACCATGTACAATTTTGCAAGAATGTGTTCAGGTGAAATTCTGAATAGAAATATGTGCATCTGGGCTGTGATGAGATGGATGAATACACCTACAGTTTTCTTTATTTAAAGATTTTTAGAAGTCAGTAAGAAAGCTGTGCTCACCTCCTTTGGCTTCCATAAGACATCTAATAGCTTCTTCTGCTTCCTCAGCCGTGGTGGTTTTGATCTGCTTGACATTGTAAGGTTTGCTTATTCCAGTTCGGACTTTAGGCTTTAAAAAAAATATGAGAATGAGTAATCTTGAGAGAACTGACTTTTCTTGTACACCTGTAATTTTACAGCTAAGATCATACACCTGTAAAATTCTGTTCTTGCCAGTGGCAATTCAGAATTTTGTATAAATTACCTAAAGAACCTTTTGGCAAATGTTCCATTTTTTGCTACCAGCTGACAGACAGGCCAATGCCTGACTGCCACAGCTTGTCCCTCAGCCATCCTTTGCTCAATGCATTAGGGTTCTCATCCAGCAAGACAGGAGTGGGGAGGCGTTTCCACATTCTGGTCTTAGTCTTTTTAGGAGACTAACAGCCTTGCTGGCAATGGTCAAGACTTTTCCTGCATTTTGGGTACTATCACGGCCCATCAAAATGGAGGTGAGGGAAGAATTAAAGCATATTATGATGGTGCTGAAAATTCACGTTAGCATTTGTCAGGAAGCAGCACGTGGAATAAAACACCAGTTCATTCTCTCTCTCCCTCTTTGGCCTTCCTAATTCCTGGCACTTCATTAACTTTGTTCTGATGTCTAGCAGGGCCTACAGTCTAGTATTACAGTACTAGAAGTTATCTTAGCATTTTCAGCTCAGACATGTGATGGACTTCCTTCCTTGTATGACAGGTGCATCCTGTACGTGACGCTCAGTGTCAGTGCAGATGGAAGAGATCAGGGCAATGGCAAGAGGCCATGCTCAACAGCAGGACTCACTGGCTGCTGAGGGGCTCCAGGTAGCAGCTTTGCTGTTGCCAGGATGGAGCAGGAGGAATGGCTTCCTGGAGAGAGGGAACCATCCGAGGGGGACTTTTTGCCTGATGATCCGGCTGAAAGAGGAATAAAAATAGGTTTTTACCTTCAGGAGCTGGTACAACATTTTATCTGCAATGGAGCAAAATCAATGTGCTTGGAAAGTATTTGTGATAAATAAAAGAGATGAAGAGATGCCGTCACCCTCCCTGCTCCTCCAGGGACAGGCATATTAAGCAAGACCTTCCTGTAGGACACTGAGGACCTTGAGTCCCTCTGCATGAGTGCCAAGAGTCAGACACTTTAATCTAGGCAGAGTGATTAGAGCAGTCACTGCTCTAATCTAATGTGAAAAAAAAATCTCAACACAGAATAAAATGCTGGAATCTTGAACTGTTTCAGGAAGCAGCTTCCTAGTTAGTCTTACTTTAATTTAATTAATTAGATAACCTCAGCTGAGCATTAACATTGCATTCTAGGCACAGAAATACAGATACTGGTGTTGCCACTTCTGTGCAACAGACTCAGAAATGAACAAGAATAATCCTTCCAGCAGTGAACCTGACAGAACCTCTAATTTAAGACTGGAAAATGTACACAAAACAGAGATTTTTGAGCTGCAAGAAAAACGTGATGGATAGCTTGTCTAAGACAGAAAGCAAGGATGATCTTGCTGATCTTGTAATCAGCATTCATCCAGAAGCAGCCATAAAAGAGGAGCAGCACAGTACTGATGGCATCTCAGGTGTGCAAAGCTTAGGTAAAGGGCATCGCTTCCTCTTTGTGGCTCACTGAAAATCATAAGCCACTTTGCATTTCTTTCATAAACACAAAAGCAAGCAAGAATTGCTTGCAAAGCAGGAAAGGAAAAACTGTCCAGAACAAGTATTTCATCACAGCTTTTTATAAGTATGATTACAATTAATTCAGAAACCAAGAAACTGTAAGAAAACAGTGATTTTGGAAGTCAGCAGGCATAAATACCAATATTTTTATTGACACAAAGTTGCTGCTCAACTCACTAACCTGAGTGATGAGTTAGTGTGAAACATATGGGCCATTCTATCCTTACTCAAGGCACTTTTTTGTGGAGTATCTGTCATTCTAGAGACAAACTTCTCCCAGTACTAACTGCACCATACTCAAGCTGAAACAGGCTGGAAGGCAAGTACAAGTACCTCAACAGCCTGACATTTCAGAACAAGATGTTTCTTTGTCACCAAGAAATGGCAGGCAAAACCTGTTCAGCTGGGGCCAACACAGCATTGAAGAAAGTTAAACTCACCAGGAGGTGGAGGCCTCTGTGGTGGCTGAAGTGCCCGAGGCCTGGTAGGAATGGACAGAGACCTGCTTGGAATCCGGCGGTGGCATTCCCCACTTGCCTCCAGCTCCCGCTTCAAATCAGCCAGGTCTGTATCATCTACGGAAAATTTTTTTAAGTATTTTTATTAGATGCCCACTGGGTGAAGTGCACCAAATCTAAGTGGTCAGGAGAGAGGCGACTGAATGGCTCACCTCAACCAGGTATCTCAGCCACACAACATGGCTCCTTTCGTATTGTTTTGCTCTCCCCCAGCGTCTCCCTGCTGCCACTGCAGGAAGCATCTACCCTTTTGTCAAATGCGTCTCTCTCTCTCTCTCTCTCTCCTTTTCCACCATTTATTAACTGTACCAACACAAAGACTTGCCTGTGTCTGATTTCAGGGTTGCTAGTCACCTTGTTAGATTCTGAGGTTTTTACAGTCAGACTTGGTGGCAACCTGTTCTTGTTCAAACTGGCACAGCTAATCACGGCCAATTCCTTGCTCTTCCATCCCAGAGACAGGAATTCCATCTGAGGATAAGACACCTTTTTTTGCTCAAGACAACTGCTTTTATGCCAGACAAAAATCTGTCTGAATGGCTCACTCATCGCATCTCTGCTTTCCAGCAACATCTCCTAATAGGTACACCTGCCTCAATCTGCTAGACTTGGGCTGCACCTTACCTCACTAAGTAATTACTCAGTCTTTCCATCTCATCTAAGCCTCTCTGACAGCTGGAGAGGGGAGAAGTAGGGATTGCTTTATTGTCCCTGTCTACTACCGTGAAGATTTTCACTTCAGTCCTCTTGCCCTGCCATGGCTGCCCAGCCATCCAGCTCTGTTCTTTAGGGCTCCAAGATTCACTGGGTTTAGTTTTGTCCCTGTGGTTTGGAGAAGATGGGGAAGGAGCTGTGTAGCAGCAGTCTCTCATACTTCAGGTGTTTTTAAACAAGTTGTTGTTTTTCAGAAAGCTTTATTCTGCAGGGAATACCGAGCTGCTCACAGCCTCCTACTCCCACTCAGCAGTGGATGGCAGCCCTAGAGACAGAACCTGTGATCTGCCCAGCCAACCCTCCCCCTTCTCTGCATTTTCAGTACTGAGCTGCAGATGTGGGCTTATCAGTAGGATCCAAGCAGTCATGTGGGCACCTAGAAGCATGGTTTGAAGTTGTGGCAGTGAAACTGAACATGAAAAACACCAGCCATCACCACCGCATTCTTTCCCCCAAAAGGCTGCTGGCAGAGACATCAATTTTGTGAGGCTATGCCCTTCTCTGACCTCAGAAAGACACATACACACTGTTATGCCTGTCTTGGTTTCCAGCTGTGTCTAACACCAGCTACACAATCATCATACCTTCAATTAGGAGTTACTGAGGCAGAATTGGAAGCCTGTGGAGGCATCTGAAATTGCAGACACTTGAAGATGAATTGAATATATCATATTTTGAGTTGTATGAGATCATGACCTCCTTCAAACTATACTCCATAATCTCTATTTACTTTGTGATATTTTTTTGTGGGGAAGAGTTAGTGTGGGTGACAAGAATCACTGCAGTTCTCTGTGGCTTAATGAATCATCACACAGGAGGGCAGAAGTGCTTGGAGGGCAAGGCACCCTATAATAAAAGAGATTGGCTTCAGAGTATTTAATAATGACTCCTTGACTCAGGGCTAGGTTTCTGGGTCTGGCCACGCTTCACCCAGCCTATGACTCAAGATCGGCAAGAAAGCCATAAATCACTGTTGGAAAATCTGTCTGTAGGAATTTCATTTTATCTTTTTGAACTCTACTTCTGACTCAACCTTTGGAGGTATTAAAGTTTTCACTGTTATGTCAGAAGACAAAGCACTTCTGAGAGAGTGGAGAATGACAGCTACTGAATCACTTGGTGTCACAATGAGGTGTTTAATACGTAACCCAGCCTGTCAATGCTTGCCCACTGAAGCATGTCCTGATCACATCCCACTGGCTTGGCTAGTTCTTGGTGCAGTTTTTGTCAGCATTCTCTTCACAGCTTTATCTTCTCTTTACCGAGTCATGTCACGATAATGTGCAAACAAACCACGTGACCAAGAAAAAAGTTAACATGCTTACGAAGTAATACAGGAATGAATATATATGTTCTGTGAACCTCAACTTCCTCAGAAATAAATCAAATGGGAACAAAGGAGAAATTTTATGTCTCTCAAGTAATATGAACAAAACAAACCTCCCAGCTTACACCTGACTGCTTTAACACTGCTATTACTCAAAGGACAGAGTTGAGCCCATCACTGAATCAAACAAGATTCCTTTGGTTTGATTTTGCACTGAGCCTAAGCAAATAACATACAGTCTTTTGTTGCATGCTCTGGTGCCAAACAATATCAAACAGATGAAAAGACTTAGTTTCTCATGGCTATAAAAGAAAAATGGCATTTTTCAGCACTCTTGCCTTGCCCTGGGCTAGAGAGAAGGAGCTTTATTGCTGTTATGCCTGAGGGCCTCAGTTACAGTCACTAACTCAATGGGAATTGAGCATGAATATGTACTACAGGAGGACCTAGAATGGAAATAAAAATGAATAGGAAAATGCAACAGGAGAACAAACAACAAACCTTCAGGTCTTACTTTGAGGAAGGTAGATACTTTACCTTTATACAGCCGTGGGTTTTGTCCAGATTTGTTTGAAAGAGCTACGGATGCACAATGTCCAGAGCCATCAGACGTATCTTCTGCTGTGTCTGCTACTAGGTATTGACACAAAGCGTCATCTAAATAATCATCTTCATCCTCTATATCGCCTGGATTAAAATATTAGATAACACAGAATTAGTGAGCAAATGCATTCTCTGTCTCTCCATACTATCAATGAATTAACCTATACAGGTTAACCAATTAATTTAATACACAGGCTGGGCAAGATTCTTGTGTAACCAACCCATGTGTTTCATTGCAGTGTGTCTCTATACAGACAACACTGAATTTGCTACCATATATCATAACACTAAATTGATAGGATGATCTAAGTAACAGGTCTCTGCCCAGGCACTATGCCAGGTCATGGCTTTAGTTACAATCCTCTCTTAAAGAAGTGTGGCTTCGTTACAAATTAAGATACCACTGACGCTCACATTGTACCTTCTCTGTGCAACCAAAGTCAGCGAAGCAATTTCTCACAACTTTGCTTAGAAACCTGTTGCTTACCTTCTGAGTCATATTCCAAACTTGAGAAGTCAAAATTTTCTTCCAGAAGATGGGAATTTGCCGTAGGCGACATGGGGACAACACTGTCCCGTTTTCGAGCAATTTCCTCATGAAGGCCCTCTAGCCAGTCTTTAGTCCTGGGCTGGATCTTCACTGTTCTGCCTCTAACCTAATGCAGAGAAAGAACTGTTTCCCTTTGCCAAGCAAAACAAGAACAAAACAAGAACACCTGAACAAAATAAGCAAATGCTGCCTGTTGTACAATTGCTTCAGAAATTGATGCAACTTCAGAAGCTAAATGAAAAGGAAACACTCTTCCTACCCCCATAACCCTGTTTTCAGAGTGTAGCAATTTTCTTGAAAGAAAATGAACTTCACAGCTCAAAAGCACTGCTGCTGCATTTGGGAAATACTGGAGAAAGAGGTGAAACATCAAATATCATCAAAAGGATACTATGATAGTAATATTGGTGTGGGAGGTTTCAATTTTTGAGACAGCAGTTTTAAAACACACAAGAGTTTGTTGCCTGCTGCCATCTGTAAGGAGACTCTCTGACCAGAAAATCTCATATGTGGTTGATGTATATGCAAAAGTATATTATTAAACAGATTAGGACTACTGCTGTCTATATGTGTTGCTCTGTGACATTTGGGGTGAAATGTATCCAAGCCAGGAGGATATGTTAGGACAGGAAAACTAGTTTGAAAAGTTCCCAGGCCAGGTTCCCAGCACCTCCACACACTGTGCATATACAATTGTGTTTCAGTCCATGCTATAAATTACATCAATGGCATGAGTCAAATTAAAAGGGAAAATTGCAAATATTAAAGAAGAATGAGAGTTAAAGGCATTACTTCAGTGTTGAGTTTACAGGGCAGCCCCACAAACAGTTTTGTCAGCAAAAATGAGGGGGTTGATGAATTGCAGAGTACATGTGTGGGAAGGAAGAGCAGGGGATGGGAAGACAAACGCCTACTCCTAGTGCTGAATTCGCCATGGAGGCCAATGAATCATGTTGTTCCCGCTTGGTAGAAGGAGTTTATTTGATACACTTAAGAGAAATGAAAAATCTCCAAACCACAATCATGAGGATGCTTTGGCAACAGTATAAAGTCACACAGAATCTCACTTCTTCAAGTGCCAGAACAATGACCAAGTCCATGTATTCTGCAGTGGTATCAGAGGCCAGATTCTAAGAACTGCTTAGGAGTTCCATGAAAGGTCACCTCATGCCATCCTGAAACTGAAATACTGCATTGAAAGCCACAGCAGTGGAGAAAGCTAAGGACTTTGTGAGCATTAACTTTCTTTGAAATAATGGTACTTGATTTACCCAGAAACTCAGCTACCTCATTCTAAGCAGCCACTTTTGAGAACTTTGTTATGAAATTATTGTTATAGGTTTGAGAGAATCTTACTTTGATGCCATCTATATCCATAACATGAAGAGCTGACTTGCTGTCTGCAAATGTCACCAGCATTTGACCTCCAATGATCCTAGTGAAAAAAGGCAGAGGAGAAAAAAACAGTGCATTTTACTCCACCGTTGAATAAAATCCCTTAAAGGCAAGCATGACAGTTTTCTATCATATATGTATACATATATATATATGACATATATATGTAGCTATGTATTTGGTTTTAGTGGTATTTTCCTTCACAGTTCCATTTTTTGGGCAGGAGTAGGTGATCTGTGAATCCCAGCTGGGCTCCTCTTCTCTCCCATCCTCCCTTGTGTGACCCCAGCACCGTGTCCTTTAGTGAATCGCCCCTGAAGCAGCAGTACAAAAATACCAGCAGCTGTTGATGGGGTACCCAGTCCAATATGCACACTCCCTGTGTACTAACTTCTGTGGCTCTGCATGTCCTTCACCTCAGAGGACATGTTCCCAAAGACTAGTATACCATGAAGATCTAAAGCAATTAAAACCAAACTAAACCAAAAACATCAAAGCATGTTCTTTTCTTGCTCTTTTTCTTCACAAGCAAGGTGATGCTGCTGTTCCTGCAGGGCTGCTTTTGAACCCTCAGCTTATATTGGTACTCCACAAAACTATACAACAACAGGTCATCAGCTTTCTCCATTAATAAATTGATCCAATACAACATAAACAAGTTTCTGGTGGTGTTTCCCAGAGGTCAGCTGTTAGGTCTTTTGCCTGTATTTTTCAAAACAGAAGTCTCATAGCTGTGCTGGAGCCCTGTACAGAATCAATCAGAATGAAATTAAGCTGCTCTGCCAGAAGGTATCACACTCTCCCTCTCAAACCCAGCAGGTGACAACACTGCAAGAAGATGTACTATTACCAAACCAGCAGTAGACCCCCAATAGGAAGGAGAGCCAGCCAAGAAATCCTACTGAGTGTGAAAGAGTTGTGGAAGAGAGCTGATCTCCTCAGAGGAGGTGAAGCAGGGCCCGAGGACCCACCAGAAACAGAAATACATGGAAGTGAGGCCTGAATCTAAAAGAGATAATTTACAAAGCCTCTGCTTTATGATGCTGTCCTGAATAAAATTCTCTTCCACTCAGCCAAGAGAGCTGTTAGACTATTTCTTTAACAGGTTGTTGTGAGGTATAAGGTATTCAAAGCATTTGTATTACATTTCTAATGAAGAATTCAACATGCAGTAAAGGAATTCAACATAGTACCTTTCCAATACAAAGTTAACTCTGTCAGGACAAAAGGGAATTTCTAGTCTGTGCTTTTAATAGATAATGTGCCATTTCAGATCCCAAACTTACCTGACCAGAACAACAGTGCCGTAATCCTCAAACATTTGCATAAGCTCTGTACGCAAGTCCTCAGGAAATTCATTTTTCTCTTCAGGTGTTGGTGACAGCAGATTTACCACTACTGTGGCATCCAGTGGTCCCTGGAAAGATGACACTTCCCGGAAAACACTCTCACGGGCAGCTTCATTAACTTCCTGAACTTCCACTTCTACAATAGCTAACACTGGCCTACATGAAACAAAGGAAAAATGCCTATTTAAAAATAAGAAATGCTTATATAGATCTAAAGTCTATTTCAAGAAGTAGGGCAGGTAAGCTTCATTTTTCCTGCAGTGGTCAAGATCATGCCTTGAGCACTATTAATTATATTTCCCAGTCCTACATTAGCTGAATGTAGCAGTGAGGACACACCATAAAGGATTTTAAATAACAATTGTATGTAGCAGCTTTGGCAAACCTGCAGACTAAAAATACCAGGATACTTCACTCATTATCAAACAGCTGTGTCCCAAAACCTCTATAGATCAGGATAGAAATATATTATTTTCTGTTGGACAAGGCCACATAAAGATATCTTCTTCCAGAAATTACGGATAAGGTACTCTAAGTGTCTAATGTTTTTATGTAGCAAATATATGTCAATCATTATAAGCTGCCAACACTGAAAACTTGCTTCTTGAGCCATTTCTTACAAATTGCCTCTCTGTGTGTTAGATCTGAATAAAATTGAGAGAGCTGTCTGAAAGAGTAAAACTCATCTCAGTGGGTGCAATCCACATTCTCAGATTTCCACCTGCATGTACACACAGAGCAGTAACTGGAATGGCTGCTCTTATAACTACGTTAAAATTGCTGCCTCCTCATTTTAATAGACCTGGATCTTGAATCCTCATTACCAGGGCATAAGAAAGCAACAACGGCAAAGCTAGAAAGGGATAGTAAAGGGGAAAAATGTATAGGAAGCATTAACTATTTCCTTAAGCACTGTGACTCATAATGCATTTCCATATGTCACAAAGATACAGCTATGCCCTTTTTCTAGCACAAACTTCGGGAAAGCAAACCTGCTGACTGTAATTAAAAAGCAGTATTTGCAGTCAAGTTTGCTGAAACAGAAAGCCATGTATAACAGCCATGTTTCACAGATTGCATCCTCAGGGTCCTGTATAATGAGTGCAGTAGCTCCACTGTGCTTTTTGGAACACAGCAATGTCAAAGCCTTGACACAGATAAATTGATTGCAAGAGGCATGTTCTTCCATTGCTGGAGGAATACAGAACAGCCCTTGCATGCAAGAGCACCATGAGAAGCACTGAGACAGCTCTTGGGGGTTCAGTGAGCGCTGCTAGGAGGAACAATATTGTAGCATTTCCACAGGGCATGCAAGGGGTGAGACAAATATTATTCTGAATGCAAGGGACCTTTCAAAGTGGTTTTATTACAGAATTTGTTTCTCAGAAGCGAAGCAGAGAACAAGTTTAACAAAGGTCATTCATATCCCTAAAGATAAGTTAATGATATGGATCAACCAGAAGCGTTGGTCTTTGATTTTTCTTCCTTCTCCCATCTCCATTTTGAAGGGATCCACAGAAGATCCACACTTGACTACTGTGAAGAGGTCAAACCTGGCCCTATGTGGCCTTATACCTCTTCAGGTCACACAGTCCCAACCTCCTCCTCTCCTGCAGCAAACTGAATGGAAGTCCATCAGAGCAGCTTCCTTAGGTGTCAGAGCTTTCTGAAACCAAGCAACGGAAAGCCCCATTTTCTGTTTTTCCCCACCTGTTGCTGCAACTTATCCAGTGTTTGTTGAGATCACAGTGCAACAAAAATAAACACATGACTGTAGATACTTGCCACCCTGGTGTAAAATCCACTATGAGGGGAAAAATACCCACCAAACAGATCCTGAACACAGAACAAGGGTGTAATTCCTGTTATAACTAGACTTGGTCCCTCACTCTGAAGGTGTAATTCAGTATGACACATTCTAACCTGGCAGTCCTTTCTCTGTTTGTGTAGGACTTTACCTGTGGTCGGATGCTTGCAGCTCCGCTCT
The DNA here is from genome assembly GCA_035583135.1 of Lophotriccus pileatus. Taxonomy (NCBI): domain Eukaryota; kingdom Metazoa; phylum Chordata; class Aves; order Passeriformes; family Tyrannidae; genus Lophotriccus; species Lophotriccus pileatus. The sequence goes on from JAWWES010000115.1 coordinate 53,289,213, forward strand.
CCCGTAATACATCAAGGCTCCAGGGGTCCAGGTGTGCCTGACTTTGGTATCAGCATTCAGATCACTGTCTAGAAGATTGATCTCTCCAGCTATGCAGGACAAAATATGATTTAAAACTCACTCAGAGCTAGTTTTACTAACAGTTAAACACTATTTCATTAGGACGCTCTTCTAGCCTGTAACAGTAATAGGAAGCAACACAAAACAATTAGAGTTGAGAGGCAGAAGAGCCTTGCCACCAGCAGTAAAGGAGAGGAACTAGTATCAAACTAAGAAAAGCTTTGCAGGGCTTGGAAGTTGGGTGAACAGATAAGGGGTCAGTAATATACCCCTGTGAAATAGCTGTGAGAGGCCTACAAGCTGTAAAGAAAGGAACCTGCCTTGACTTTTGCAGACCAGCTAGTTAGATCCTACGTTCTGTGTGTATTCCAAATACTAAAGTCCCCCACGGGCAAGCTTTGCCATACAAAATAAGGTATTATGCATTGAAAATGCAGAAGGATGTTCTTTCTCCTAAAATGAAAACAGTCAGCACAAGAGGGCTATCTTAACTTCCTAATTATGTCTCACACAGCTTTTTTTTTTTCCCAGATTGCATCTCTTATCAATGGTTTAAGCTCCTCATTTTACTTTGTTTTTCATTCCTTAAATAAGAGTGAATAACTGTATCGCACTGACATGCACTCTCTGATTGGCCTAGTTTTGTTTTGCAGTTTTTACATTTAACATAGCCATGGTATGACTTAAATTCCAAGCAGAAGTTCCCAGGCATGAGGAAAATCACATTTGCAGGGATAGACTAAGTGATTACACTTTTAATATGAATTCATTCAAATTTAGAAACATTGGGGAGTTGCGGACTGAGAGAATGGTTATGAAAACCTCGATACACAAAGAAATACTTCTTATTTTGTAACTGTAACTTTTGAATAACAAGTGAAAACAGCCCTTCTGTTGTGCCAGCCACTCATGATCTCAAAGTACTTTGTAAGTACTAATTAATGAAATTTCCCCCAACTGCCAGCAGAAATATTCCTAAAAATTACCAAGACAGAAGAAATTACAGAAAACTGCTTATATATCTACTAAGGACAGCAGTTATAACAATCTAGCCATTATAAGACAGGAACTTTATATGCACTAATGATTCTGTTGAAAACCAGAATAATTTCTATATTGCTACAGCTGATTTGTTTTCAGTTCTTCAGTGAGCTCCCAGCACCTTTTTGATCCGTAGCATGAAGCCTTTTTTCACACACTCAAGAAGAAAGGGCTTTTTCTATCTCTGCAAGTTAATCCAATGAAACAGAACATCCCTTTGATTAAAGCACCACTCACTAATTCTGGATGAATTCTAAAACAACTTTCCAATTACAGAATCACAGGATACACTGAGTTGGAAGGGACCCACAAGGATCAACAAGTCCAACACTTAGCCCTGCACAGGATCATCCCCAAAAGTCACATCATGTGCTTGAGAGTAATTGTCTAAACACTTCTTGAACTCTGTCAGGCTTGGTGCTGTGACCACTTCCCTGGGGAGCCTGTTCCAGTGCTCAAACACTCTATGGCTGAAGAAATATTCTTCTAATATCCAACCTAAACCTGCCCTGACAAAACTTCAGGCCATTACCTCGGGTCCTGTCACTGGTCACCACAGAGAAGAGATCAGTGCCTGCCCCTCCTCTTCCCCTCGTGAGGAAGTTGTAATTGCAACGAGGTCTCCCCTCAGTCTCCTCTTCTCCAGGCTGAACAGACCAAGTGACCTCAACCACTCCTCATACGGCTTCCCCTCAAGGCCCTTCACCATCTTTGTTGCTCTTCTCTGGACACTCTTTAATAGCTTCACATCTTTCTGATATTGCAGGGAGCAAACTGCACCACTGCAGAGCAGAGTTGGACATTCAGATAAAGAAGGAGGAAAGATCCTACTCACCTGTTTTTTCAAAAGGCAGTTTCTTTCTCCACCAAAGCACTCTGTCAGTCCATGCTGGGGTTCTGCACTTATCACTTGTATCATAAGCCTCTGAGCCAACATCATATTTATATGTTGGCCCAAAATTAATAGTTCCTTCATGGAAGTCTTTAAAAATCTATTAAAATAAATAATATCTCTTTGAGTAAGTTACAGATGAGAGTAGGTTCCATTCTGAAGTATCCCTTTCTTTGCAAACAAATAACATACAGATTTTTAAACAAATTTTTTCATTCATGTTCTACAAACAAGGGTCTGAAAACACAACTTCTTCACTCTCTCAAGGAACAAGACCAAGACAACACGCAGGTATTCAAGAAAATGAGACACACTGCCTTACTTTTCCACTGGATTTTTGCTGTTGCAGTTGATCAAATTCCAAAAGTGTCTTCCAATCTTGACGTTTGAGAAAATAAAAGACTTCTTCATATGTTAGATCAATGCGATAATTAAAATCACCACACCAGAAGACATAGTCATGTGAGAACATGCTCTGCCCCTAGTTCAGAGGTACAGAATACTGTTAATGTTAAATCACATTCATGAAAATACCTTTAAAATGCACTGAAATGTACAACTCAGTCTCTCTGAATTACCAAATAGTGAACCCACTTGTCACATTCCATTTGTTAAATTCATCTTGTGGTAAAATAGAATGGTTCCTTCACTGTCTTTGGCATCCTGCTGAGCTGAATTTTGCAAACAAGAGTGTCAGACTCTGACCCTTCTTTCCTGAAGGTATGTCTAAGCTGGAACCCAGCTTTATATTCACAATTTGGCTGTCATGAATATTCAAAATATATGTTTGTTTCCCTAACATATTCCACATGCATATATTTACATATTCTAAATATAACAGAAAATGTATTTCTGCTACCAAGGCACATTCAGCAACAAAGCTCCTGAGTAAGAACAAGCTCCAGATTTGATCTCATGTGCACATCATAGTTTTTTAAATGTATCAAAATAAGACGTCAATGAAAATTCACTCCAGTTCTAAATTTAGCATCCTGTCCTCTAATCAGTCCTTCCCCCTCCCTGCCCCCGCCCCCCGACACAGTTAAGCTACAAACCCTCCAAAACCGAGAGGTTTATTAGGGAAACGTTACGGAGCTCTTGCTGTCACAGCACTAGAGGGCACTCTTTATATGCGTTACACACACAAGGTACGTTTAGCTGTTGTAGAATGTAAAGGACATCAAACAGTTAATAAGGTACTAGAAGGAAAAACTACCATAAACACAACTTTATGGCCATTTGGAACAGATCGTCTATGCAGGACGTCCAGTCTGTCAGTATTAGCTCCTACATAAAACAACTGATTGATATGCTGCATGTGCCAAGCCTCTAAACCTTGTAAAAAACAGGAAGTTAAAATTTTATGCTTTGCAACCTAAATGCCGTTTTTTTGCTGACTAACCAGAATACACAAACTGGTCCAATCTCCCCCCCGCAAACTCCCCCAGCTTGTGGGGGGAAGTATTGTGGAAATTAAAGCAATCAACATTAAGAGAAGCAAAGGGGCACTGCTGTCAAATCCTATGGGTTATCTACTGGCCTGAGGAGACAAGCTGTAAAAAAAAAACTAGGGTGATTGATTTGATACAATTTAGGGGAAAAGTTATTCATACAGACCAATAGTGCCTACTTGCCAGACTCTGAGAAACACCAGCAGTTCCTTGACACTGACATATTCAGGAGAACAGAATGAAAGGAATGAAAAGTACCATGTCAGTGACCAAGAACTGGTATATCATACCCAAGCAGGAGCAGCTAAAGCACTGGTGTACTGAATAGCATGGATGGTCTTCCAGGAATTCTCACTAACTAGTGCCAGCAAGAGCTATCAATATCATGCTCTCCAGCTCTGACCAGTCACATAGATCTTATCCATGATCCCTCACAGATGTGTCAATTACATTGCACTGTTCTGAAAGACTGACTTGAAAACTGTGCATAGATGAGGACTTTTCAAGCACTGCAGTAACTCAAATTTTTGAAAGGAGTAATAATTTTCTAAAGCAAGTGCTACACTGGGTAGTATCTAATCCCCTGTGAAACAGTTCCTTATTTTATTTTTTTAACATTTACTTTACCATTTTCTTTTATTCCCATTCTCTGTGGCACTGAGATGACTTCTTTGATGACCTGTCACCAAACACATCCTGAGGCCAACTTTCATAATCACTTTTATCTCCAACGTTTTTAGCATACATACATCTACACTTACCATTGGGAAGCTGAGTTTCTGTGTGATTTCTTTATAATCTTCGTTCCTCTCTTTCACCTGAGTCTGCCCAGCAGTTAAGTGACTGCATATAAAGCAGAAACTGGTACTATAGAACTGAAAACGAATGCTCACTGCCCCTTTATTTCCAGCTTTTCCTCCCATTCCTGTTTTCACAGTGTCTATTGCTACATCCCTGTATTAAAAAAAAATAGAAAGAGAACAGAGTAAAGGACTGCAGGGACAAACATTCAATCAACTTTGACTGCAACATAAAGGAAAAGCCAGTTTACAATGCCATGTCTTCTCCCCTCCTTCTCCCTTGCTGCTTTTAGGCACATCTTCCAGTTTCTTGATGATGTTCACATACCTATATTTCAAATTAAGTATAATACAATAGTATAGAAATAAAACTATTTGAAAATATTTTCCTCCTCTACTTGTCCCTTCCAAACAGACCAGCAAGACCTGATTTCTGCAATACTGGGAATTTTTACAGAATATACTTTTCAAGTTTACCTCTACAATGATCCTTAAAATAATGATAATAACTGAATTTACTATTATGTTTCCTTTTATTTTTCAACATATGGGAATCTGCTTTTCAGACATTTAACAATTTAATTAGTGTTCATATGTATCAAAACCCAAATTCACAGTTTGTGATAGATTTTTCATTCAATTAAAGAGCAACAGATCATAACCCATAGTTTATTAAATCAGATGCGATAAAATCAGTGATTATTTGATACAACTATTTATATCTAACTTCTAAATGAGTTCTGTACTGATGACAAATTGCTTAGGGTCTCTGTGTTATTAATTACTTAGCATTTCAATGTCATGATTAGCATACACTTCTGTGCAGAAAGATAACTTGGTAAAGAAGAGGACCTGCTCTCAGGATAATTTCTCCCAGATACCCAGCACGGCTGTCTGATCAGATAAGTAAATGATGAGATCATTGCTGTAACCAACCCCAGCACCACTCCTGCACTTCCCAGTGAGAAAATTTTACTTTCCAGAGAGAAGTCAAGTACATCTGGGCTAGAATATTACTGATTTTAAGATGGGGCATGCTGAAAACTGCTAAGTCTCATTTGAAATATTTTCAGAAATTCATGATCTAAATGATCCCGGATGTTACAGGTCCTTGTTCCCCATGCCCTTAATTTTCTTCTCTCTTCCTCCCCCATCTTTTGTATCTTTCTTCTCTCTCTTTAATTTCCTGTCTTTTCCACACAGCAGGACACCGCCAGAAGACACCCTCAGGGAGGCAAAGGAAGAACATCAAAGTTTTCCATGAAACAATGGGATTTAAGCACTCGGAAAGAAGCACAAGTTCAGTCTTTTCACTCTAAAGAGTTCTCCCTTCCTGCTGCCTGCCTACCCAACTCCTAATTGATATTCACTGATTTGCATTCATGGCAAAGGTTATGCTGAGACAACCCACTGTAAATTCAGCCGCTTGTATTTCATCAATCCTTTCACTGCTGTATAAACTTCAGCTACTGTCTCATTTTATTTCTCTATTCTCTCTCTTATGTCTAAATCTCCTCAGTCTCTGTAAGCACAGAAGCCTTTTTTTGCACTTCTGTTCATCTTTGTTTTCTTTTTCTAGATATAGGACAAACTATGCAAGCACACAGGTTAGGTTTGATTATGCTCACGTAACCCATAACAGCGCATTTGCATTACATGGTGAAACTTAGACACTGAAATCAAACCCTTCCTCTTTCCTCTTTAGTTTCAAACGGCTACATCCAATTTCTAGCAGTTTGACAACTGTGACAGAGCCACCGCGCTGTTCTGCTTCTGATTTCCATTTAAACCATGCACTTCCTACTGGATTACTCAAATTTTTTATAAGTCAGGTGAAAAGTCAAAAAAACCGAGAGAAACACTTCTCCTCTGGACTGCTTCATAGCAGGAAAAGAAGAAATTTTTTTAAATCATGTTGAAGAAAGATTACTGGGAAGGCAATGCAAGACCATCAGTTACCTGGACTTCATTCCTCTGCCTGGCCTACAGCACTTGATGTCTGCACAAGCTCTGTTCTGATCTTTGCAGTAGATACGAGATCAGAGGGAAGAAAGAGGCAGCCTTTGATATTTTAATCACAAAATGCAGTGGCAAATCAGTGCCCCTAATAGTAGAGAGGACTGTTTGAATCATTCTGGGCTTTAAGGTCAGACAGATGCCCAAAGATAGTTTTGGCTAATTATTCATTTCCTAACCATTTACACATAGCCTGCATAATTCTTGCCCAAGGCAAAGGCATTTTAATGCAGATCTCCCTGTGGCTGGGTAATCTTGGAGGAGTTTGGTCACTCTCCAGGGACATCTGTGCTAGTAAGATGTGAGCATCTGTAGCTCTGCACCCTCCTGACTAGGCACATAGTTCTGGTTCTCTGTGGCATCTGAGAGACAAACACTTAATAGCTCTCAAGACAAATACTCTTTGCTCTCAACTCTATAAAACGTCAGGGGGCAAAATTAGGCCTCTTTTCCTCAACCTCCTTTCCACGTTTTCAACCATCCTTTTGAGGTCTGGAACTAAACCTGTTTCCATAAGGAAACAGTAAGGAGAGGGTTCAAAAGTAAAACCTGCCCTTCAGGCAAAGGAAGGCACTTGCCTTCATTCAGTGCACCAAACACTCTTGGACGTACTAGTCCAGGTCATTCCTTTTCCAGAAACACAGCACCCAAACGAGATGCTCCACCCTGACTGCCCACCTGGAGCATACCTGGTGATGGACTCCAGACTACTCCTCCTGGAAACATGTCTCTCTCCTACACTGAGCAGAGACCAGAATCCAGGTTTGCATGACTCTCACCAAGCTGAAAAATCACTCCCATGCTCTCTGGCCACACTCCAGCAGCGGGTGCTACTGAAGACACAGGTTGGGTTTTTTTTGTGGAGGGGGGAGGGAAGTTGTTTGTTTGTTTGTTTTAGTTTAGTTCTTTTTTTACCTGATGAAGGGGACATGATATGGTCGTACAAAGATGAAAAGACAAACACCAACAAGCTGTGCTGATGTCAGCTGAATGTAGCGATGAGTCCTGGAAATAGCTTTTTGAAGCTGCTCTCCCCACATTTTTCTATTCGTTGTACTGGAACAAACACAAAATCATTTAATGGAATCAAAACAAACCACATACAGTCAATAAAGCGAACAGATTAACCGTGCCTTAGGTTTACAGACATCCCATTAGGCTGTAGAACTTGAGGTGCTGTAGGATGCATGGCAGAGACGGATAACACCTCCTCCTAAGCTAGCCCAGAGTTAGCAAGTTCAGTAAGGCCAGGCACAGCACACAAATACAGCTATCCTGCTCCTGGATGTGAGGGATTTTATTTCCTAGGGTTAGAAAGATCTACGCTCACAAGACTCTTGATATACCCATTCACTGGAGATAATTATAGCAATCATAACTGTAAAAGCAAATATTCATACCAGTCTCATGACTTGTAAGATTTCTTGTGCTCACAGTGAAAAGGAGATCTTCTCTGGATTTTTTCTAATTGTAAGATGACTGGCTACCCACAGCCAGTTCTCAGCTGAAGGTTTGTGGGTGGGTGCAACATACCTTCACATCTGTAAATTTAGCTTTTACTTATCTCCAAAGTCAACTGATCCATGCAGATATATTGCCAGCCCTGCAGCCATACTAAGCACTGCTGTAACTTGTCATTCCCAAAACAGACAACTAACTGGCCAGCCTGATGAATTAGCACTGGAAATATTATCCTCAGGGTTCCCTCCCCTTCAGATTCAAAAGGACTAGTACACACAACAGCCTACTGTACCTGCTGACATGCCAAGCTCAGCCTTTGCTTTTAACGCCTGCTCTAGCCATAATTTTCACAAATAAAATTAGCCACAGAGACATTTCATTCAATTTAGAATTTCCACATGAAGGCCAATTGTGATTGTAGTCACTGAGCACATTTTTCCAACATCAGACAGGGGTTTAAGGACAAGTGTTAAATCAATGTCAAACATCAGAATTCTTCTCTGCCAACATAAGGACTTAAGAGACTTAGAAAACACAGTGTATTCTACTATACAGAAGTTCACAGAGAAAGATCACTTTCAACACCATCCCAGTGACATTTCTTAATGGGAAACATATTTCCAGCTATGATTAAAAGAAACAGACTTGGAAAGAAATATACTATACATTTAACCATAAAAAAGAACATGTCTGGTTTCTTTGGGGAAGATGGTGCTCTTTTTGTTGGGGTTTTGTTTGTTTGTTTGGTTTGGTTTGAGTTGTAGGGGTGGGGAGTTGTTTGGTTGGTTTGGGGTTTTTGTTGTTTGGGTTTTTGTTTTTTACCTACCTGGCATTTACAATATTGCCTGCACTTAACTCAACCATCTCTTCAAATCCCACTGCAAATATGTCAGGAGGGCAGTTATCGTCATCTGTTGGCAAGAGGGAAAAGTCATACCAGAATTACTATTTTGTTGTTTCTTCTAATGACTCGTATTCTAATTTCTGTCAGAGATCCTTCCTGTAGTTCTATCTTGTGCATCCCCTGCTAAGCTATACATATTCATAGCTCCTTTAATCTAATCTCACAAAACAACCCCTGCAGTTTCTCTGAAATTTTTTCCTGTTTTTCTCCCACCAGTTGGTCTCCATCTCTCTTGCAGGAAGCAGTTCAGAACAGAACATTATATTGTAGCAATGTTAAGACGTGAAAATATTCAATGTCCTCTCTCCCTCACTCCACTCATCACTGAAGCCACAACATCTCACTACCCACCATCTTTCACCTGCTTGTCATTTTACCAACCATGCTCTTCCTTTTTGACACTGATTCCTGTGCAACTGAAATTAACTGTCCACATACCAGTATGTCACTTCCATCTCAATGCCTTTAGAAGTTTATCTACTAGTTTAAGGAAGCCTTTGAAGTTTCTTCTTCTCTTCTTTCTTCCAAGTCTTTCTTAGATCACCTGCACTTAAGGTTAGGTCACTCTAGGGCACAGCAGCCCCCTCCTTCCCTGGCCCAGGCCTGTGAATGTTACCCTGGTAAAACACCAAAGATCAAATGCTCTCATATAATAGAGTGAAGAAAATCTGTTGACCTATCAGGTCTGTCCACTGCCTAAAGGGTTTTTATTTTTTTTAAACTGTCATATGACCATGGTGACACTAACTTGATTCAACATGAAGATCTAAATAGCAGGAAACATCAGATCTGACTCAGAAAGCACAAATGGAAAGAAAAGTGAAATATGCAGCAACTCTCTGTAGACACGAGGATGAAATTAGCCCATGACAGCTAGCCTTCTTTATTGGCTTAATGTGACAGGCACTGTCACATGTGTATTTTCCATTAATAATTTTGGACACTGAATACTTACACATTTGTGTAGGCACTGCACTGATACTAACATGAATGCAGACACTTCCATGGCTGTACCCTAACTCTGCCCATTCATAACTTACTTGCCTTCTAGAAGCTGCTTAGACCTCCCATGTTATGGCTGCCTGTACCATGTAGTCCTGCTCCTCTGGTTCTCCCAGGGGAAGGCCTGGCAGGGCTAACACATGACAGGCTCTCAACAAATTATAATATCATGGGGATAGTCATGTGCTAACACATCTGAAGTGTTTCTGAAACAGACTGGACCAATCAGCTACTTAAGCTGCTCAGACAGTGGTCTGTACCTAAT
>JAWWES010000115.1:53300367-53333619 GCA_035583135.1 Lophotriccus pileatus
ACCATGCAGACAGCAGCAGCACAGTCACTGTGAAATAATGACATTACCCTAGCAGCAACAACACAAAACCTAGGGAATAACTTCAACGGTGATCGCTACAAGATAACTGGGGTTGATGTCAGCAATTTCTCTTCCAGAAACCAGGCACCCTTTGAAAGCTTGTGAAGGGCTGGTCGCTCATTTTCCTTATACATTTTTCTGTACTTCTTCAAGTAATAAGCAAAAAAAATTCTTCTATCACCCATAATCTTTTCAGTTTAGTCTACAGCAATGTCATGGTTTAACCCCATCTGGCAGCTATTGCTTAGTAGTGCTTATCCCAGCCCCTCACTCACTCCCTGCCCCCTCAGTGAAATGGAGGAGAGAATTATGAGAGTAAAAGTGATAAACTCATGGGTTGAGACAAAGACAGTTCAATAGGACAGAAAAGGGGGGGAAAATTATACCGATGATAGAATTAGCATATACAAAACAAGTGATGCACAGTGCAATTGTTCACTGCCCCCCAACCAATGCCTAGCCAGTTCCAAAGCAAGTGGCCCCCAGTCAGCTTCCCCCTCCAGTTTATATACTAAGCATGGCATCATATGGTAAGGAATATTCCTTTGGCCCAGTTGAAGTCAACTGTCATGGCTGTGTCCACTCCCAATTTCCTGTAGTCCTCCAGCCTTCTGAATGGCAGAGCATGAGAAGCTGAAAAGTCCTTGACTTAACAGAAACACTACTTAGCAACAACTAAAAACGTCAGTGTGTTACCAACATGCCATGGTTTAAACTCAGCCAGCAACTAAATACCACACACTCACTTGCTCAGTCATTATTTTCGTCTTAAATCCCAAACACAACAGTGTATCAGACAGTAGGAAGACAATGAGCTTTATTCTTTATAACAGGACAAGCAATCAAGCACATCACCAGTTATAAATTAAACTGAAGTCTTGAGAAGTTTAGAACATGGAAGGAAAGGTAGACAGCAGCCCAGTCTCACCTCAGTCCAAATCTAGCACTGTCATGGCTCTCTAGGCTGGTCAGACATCCTCACAGGAAACTGCTATATTCACTTATTTTTGGTGAGTATGGAAATTAGTGGTGTGCTTTTGTTGTGTAAGCAACCAAAGTAAACTTGATCTTAACTACCTGACTTCCACTGCCAGTCAGGCACAGAAAAGCTATCGGTCTACGTTATGGAACAAGCCCAGGGTTGAAGTGGTACTGAATGATGCTCTGAATTAAAGTGACCACCCAATACTGCTTGTGGGTGAAATTATCCTATATTTTGCATGTAAATAACTCCTCAGAGAGAACTGCATTCACTCTAAATTGGTGTAAACAAAGGTGTCTATGTTGTGGACTATCAGGGGCCTGGATGGAGTAAAGCAGGGAATGAACCAAAATAACAACTGAAATGTTGTTCTAAACATTCTAAAGATCCAAATGGCTAAAAGCATGTGCAAATAGCAAGGAGAAAAATAAGGAGGTAAAAACGCTGAGCTCAAGAGAATTCCTCAAGACAAACTCAGACAGGACCATAGTGGGAATATGGGTATATAGCTCTAAAATCCTTCCCTCTGGTCCAATGCTTCTAAACTGTCAGAGAATATCATAATCAAATAGCAAACATACTCAAAAGTTCAAAACAAAATATGAGAAATAAGCACAGTGGAACTGTAACACACAGAGTTGTGCTATGGTCACAGTGTTGAAAGCAGTGTTTTAAACAATAGATTTGTGTGAAAGTAGCTTATTTATTGATTTTTTTTTCCAAAAGCATACAATTGCTTGTATCTGACAGCTAAAAGCAGACACAAAAGAAAAGTGAAGGATTTACACTGGCCTTACCCAGCAGTGCAGTCTGGTCCATGAGCATCTTGCCTTTGTCTGCATATTCCTCCCTGAAGAAGTCACCCATGAGTAGCAACTCAATAGCTTCCTGCTTTACTGCGTCAAAGAAATTCGACTGAATGGTGCGAGACACAGAGCGAGCACCATCCTTGAGCTTCCCAACCTACACCAGACAGGAATCATCAGTGCAAGTGACACTGAAGAGTAAATATGGCAAAACTGTTTATTCATAAGTAAAGACAGTTGTCTCTTTTATTTACCTTGTTCTTTCCCTCAAGGGCACGATTGCCACTAAATACCCTGCTCAGATTCTGACCATTGAGAGTCCACATCTCTTTGTAGGATTCCACAAAGCGCTCTGTTACAGATTTAGAGCTCAAACCAAGGCTCTCTAATTGAGCAGGCAGTATCTGGATTAGGTGCAGGAGACAAAAAACAAACAAACAAACAACATTGTTCTTAAATGTGTTTTTGCTCTTTACGTCCAGTTTAAGTATTCCACCCAGCACCATTCTGTATCATAAAGCTGGCAAGGCAGACTTGCACGACTGAGACTTACACCCTCTTTCCTGTCTTTCCCACACTACAAACAATGTATGCAGTACAGGTATCCCACGGAAGGTCCTCTGACAAACTCACCTCCAGTGCAACGAAGGACTGTACGCTATTAGTACGATCCAGGCAGTCCAAACAATTCATTCGAAAAGCACCTGTCTGCAGGCTTCGGTAACCAAACACAAGAGGAGGGAGAAAAAAATGGTATATTTTAAAATAACATGTAACCACGAGTTGATTGAAGAAAGATCATCAAATGTTCAGCCTGAATATACCCACTCACATTTTGATGGTACGAGCACACTGTGCACAATGTATTCCATTAATGCATCTAATTACTTGGCTACATCTGCAACACTGTATTGGCAAATCCATGCACTGGTAAATGTGCAGATTTGAAACAATGGAGATGCAGTTAAGGCAAATAATCCATTTAGCACCAAGACTACACTTTGTCTCAAAATTGTATTTCAAGATGGCCATGTACAGTCATGGTACAGACACAGAGAGAAATCTGGGAAGGCCAGGACAAAGTGTGCCTGGCTACGCTGGGACACTCACCGTGGACTTACATGCTCGCCCTTTGTGAAGATTCCAAAATCTTCCCAGTGCAACTTCAGCTGAGGCCCCAGCAAATTTTCCAGTTTCTCAGCTTTCCCACCTTTTGCAAATTGGTGGTAGTCAAAGTTTATCATGGGAGTGTCTTCCGCATGGGAAGAGGCCCATAGCAGTTTCTGTTTAGACAGAGAATGAAGGAAACACATCCTGCTCAAGCCACATGTAAGGACTGATACCAGCACACTTTTCATTACTAAGCCCTGTTAATTACATAGTTCATAGGGAATTTTGAAAGGCCAGACATGAAAAAAGCAACGAAAGTTCCCTGTTTGTTTTCTTCACAAAAGTAAACCTGAGTGTTAGACCCCAATTTCTGCAGGGGAACTCAAACTGTAGCTGCAAAGTATGTATCAGAATTGTGCCTTGGCTAGTGGCAGCCCTGCTGCTACCTCTGTGCATGAGGGTGTACAGCAACAGTGATGCTCTAGGCAGTCTCAGAGAGAGGAAGTAAGAAAGGAATTATGTCCCAGGAAATGTACTATAAAATGTTTGTGGTAAACTGCAAAAGTAAAAGAAGAGGCACAAATAGCCACATTATTTCATCTCCAATTTCAATGACCTCACATGCACTTCCATAATCACCACAAATTTCATTAAGGTATCTGTAATTGATACAACAAAAATACATCCTGTTCTTCACAAGAAAGCCAGAGAGAACCATCAGACTAACTCTAACTATGCAAGCCTTTGTCTATTCCTTTCCCTCCTGCACATTCTCACTCCAGGAGACGGATGCTTTTCTCCACTTGGATTGTGACACACACTGGAAAAAAAAAATCTGACATTACATTAAAAGTGTACAGGCAGCAGCTACACCAGCACAATTGTATCAAGTAAGCCATTAAGCCTTCCTTGCAGAAGCAAATTCAAAGGCAGTGTTTGGAAACAGATGTGTAAAATATATTTCATTAGACTGTTACTGTTGACACCTCAGCTTGCCCTTACAGCTGCTGGCACTAGCAATGCACTTGAGGATGACATTTACCCACTGCCTCGGTGTGAATCATTGTCAGAGTATTTGCAGCTCTCCATTACAGGATTGCTTTTACTGTAAACATAATTACATTTATTATAGGGAATGCTTATGGGAGGAACAGCATTACTGGGAACAATATTGATTTTTGGTCTGGTAACAGCTGATTCAGGTAACAGATGTTGCATAAATGAATGGTAATGGTGCCATTCTGATCAAGAGAACCCAGCAGCAGTAATAACAAGAATGTTTTGAACCAACACTTTCAAGAATTACTAAAGTTGAAGCAAGAGTTGAGAGAAGAGGAAGGAATAAAAGCAAAACAATGGTGGAGAAACAAAGAAATAAACTAATGACAGAAGACAAGCTTGCATTCCTAATCATATCCTTACAAAGAACTTGATTTTTTAATTCAAGCCCTTTAGAATCAACAAAGCAAAAATTAACTCTATATTCTTTCCTAACATCAATTTCCTAAAACACAAAGGTAAAAAAATGACTAAGAGGAAGTAATTTTGAATGAATACAAAACTTTGGTTTTCAGTGGTGTCAATCTAAATTCTTTCAGCTCACAGGATACTTCCATTTATTTTTTAAACAAGAAAAAAGTTTAAACAAAATAGGTCTTTATTTAAATTAAATTAACAAATGCAAGGTCTTTATTCTAGAGATGACCTATTTCTGACCTAATTTCTGGTTGCCTGATACTGGCCAGAACACGGTCTTCAAGAATGTGAGAGTTTGAGAAAATATCAGTATTAAATTCACAAGAAATGTCACACTCGTATCCTCCTTCAGAAGTGATTATCTCTTACCCTTAAATTTCAGTGGGTTTTGCAAAACAAACTAGAATAACTATTTTAAAGAGAGGAAAAAACAAAAGATTACAGAGACTTGGCTGTGTCATGCAGAAATTCAGTAAGAGGCTGAAAACAGAAGCTAGGGCCAGACTCCACTTCTGTACCTTCATAATTGCCTTGCAAGCTTTAGCCATAATCATTTTATCTGTCCATATTCTGTATAGAAGGAAACTTTCACTTTGCCACTTTCTGCAGGGGAAGCAGATAGTCCTTCCCAGCTATTCTGCAGGAGGAGGAAATGGCCACACAGAAAATACTGACAAAAAACTTGACACTCCTTTTGTCTCAGTTGCATTATTCCAAGAGAGAGGGAAAGAAATCAGGCCCCATTACTTAACTACAGTTTTTATTTTGCTCATTTTCACACAGTAAACAATTCGACTCAGAACTATTGGAATAATTCTTTACCAATAATAAATACACAGCACTTACTACAGATGTGTACTTAAACCATATCCTATGATTAGTTTTAGGAACATATACTCCAAAGTATCTATGCCAGATTGCTAAAGCAACAGGTACTCGGGAGGCAGATTTCCATCAGAACCCAGCAGATTCAGTGCCAACCTGTGGCTTTAAGTTCATAATTGTTTTAAAAATCTAGCCATGCGAACACCACACTAGAACTCAGCACAGCTTTTACTCTACAAGGCCTGACATCCTTGCTTTCAGGAATTAGATGTGTCTAGGGACATTTAGGGGCCAGGAAATTCTCTCTCCATACACCAAACTATCATCTGGTGCTCAGGCAGACAAATCCCAACACAATCAGTACAAGATAGCTACTTCCCATTACTGTCAGAGCAAGAGAGCTTAGTGATGGCTAAGTACCCATGCTCAGTGGGCAAGGCTCAGGGCATGGCCCCCAAGCACTTCTGGCAAATCCATGAGGCACCTGACTGCACAAGTGGCTACAAACTCTGCCAAAGCTGACCATGATTCATTTTTGCAAAGGTGAATGGCTCTTGAGAGTATTAGGGCAATTTCTTTTAAAGTCTGGTTAAAGAGAATGTACACAAATATATAAAGAAGTAAGCAGAAAGGAAGGGCTGGAAATTAAGCCATGAGACTAAGAAACACTATTCTCTCAGTGTGTAATGAGAGTGTAGTAAAGAGTATGTAGTAAAGAGTTACCATAATTTCTTTAGATATAGTATTCATCATCTCCTGGGCCAGAAGGGAAACAGAAGAACATGGAGGCTCAAGGGAAATCAGTGGTTAAAAAGAAAATTATTGCTTTTACCTTAAAAGCTCTGTTGAGCACCTCCTCTCCTCCTCTGCTTCCCAATAGGTTAACGATCACTTGTTTTCCATACTGCTCTTTGAGAAGCATCATATGCCTACAGCAAAAGTAACCATAATACGTACTAAACAAAACCATGTTATGTTGCCTGCTACCATTTTCAAAATACACAAGTAGAGATCACTGGTTGTTTCATCCAGCAGAATGTTTCAGCCACATCATCTGCAGAAATCTCCCTCAGTTTCCTTGCAATCAATTATTGAAGTATAAGTGTTGAAAAGTATGCAATTAAGGGATACAGTATTTTGTGTTGTATATAGAGAAAAGAAGCATCTTAGGAAAGAGGCCCTGGATCTTTTATATCACTGTTAGCTTTTGCCCTTTTTTACACTCCCACCTCTTGGCTGTCAGCCTGGGAACTACACAGGAGAGACAAGAAGAGAGGAAAATGTATTACACTTCAACAGGAATTGCCGAGCATCTTGCAGGGCTGAGACTAAGTCAGCAGCAGCAATGGGGCCTAGGACTCCGGTGCCAAAGCCAGAGAGGCACAAACACACGTCATAGGTCAAATATCTCTGAGTTACTACAGCACTGAGACATTCACCTCAACTTAATTAAATCAAGCAGGAAGGTTAGTAATCGTAAGAACTGCTGCACTGGATCAGGCCAAAGGTCCTTTTAGACAAGTTGTCTGGCTCAGATTCTTCAGGAAAAACACAAAATAGGACAAGCAAGAAGTGGAGTGGTTTTTAAGTCTATGCCACCAAACTCTCAAAGCTGACATTTAGGGCCTTTAAAATCAAGAGCTTTTAGCCAGATGCAGAGACACTCCTTCTCCCCTCAACAAATCTTTTTCAAGTTGGCATGCATGTGCTACAGAAGCTGTGCCAGCCCATCAGGAAACAGCTAGATCTTAAAGCCAAAAACCTGTTTTCTGTCAGGTACAAACAATACTGCTGTAGTACTTAAGAGGCAGCTGGATAGACAAGAAGAATAAAATAAACACTCACACAAAAGAAGTTACTACACACTGCAAAATTACATGTAATGGCAAAGTGTCAGAAAAACAGCAAGCATACATCTTTGTGGCATGAACCTTTAAATCCTTTAACCAGAAATAAGTCCCACAGAAAACCATGGAAAGGGGAGAAAAGAAAGAAGTTACCAGCATTGCCTTCAAGAAATACAGCTAAACATACTTTCTCATGCATTTATGTTCTTGGTTCTGCAACCAGTTCTCTGTATGGCAACTCTTTCCATTCACTTGCACCTCTCTGATCCCAACATCAAGATCCTACCTCTCTGCCAGTGTTGCTTCCTTACAATGAAACTACTGAAGGTCAAGTCACCCATTTGGGTACTGTAAGCAAAGTTTCCTGAGGATTTCTCAGGGAGACAGGATGAAAAAAATATCCACTAACAAGACTACCATTTGCTTCTCACAGTGCCTTCTCAACACAATGACCTATTAGATGGTTAAATGTAACAGGCTAAATCCACTCTAACACTCTCAGAAAAGCTGTAGCAGCTTGTTAAATTCCAGTGTATCTTTCCACGTAAGTAGTGACTTATTCCTTGCCCATTTTCAAATTTTGCAAATCAGTAAGCAGATATCTCTTGACTTCATCTAATCTAAAGGCACAAGGGGAAGAAGGAATAAGTGCAAGTTGATCCCTATGTTCATGTTTCTGACAAGAAAGCTATTCACCAGTTGCATTAGGGTCAGGGCTAAATGGTCTTACAGAGTTGCTCCTTCCTGAGGTACTCTCAATTTCATGGGCAGTACAAGAGGATGATGAATAAATTATTGTTTTCTTCTTCTATGAAATATCTCTGCTGTGGAATGCAAACCTCTAAGATGGAGCTTCAGCAACACTGGCAGGGCAAGTTATCACAACACCTGATGGCCACGAGACCACAAGTCTCAAAGGCACTTGAAGTCAGTAGAATTTAAGAGCCTTAAAAGCTTGGAAAATGTAGGCCAAGAACCTTTGAAGCAGGGACTGCTATGGTGTACAGTCTCTAGATTCTAATCCCTGATTCGGGGTCTTCAGTGCTGCAAAACCAGTAACAGGCACTAATGTCCTGTTTGCTGACAGTTGCGGTAAATGAAATGAAGTAATTAAGAGGCCTTACTCAAAATCAACATACACTCTGATCTGTCAAAACCAAACCAAAACAGAAATTTATCACATGGCATGGCACATACAAGGCGAAAATTTCCCACAGCCCAAATTCTTCATGTCCTTTTCAGGCACTGTTCCCATGGATATGAGTGGAAATATGCCCTTAAAGGATAGCACTTCATAGTCAGATGTTCAAAGGAATCAAGGTAACGCATGTCTTTTTCTACAGTTTCCAGCTGACAAAGAGTCTTAATAGCTTAAAAAGGTAAACAAGCCAGTCTTTGTGTAAAATAGAAAAGCATCAGCATAACAGCATCATACAACACTGGCCATAGAATAAGACACTGCTATTTCTGTATAGGAGTAAAATAATGAGGAGAAAAACAAATCCCGAATGGAGTGGAAGCAGTGTTTACTCTTTAATTACCTGGGTTACAGTCGTGAAGCACACATGATATGTTTACCTTAAATCTAAATTCACATTTGTTGGCTCACAAAAGGTTACAACAACCTTTCTTTTGCATATCACTTAGTATTTCTAAGATTTTTGAGAAACAAGCCAGAAGACCAAATTAATTCAATTACCACTGAAAACAAGAAGGAAAAAGCACAAAAATAAGTGACTAAATTAAATAAACCAACTTAATAATCTGCAGCACCAGGGGGGATTGGCCACATGATCTGAAAGATGTTTCATATTATCTCAGGATTTTTCATGAAGACAAAGTTGTGGAATCTTGGTTAAATGCCAGGCTGCTGTGTTACTACCAAAGTGGAATGAGATTTACCTGTCAAAGGCAGGTGCATTAGCTTCCAGACCTCTGTTAAGCCTTAGATGACGGGAACCAACCTAAAATGAAGTATTAGAAGAAAAACAGAAAACTTCTTAAGTTGCTAGAGTCCTAAATCACTAGATGTCTCCCTTTTTCCTTCACAGAAAAACGACTCTTTTAACAGCACCAGATACCTCTAGCTCCAACCACCCCCACACATAATATCCTTAATACAAAAGCCCCAGCTTTTATTAGACAACACTTACAATTACAAGTGAAAATACAATTATCATTAAGCAAAGGGATACCTACACATCTTTTTATGGCCAAACAAACCACATTTCTTTGCCAGTTTCCTCTCGCAAATAGCACACGCTGCCTCACATGAGCGTACTGTGTGTCCAGCATTCCTACTGCCCTTGCCTTGGCAGAAGAGGCTGAAATTACACCAGTTGCACGTCCTGAGATCTTTCAAAAGCATCAGAACAGTCATTCAAATACATGAATGATGAAATCCTGTGCCACCAAACTCATAGGAATTTAATATGGGTGTCAACAACAGTAGCCTCAAGCTCCTTTTGAACGATAGCTACTGTTATTACAGTATGCAGAGGACTTCTTTCCTCTCCAGAAACTACACTACTAAGTATTTACAGGACCATGCATTGTTTCCTGTACTTCATCATCTTTCTTTGTTTTTCATGAGGTGGGTTTCTGCATTTTTTTCTAACACCAGTGCCAGTACATTCGCACCCAAGGAGTGAGAATACATAATCTAATCCAGATTAGGCAAAAAACCAGAGCTACTAAAAAGCTGAAAATTCTGTTTAACTGGAGATATTACCCACTAGCCAAAAATACTTGAGGAAAAGCTCAATGGCTTCATAACATACAGAAAAACAGTGCTGAGTACAGCTTCTTCATGGGCAGGATGTGCACAATCATACAGACAGACTTGCTTTATAAAAAGAAATAAGTGTTGCACTGGATGGTGCTAACACACAAGAACAAAGATCCTTTAGTCATTTCCTTTTGTGCTAAATCCAGTAGCTTTGAATAGTACGGTGCTACATTTAATGATTTTTTAAAAAGTATCAAATAACCTTTAAAGCATCTAAAAAAACCCAGCTACATGGTGCATTTTCTATACTAACATATATGTGTATACTCATTTCAGTTGCTTATCCCTCTGTTAAGAGAATGCAAAGAGTGGTAGGATGATTCTTATTTGGCTTTATAACCATGTATAAACTGCAAGTCATAGACGATTAAGTCTGACGCAATAATCTCCCGATGAAATCCTACATCTCTGCCTTAATGATCAGGTTAGATCATTATCACCCTTTTGACTGAAATCAACACACCATCCAGACATTTTACTTTGTTTCAAGGTAGCATGCTTCTACAGAGCTCCTGGTATCTGTAGATACTTCAGTTTTATTGTGAGGGTCAGTATCATCAAGCCAACCAGGCGTTTCAGAAGAATAGGTTATTACAAATCAAACCAAAAATGTTCAAAAGATATTGCTGTAAGCTTCAGTTCATAACATTAGGACACAGTCCCTCACAAAGAGTTCCCTGTAGCAGCACTCAAGCACACAAAAATGTTAAACTTCAGTTACCTATAGCCATTTGTCTGGTGTAGTTCTGTTTATCTAAACACACAAAATTTCCTAAAATGAAAAAGCTCAGCATTTTCACGGAATAAGCTTTGCAGCTCCTTTAAAGAAATACAAATAAATAAAATTTTATGTTAATTTTAAATTATAAATAGCAAGTAGAGAGAAGCAAAGTAGGCTTTTTGATCATTTGTTTACCTGAAGCCTCGTTTGCTCCCAAAACAGAGGAACAGAACCTCTGGTCTGCACAAAAGAAGAGACGTCATCATCCAAGTAAATTGTCTGCAAAAATAAAATAAAGAAAAGGAGTTCTGCCGTTAGAT
Source organism: Lophotriccus pileatus (assembly GCA_035583135.1). Classification (NCBI taxonomy): domain Eukaryota; kingdom Metazoa; phylum Chordata; class Aves; order Passeriformes; family Tyrannidae; genus Lophotriccus; species Lophotriccus pileatus. Next base: position 53,311,303 of record JAWWES010000115.1, read on the forward strand.
CTATCAGTCTGTGACCCCTTCATCAGGTGACAGTTAAAGGCACTGAACTCAAAGGGTAAAAAAAGTAAACCATGTATCTCACTGTATCCACTTACTGCTCAGCCCCTTTTCCATAGTGTCACAGGCAGTGGAACAAAGCACAGCGTATTTGCTTTCATGTCATCACAGCAGACTCAATTCACTACTCACCAGAAACAAAAGAAAATTTAAAAACACCACCACTGGCAAGAAGGAAGGAACCTTTCATCCACAATGAAGATGGATTTGATCTACTGGTGGAGACACTCAGGAAGACCAGCTATATTCTCTCCCGCTGTCTCTCTCACAAAACTTAACTGTGCAAAATGTCGTTGCTCCCTGAGACCGATGATGGGTAACGTCAGGTGTGGGATAAGCTTATCTCCTGCTGTATTTGCTATTTCTTACTTCACTGCATGTTGTGCCTTGTCAGAGAGTCCAAATAAAAACTCTGAAACCAGCAGCTTTGCCACTCCCACTCTGAGATGCAGTGAACAGCATGAGATCTACTTCTTTTCCAGGAGGCTTACAGCAAGAGGCTCCAAACCCCCCATTTCCTTCCCTAACCAGATGTCCAACTCTCTCTTTATATGTGTTCTTACGATCACTGTTAACAAGCTGATTTTGAGTCAAATCTATACAAAGTACAAACTGATTTCCCCTTTTGTCTTCCCCCTCCAGCAGCCCCCAATCAAAGCGTTACATTGTATGTTAACCTAGCACAAAAGGTACTATCTTCAGGTTCAATATGACCACAGAGCAACTGTGCAAAGCCCAGCTCCCTCCCCTAGACTATACTTAGCAGTGGAATCCTGGCTGTTTTCCACGGGGGATACACGATACACATGATACACATCTCCGTTATCCCATGCATGACAATGAGTGTTCTGCAGCCCTTCAGAGGAATGGTATCCAGGTTATCCAGGTAGCTGCTCTCTAACCACATCATATCATTTAGCACAACTGCTGCCAGCTGGCTAAATAGCTCTGAAAATAGAATAGAACATGAAAACGGGTTCCTCTACAGCTTTAATGTGGTTTGTCCTTTTGGAATTTGCCACTAGATGTGGCAAATGGGTGGCTCAGCAAAAAGTGCCTGACCTTGATCTCTCATCTTTATAAGCACTATCAATGTACAGTTTTTAGAGCTACATGTGTGAAAAGACGTATAGCTGCACTAGAGAGGGAAGTATTTAAAAAAAAATGCTGACAGAATATTTAAGTAATATTTACCATATTTTTTGCAGAGCACTTAAAACCATCTCCACAATGATGAAAGATTTCAATGGCTTTGTTATGGACACAGTGTCACTGTTGGAATGATAGCCAGCCCAGATTTGATTTTGATTATGTTTTGATTTTTTTAATCTCTCATCAACGAACTAAGAACCCTTTCTCTGTTGCATTGCATCCCAGCACAATCTCCTGTAAGAGAGGAGATTGCTCAGAGAAGCTTTCCTGCAAGGCCTGTCTCACAGTTTGAGTAACGTGGCTCTAACATGCTCTGCCAGTAAAGTTTTCTGAACATTGCTGGTACCTGAGGGCAGCAGCTAATTACAACGGCAACACACTGGTGCACCTTTTCTTTGCATTTTCATCTCAGAAGAGTTCATGCCTCCTTCAGCTGGACTACAAGAGGAATAAGCAGGCCCACCTTCTTCCTCTTTATTACATTCTCCCTGAGACAGGTCATGCCAAAATGAGCCAATGACTTCTACACACTGAATCATCTTTTCACTCACAGTCATGGGCCCAGAAGAGCTCATAGCAAGGTAAAGGAAATTAACAGCACTACTGACAGTCCCAGCACTATCCTGACTAATACTAAATGAAGATCAGGTCCTGAATCTATGTAAAAAAGATATAGGACTAGCTCACTTAAAAATTTGACAGCAATCATCACCTTAGCAGTGAATAAATTGAAAGGAATCATCGAATGATGACAAATACATACAAAGCTTTACCTGAAGTACAATTTGTCCACTCAAACAGCTTGCTACAGAGGATCAGTTTACTTTACAATCTTCTGCAATGTCCTTGTTTCCATACCTAACTGCAAAACTGACAGCTCAAGTATCTCTTCGACCAGGTCTTCTAGCCATCCAGCTGCGAATTCTCTAAACCCACTGATTAACAGATAATAATTTCAATTTAATACTTGCAGTTTGACATCTTCCTGGGCTACAGTTTAAATGGAAAGTATTTCATCAGTTACAGACTATGAGTATATAACCTTCTTCATGCCAAATACCGAAGAAATATACTGACCAAACATTCCTGCCTTTCTGCATTAACAGATGCTCTATTTCCACTTATCAGTGAGTTAACATGTTTGTTGCTACTATCACTCACATTTTCTGTTCACTAGTTTTGACCCACTACCTCTTCTGTTTTCTTCTCTATCGAGTTGTCCATTCAGAGAAATGAACAAACACCAAAATATTCAAACTACTTGGGGATCATTCCTGAGAGCTGAACAGGATGCAATGGGTTGGGGTATCCTCTGTCGAGCTAAGGTCTAATACAATACAGAGCCCCCTATGATAACAGAGCATTTTAAAGAAATGACATTTTTATGCATATTGGTATGTAGCTTTTAGAAATCAGATGAGATTTTTGAACTGGGAGCATAACCTCTCCAACGCAGTCATTCATAAGAAAGTACTCCACATTAGCACCTTTTTTTTTTTTCCTTTTTTTCTGTTCACTTACAGGGCTCATCATTCTGTTCTCTGGAACAATTCTCTGGTCTTCTGCAATTCTTTCACCTCACTCTCATGACCCAGATGAATCCAACATTATTCTCTTCCAAGCTGCCAGTGAACTAGAAAAAGACCTAGTATTTTTTTAATGAGTGGGAGACTTCTTGAAATTATTTTTCTGCCAGTCTTTCCTTCCTAAACAGACTGTAACCATTTCACCAAGCATTACAACTGTGCAAATCTTCCCTGAATTTCAGCAACACTCACTACCCTTCATTCATCACTCCAAGGAACATGACCCCTGATCCTGACATTGCCTTTTAGCATGTCCCTTGACCTTACAATATTAGTGGCAACGGACTTCCTACCAGTAGACTCGTTAAGCAAGCAGGTTTAAAGACTGAGACTAAGAGGACTTTTCAGATCAGGAATGGACAGAAATAATACCCATACACACTGCAAGAAACCCTATTTGTTAAAATCTTAAATAAGCACTGATAATATATTCAGGTTAAAATTTTACTCATAAATAAAAGATTCCAACTTTGTTGCTTATGCATGGACAAGTGCAGAATTTCTTTTCTCATATTCTTCACAGCCATGATTGTTTTTTGTGCACAATATCATGTTTTCTACAGCACAGATCTGTCCCACTTTTTTGTTGTTCTATTTTTGACTTTATTACCCTGTCCTGTAGCAGATACATTTCCCTTATTCTAAGGTACTAGACAAAAGATGAACTGTTCTTTAAGAAAAGAAACTTTTAAAAAAAATAAACAGCACTTTATATCCAGAATTTCCCTGTCCTCTGTTTTCCTTAGCTCATGGACAAGAAATACATCCAAGAAGATCACTCTGGTTTTCCTCTAAAAGTTCAACAACAACCAGTTACTTTTTGGACAATGCTTTGTCATTAGGATTGATGTATACTGCTAAAACTCTGTCTTTGGGTTTCAAAAAACTATTGTGGAGTCTTAGATCCAAAATGAGAGCAAATTGTTGCCTACATGCCTCAGAGACAATTTTCATTCCTATCAAAACCTCAAAACACTTGAGGACTAATTCATTAGTCTCAAAGGGCCTGGCCCACAGTACAATCCAACCCAGTCAGATGCATGGATTTTCCGACAGGTCTCCTGAAGTTTCCCATTAGACTTCATAGTAGCAACTGGATACTCAAACCATATGGAAGACCTCTTTGCCTTAATAACAGATTACTTGTCCTCTGACTCCTGGTGTTGGAATTCACCACGTTTTTCTTTCAATTCCTGTTGTCTTTCTGGCCTCCTTCTCCAGCTCCAGGATCAAGGGTGATAGTACTAACAGTTCAACAGGACGTTTTTCAGTCTTTCTCTTCTGTTGCATAGGGCCAGACCTTGCCTCTGTGATCCAATTATCCTTCCTGGTAACACAAGCTTCCCACACAGGTACTCCTAGTAAGCTTTTGGGCAAGAAGCAAACATCTCTGTCAACCAGTTGGTTCTAATCCCAGTACACCATGCCTATTCATTGCTTGGAATAATTTATTCCCTAATCTCCATCACTCAGCTTTGTTAGAAAGAAATAATCATTCAGTTAAAACTTAAAATGGTAAAATTCATTAAAGACTCAGGGGGCACACAGAGACACAGTCCATGATGAAATGGATACTTAGATGGCTTATTCTGGGATCCCCAGCTCTGCCACACAACCCACAAAGAGCATGGACAACAGATGGCCTAAACATACCACTCTGTATGTCCCTTTAGCTCAGACCACAGGATCCAAGGACATACTTGCCAAAATAATCCTTTTTCGTCTTGCCTGGGGTCATACTAACTTGATCCAGAAAATAAATTAACCACATGATTGCATCCATTCCTCTCCTGGAGAGCTCTCCAAAATGATCTAGGAATTATTGTGAAATGGGGATCATTTTCCTTGACATTTTTTTCTTAAATTAGAAGAAAGGAAAGGTTAATCCAAATTCATGGTATTTCCTTTTAATGCTTTGTCAAGGTTTCCATTTTCTTTATTGAATAGTTCCATGCAGGGGAAAACAACTGAAACCACTCATTTATCTTTGGTTAATTAGAATTGCTCCAAGTCACACACTAAGATACACTCTTAAGTGTAGCATGACTGGAGAATAACTGGGGGAGGAGCTGAAAAGTAAACAGTAACAGGCACACAAACTAAATGAAGAATGCATGCTTGTTTCTCAAAGCTATCAGCAGAAAAGAATTAAAGAATGTAACACAGTCTCAACTTCAAAGGATTACTAGGGGAGGAAGAAAAGGGGAAGGGAAACATTTAAGCTACAACTGAGAAACAAAAACTGAACTTAAAACTACTTGAGAATTAATAGCCACACTGCAACGGAAAGGGCTATCATCCAATTACAAAATACTGTCAGCAAATCTGGAAGTACATATTAGAGGGATTGCTCTCTTTTCCCTTCATTTTGCTTTTCCTTAAGCGTTTCCTCTAATTTTTGTTTTCTTCTTTCTTTGTAAAGACACAAGCCAAATGACCAAATATCTGAAAGATCTACTACTAGTTTTTTCTATTTTTTTTTTAAGCAAAAAAGAAGTAAGATATTTAACTTTTCCCCTCTTCTTCTCAAACACTGTGAGTCACAGCAGTTAAGTGAGCCCACAAAAAAATGACTCATTGCAGAGCTAAAATGCCACAAGGCTAACTCAGTGGGAGACCAAAGCATACCATCTATGCATAAAAGAGCTGCCTGGAGATAAGATTAATTGTTTCTCCCTCTTCTAAAAACAGAAAAATGTTAGAAGCAATTCCTACAAAGGACGAAAAAGTCCTGGGTTTTCAGAATCCTAGGGTGCTATTTATCCATGAAAGCACATAGCCAGCATGCCATTATACTGTACAGGCTGCAGCAAATGGAAACAAAATGTTATTCAGCCAAGATATTACCTCATAGGAGATTAGTCAGTAGTCTACTATGAAAGTAGGAGAGAGTTTATTCTAGGACTCTTCCTTCCTAATGTCAAGGGGATGCCAGCCTGAACTGGATCTCAGGCATCCCAGTGGTTAGGCCAACTTTGCTTTCTTAGGACATGCAGCTTGGTAAAACTAACATTTGGCACCATTAGGAACTGCAACTGTCTTTTCTTCTTTTAAAACAAAACCCAAAGAAAAACACACAAACCTTTAAAGCTGCAAACCCTTGCTATAATTTAGAACCTACTCAAGCCTTTCATTCTAAAATCATTTCACTCTTTCACTTTTGCTAATCCAATTGAAAAAAAAAACACCCAAAAGCCTTCAGTCCTGCCACTTCAGCCTCTGGCTGAACAGGAACAAAGCACAGCAGTTCCCATGAAGAGCCCAACCTGGTCCCAGCTAAGGGAAGCATTAGCAAGCAAGTACTGATGAGAAGCCAGCCTCAGGTCCTCTGACAGAACGCAAACGCCATCTTATTTTTCATGCTAATCATTTGCAACATGATGTACTCCAGGAATATAATTAAATAGAATGAGTTACTTCTGACCCAAATTGCGAGCAGGATAGCAGAAGTATTTCTCATAATTAGACAACTGCTAAGTGCAGTGCTACAAATGTGAGACTGATCTGAAAGGAAGCTGACAACCCTTTCTAACATTTTCCTTCCTCTGCATTTCAGCAAGAGAACATTTTTCAAATCCTGAGTAATGTGCTCTGCAATAATGCTCATGAGAAAATACTCAACTAAAATAGCAGAATGTACCAAGTTATTACTTAAAATGGCATATCTCCCTTCTTCTGTTCCCAAGTTCCAGGGGAAAATTCCTCTTTTCAGTAAGCAGTTCCATCTGCATCCCCCAACACACTGACAGACTTTATAGAAAGACGTAGATGCTGCAGGACTTGACCTGTAGTTGGTTTGGAGCAGAGGCACAGAAGAGAATTATCATCAGAGAATTCAAAGGCTGGCATTAGAGAACCAAGGCCTGCAGGGGAAGAGTTTGGCACCCAACAGGCAGAATTGGAAGCTGGAACACTAAGTGGAAAGCTGTCAGCCTTACTGAAAATGCAGGAAAACCAGGAAAAAAGGGGACATGAGCAAAACATCATCCACATCCTCATGAGAACTCCGACCAAGTCACACATATAGCACTGTGCGTGCTTTGGGCACATCTCGGGAATCAAACATCACAGCAGGCTGGGGAATACCAGTCTGCAACTCCTACAGGCATTCTCCTGGGGAACAAAGCACTGTCAAATCTAAGGCAGCTCTACATGCACCTTTACACAGAACCAGGTGAAGAGGTTAAAGATGCAACACGAAGGGAACGTCTTAGAGGAAATTTGTAAAGCACCCAGACATTGCTGCCTGCCTTATGCAGTGGGATAACAAAAAGGACCACAACAGGTCCTTTTTGACTTTTTTGCTGCTACATTCATGCACTGCCATGAGGAAATACTAGTAGCAATGAAATATGGGCACTTTCGAGAGGGGATGCCCTCCTCAGCCATGAGGCACAGTCCTACAAGACACAGCTTTAACTCTTCTGGAACACAGCTTAAGTATCTCTATGCTGTACTCACTGGGTCATGCTCCCCTTATGAGCATCACATCAGCAATCTATTTTCTCTGTACATGCACCTACATATATAGACACATACATACACACATAAAACAATCTATGCTACATATGCAGTTGTGTAGATCTGCCCAGAAGATGCTGAAAACAACCGAATTTTAGGAGCAAATCCTTATTCTTTTTTGAAAACTACCAGCCATTTTTCTATTCTGTTTATAAAGTCATCCATTTCTGTGTGACGGTTCTGACTGCTAGCAATTACTACTTCTATTCAATAAGAAAAAGTTGATGGTACTTGAAAAAGTAAGCACTCATTTCAGCTGGCACCAAAGGCTTCAGATTCTTTAGGGTCCAATGCTTTTTACTGACTTTCAAGGTAGCAAGCTAAACCATGTGTAATAAAACCAACTGACTCTGTTATTTTGTTTGGCAGTGCCAATCAAGGGAGCCTGCTGAATGCATTTCACACACATATTTTGTCTCAGCATCAGCTGGAAATGAGGCTTTTACCATATATGTATAAAACTGTCATACCACCTCTCACTGGAGAGAATCCCCCACAAATCAAAGGGGAATATAAAGCAGTCTCTTCCAAAATGAGTTGAACTAGAATTTGCCTGACTCTGAGATGATGTCATTTTTTCTACATTTTCTCTAATAGCAAAAGATGATTTTACAGTGAACTTTGCTAGCCAAAGATGATTTTCAAGCAAACACAGCACCTTTGCTGTACAGCTTCCTGAATGGTTTAAAACCTCATGTCTATATTTCACTACAGTATCAAATAACCAGACTTTCATATTCAGGGAAAAAATCAAAAGTATGTGAAAATTGTGTGAATGGAAAAGTTAGAAACACAGAAAAAGAGCAGATCACAAAGCAATGCTTAATGGGCAAGAACAAATAGATCTGCCGTGCAGTGATATTTTAAATATTCTTGGAAAAAACAGTTGCTGAACTCCTTTAATTCTTGTTGGAAATTGTGCCCCAATTAAACATGAGTGGACTAAATTATTCAAAGCCATCGGATACATCCCCTTACCTGCTCTGTCTCAACAAAGTTAGACACATGTCCATCATCATTGACTCCTCGAACGTGGAACCGGACACCAGCTCGCTCGCAGCTGATGCGGGAGATGAGGCAGGCTTTTGCCTTCTTGTGGGAGGCATAAACAGTGCGAATGTCCACTACACCACAGATCACTTTCAGCAACCAGTCGGAGCAGTTCACCTGGTAGTGTTTGAAGGGCACATGCAGTAGCTGGTTCCTGAAAGGTTCAACAACATACAGACACATTACTGAATAAAATAAACAGACAAGCATGGGTTCCACCTCCCAACAATCACTAATTTAATCAATTCATGCTTTGTGATCCCTTTTTTGTTGTACCTTTCCTTTATCCAAACCCAAGAAATGTCAGACAGAAACCCTTGTGAATTGCTGCAGTGAATTGAACATGGCAAATTGAACACCACAACTAACACCAAGGTGCTGCCTTTATATCTTCTACTTGTATTTTAAATTCAGGTGCAAATGCCACCTTTCAGTTCCAGAAATACATTTCTATTTAGTAACTTTTTTGAAAAATTACAGTGCTGTCAAGCTAGTTATTTTTTGAACATTACTTCCTGGACCTTAGCACTCACTACAGGATGAAGAACCAGTCCAAAATCCACTGGGATTTGCAGAAAAAATTTTCAAGCAGAAATTGGAAGTCAGTAGAGATACTACAAAAAGGTCTACTAAAATTAAGATGAACGTCTGTTCTAACCTTCAGTTTATTTTAAGATCAACAACTCAAGAAACCTATCATGCCTGGTTAACAGTGACTGGTCTCTATTATGATGTTTTTCCTCATTTCACTTTTCAAAACGTGCCTTTAGTCACATAAGAGGGCCAAGAAAATCCCATTTATGATCATTCATTTCTCAACAGCAGACCTGTATAAGAGTTATTACACCTAGCAAAACCCCTGAAGAATTGTTCTTCTAAAGTATACCATTTATCTGAACAAGGTGCAAGTCATTCTTACATTTTTAATCCAAATATGTAACTGAAAAAGCAGCTCTAAAACAATTATTGCTCTTTCTTTCACCTTTCTCCTAGTTCTACTTACAGTGAAAGTCCTCACTCAGACAAATTCCAGCAGTATTTTTTTTGTTGCAGTTCATTTAACAAGCAGTTTATGTTGCTTATAACTTAAGTCCTCTGACACTTCCCATTGTGTAACTATTTATCTCATTGTTTACTTTTCTCAAGAATCTATTGTTTTGTCTCAAATTTCCCATATCACCTAATTACCACGAGACAAATTTTCTTTGGAAACCTTTTTGCCCTAAATGTGATGTCACCATTCATCCCTGTTCTAAAACGTATAGGAGAATGGAACCTCTTCAAGGGCTACTTCTAGATTAGCCAGAAGCAGCAAAGAAGGAAAGTTCCAATATACTTACCTTCCAAGAGGAAAACTTTCAAAAGACAGCACAGGGAAAAAAGTTACTTTAAAGGTTGTTTCTTTGTTAAGGGATACTTCCAACTTAGGAGACTCATCACTGGAACACAGCTCATTTCTGCCATGTGTCTGACTGGTCGTGCTTGGTGAGATTTTTAAGACGGATGTATAATTATCATAGTTGAAAGCAAATATTAGATATCTCTCTTTGGAGTTACATTCAAAACACTATATCTTACCAGGCAAAAATCACATCATAGCTAGGAAGATTATTTAGGCTAACTGAACTGCTCTCTCATGTTAATTTATCATCCATTATGAACTTCTTTACTTATTTAATATTCAGCTACTTTCGGCCACATGACTTATCGCAGCACACCCACATTTAACCCTGCCAGCTATTTTCCACCTACATAAAACCCTCATTTATTTCCATTACAGCTATGCCTCCCATGTGACTTTTTGTTTAAAAAGAAATGAAAAAAAAAAAAAAAAGATAAGAAAGAAAAAAAAAAAGGATATAGAAATTCAAGCATTCTGCCAAAGCTTGTAAAGCAAACAAACCAAATTACATCAATTGCAAACCCACCTAGGGAAGAAAAAGCACAGCACTGTGTTTTTCCCTTTCCCCTCAACCAATACTTACCACAATAAGAAATACTTTTTCTTTGCTTTAGGAGCACAAGAAAGTAAAAAGCACAGAACAGTGTATCACAGAACTTTTCTTCCGTGCAACATACACTTGCACTGAACTGTAAACATATTAATATTGATGTTTTCAACATAAAAACTAGGGCACATTACTGAAACATTAAGCTACAGACTTTAAACACATAAGCTTTTCAGAAATAGAAGATACTTCAGCACAGATTTATGGAAAGGGATTTATGAAAAGGTCAAGTGCAATTTCTATTAGATAACTTTAAAGTCAATTATTAGAAAGAACTGCAGGGGAAACTATTAATCACATATAGAGACATGTTTCTGTTATGTGAGCAATACATCTTGTGTTTCCTTCTTTGAAGCGTAAATTGTCATTTTATAATTGCTTTTCACTATCAGAGTATTTTAATTAAACAGAAGTTACTTGTTCGACCCAGGTTTACCATGAATTCACTAAGGCCACGTGCTCTCTAAAATGACAGGTCAATGAAATGAAAGGAGGTGCACCTGAGATGCACATGTTCATTTCCCTCTGAGAGTGTCTGACCAGTAAGATACAGGTGGGGAGCACACAAGACTCTGGTGTATCATGCAGTACTAACCAGAAGAACGAGTTACCAGATTCATAGTCGTTATCACCCTGCTTCTGAGCCCGCAGAGTCAGGTCAAAGTTTGAGCCTGCATTAGGCCACGAGAAATAGAACATTCCAGAGTTCAGTATTTTCTTCAAAGCAGTAACACGCTCGTCTTCCTTAGTTTCTTCCTGGAGAGGACAGAAATCTGTTCCAGTAATTTTATAAACTTCAGTGTCCAGGATTCTTCCCACCGACGTACAGCCTGTCACCAGAACCAGAAAGTGCAGCCGAGTGTTCCCTAGAAGGTGACAGATAGTTACAGAAGGGTTACATACAGGTGGACACAGTTTCTCATCAGTGCTGTCACATGCAATGCTGACAAGGCTCCAGCAGAGGCCAGCATCTTTGCTTCTCAAGATAACAAATACAAGCGACAGTCATGCAGGCTGTACTCTTTAAATTTCTGAATTCCTCTTAACTGCAGGTAAGTGATTGCAATTGCACAGTGTTCCACACCACTTATCCATCCACAGCCTTTGCTGCATTAGAGTGTTTTTCCTACAGACTTTATGAAAAGCAACGTGCTTGCTATTGGGATGTTACTAAAAAAATCAAATTTCACCATCCTAGAGAATAAAAAGCATTTAAAAAATTCAGTTTTATCAATTCTTCAGATTTTGCTTTTTATGTCCCAAAAGAGTTTAGATGATTAGATGACAACGTCAATTATCACAAAAAGAATTACAGCTGCCATGGCCAGGAAGCAAAATGTGAAATCATGAAGCAGCTGAACTGCAGGGCCCCAAAACTGAAAAACTAAATTTTGAAGCTTCAGAACACCACTGTAATCTGATCTCTTGTACACAACCTCTGCTCATTGTCTCTGAAATTATAATTAAGAAACAGCAGAACAAGTGTTCTGAGAACACTGCTTTTGCTAGGAAGAAATTGTTTGATTCAATTAAATTGGCTGTAATGGAGACAATGTCATCCTGTTCACCCTAGTTAGTAAGAAAAGGTGGAAATGAGCCAAGATTTATTAATTTAGCATAGCAGAACCAACATCTGACCTGCAAAGAGCAAGTTAATCAGCTAATGGCACAGTGACAATCTGGGACAGTATGGCTTCAGACAGCAAAAGGGAACACGTTTTTTACGATCACTTCTGAACCCTTCAGGGTGACCCATCATCTGAAAACACAGAACAACACTCACGCAACTGTTTTTTTTCTGAAACCAACAGAGGAGTCCTTGCTTTGAGATCACAGGCTGGCTACAGAAACTTGAGTTAGGGGTGGTTTTCAGCAGAGCCAGAATATTTGCGTGGGCACGTGGGACTGGCATGGCGGGACAAGGTGGGAGATTAGATCTTATTCACTCTGTTCTGCTGACTCCAGTCTTGTGTAAAGGCCAGTGTAGGTGGTATTTACTAAAAAGCTCTGTTCATCACATTTCTTTCTGTAACAAGAGTGTGCTGTGTTCTCCTTCTTGAGTGCTTTCAAGAAGTTCATCTTCTGTGCTTTTGACACTGCAGCACATAAAACCTGACAGTTTATTCCTCCTTTGCACGTGACTGTGCATAACTAAAAAGGATTAAGAATAGGAGACACATCAGCTATCACCATGTAGTTCATAACTGACTAAATACTGTCTTGCAGCCTCCAGAAAGGGTTAGGAGGAGTTAGCTGTCTCTCGGGATAGCAAATAGCTTCCATGACTTAGCTGAAACCGTGCAAAACCGATCAACTCAAAGCAAACTTCAATCATGAGAATTCAGGAGCAATGTAAAGAAACACGACTAATATGCCTTACTATCAGTTGGCCTCAGGGAGAAGAAAAAAACAATAATGACAGACTCAGAGAGCTGGCTGGCTGGGACGTTGAGACAAAGAGTACAAGTACTTTCAATGCCTTCAATGAACTGAAACTTTCCTAGACAGTTCAGCAGAGAGCAAATGAGAAAGTCAACATTAAAACAGCCAAAGTGAACAAAAGTTTAATAATCATGAGCTTGTTATCTGTGTTTCTGTTCTTTGAGAAGCTTGTAACAGGTAGAAAATAACTGAATCTAAACAAAGCAATCCTTTAAGAAGACAATGAGTAGGAATAAAGCATGAGAGAAAGTCAAATACTAGCACAGTTTTCCCTTACCTAGAAACTTGCTATTGCTTAGCAGAGACTCTAGACTCTTTTTACTACCTCCTCCACTCAACCACTCACCCCACAAATGGAATACACATCTGCACATTCAATGGTCCAGCATCTCTACTCCCCCAAATCACTAGCTAATAAAAATTGCTCAGAACGAGCAATCATAGCTAGGAAGCCATTGAATTGTTCCTGAAGCATCAGGAGATTGGTTTTCTGAAGCTGTAATACTTTTCTGCCACTGTACAGTAATCTATATGAAAGAGTTGGGGTTGTTCAGCCTGGAGAGAAAAAGGCTCTGAGAAGACCTTATTGCAACCTTTCAATATATAAAGGGGGGCCTATAAAGAAAGATGGAGAGAAACGTTTTACAAGGGCTAGGGGCAACACTTTTAAACTGAAACAGGGCAGGTTTAGATTGGGTACAAGGAAAACATCTTTAACAATGAGAGTGTCAAAACACTCGAACAGGTTGTCCAGAGAAGCTGTGGATGCTTCATCACCGGAAGTGTTCAAGCCCAGGTTGGATGGGGCTTTGAGTAACCTGGTCCAGTGGAAGGTGTCCCTGCCCATGGCAGTGGGGTGGAAGTAGATGGTCTTTAAAGGTCCCTTCCGACTCAAGGCATTCTACAATTCTATACATACACACAAAAAGTTTCTTTACAGTACTCCAAATTACGTAGCAGCTGTCATACACTTCTCATGATATCTTTGGACAGAGACAAGCTGGCAAGGGAGGTGACACTTACAGCCCCGAAAACTGGAGAAAAAGGATTAAAAGAGACAAATAGATTCAAGGTATGATAAAGTCAGCCTGCTTTGTCACTTTGTCCTCCCAGGCTGCTCTGTCAGTTGAGGTGGTCTTCAGATCAGCTCTAATAACCTTTCTTATTGCTTAAATCACTCAGGATGTGCTACAAAATCAGCCAGAATGCAGAAACCCTACAACACCAGAGCCTCAGCTTAACAACAATCTCTCTGAATCCGCACCTTGGAAAAAAGTCCCAAGCCTCATCCTAGGTGGTATTTGGACAGATTTCTTGGGAGTTAGCTCTGGGCTACCACTGCACCGTCTGCGGGAGGAAGATCCTTACCAGATGCCCATGCTGCTCTTGGCACAGGATAATCACAATATCTCACTGACAGTGCTCAAGGTCTGTGTCCTGCCCCTTTTTATTCACAGTACAGATGTAGCCACGGGGTTCTGAGCAAAGGTGAAGCTCCTGTCAGCATCTCAACCCTTTAGAAACTCATAGAGCACAATTAATGCTACCAAAACATTACTCCACTATTCATCTTTTAATCATGTCTCCATTGAGGTGTAAGAAATTCCTCAACACAAAGCTATAGAGGTACACACAGAGAAAGCTTTCCCTGCCTTCCTTTGTTTGCCAGCAACATCACTTTATGCCTGGGAATCAATTCTTTCAATGCCAAACCTTTATTCTCACACTCTTTTCCCTGAACCCACGCTGTCAATGTTTTTATATATATTGATAAATACACCGAACAAGCTTGTAATGGAAATTATAAATGCGCTTATCTCCACTCATGCTTTCACTTAGGCATTTTTTCATATTGTAAATGTTATTCCAAGGTATAAAACAAAAGGGGATACTAAGCAAGTCTGCAGATGACATATAAATCGAAGGAGCTAATGACTCCTTTGAAGGCAGGGAGGCCCTGCAGAGAGACCTCAACAAATTAGAGGAGTTGGCAATCAGCAACCATATGAAGTTCAACAAGGGAAAGTGTCGGATTCTGCACCTGGGATGGGGCAATGCAGGAAGTACGTATAGACTGGGGAAGGAGATACTGAAAAGCAGTGCCACAGAAAAAGACCTGGGGATCCTGGTCTACAGCAAGTTGAATATGAGCCAGCAGTGCCCTGGCAGCCAGGAGGGCGAACCATGTCCTGGGGGGCATCAGGCAAAGCATCACCAGCCCGTTGAGGGAAGGGATTGTCCTTCTCTGCTCTGCAGTGGTGTGGCCTCACTTTGAATATTGTGTGCAGTTTTGGGCACCACAACATAAGAAAGATGTTAAGCTGCTAGAGGGAGTCCAAATGAGGCAACAAAGATGGTGAAGGGCCTTGAGGGGAAGCCATATGAGGAGTGGCTGAGGTCACTTGATCTGTTCAGCCTGGAGAAGACTGAGGGGAGACCTCATTGCAGTCTACAGCTTCCTTGTGAGAGAAGAGGAGGGGCAGGCACCAGGCACTGATCTCTTCTCTGTGGTGACCAGTGACAGAACCCAAGGGAACGGCCTGAAGTTGTGTCAGGGGAGGTTTAGGTTGGATATTAGAAAAAATTTCTTCACCCAGAGGGTGTTTGGGCACTGAGACAGGCTCCCCAGGGAAGTTTGGTAGAGTTCAAGAAGTGTTTAGACAATACTTTCAGGCACATGGTATAACTCTTGGGGATGGTCCTATGCAGGGCCAGGAGTTAGACTTGATGATCCATGTTGATCCCTTCCAACTCGGCATATTCTGTGATTCTGATTCTGTAATAAGGCAGAAGCACAACATTTCCAGCCACAGGAAAAATGTTTCTGCTTACTTGCCAGTCCCTGAAAGTCTGATTATTATGAACTTACTAAAGCAAAAAAAAAAAAAAAAAAAAGAAAGAAAGAAAAAAAAAGTCCATTTATTTATAAATTTAAACCTTAAAAAGTCATTTTGGTTTATTTTCTGTTATGTAAGTGTCAACAATCCATAATCTTTCCTGTTGAAAATAGATATGCACATGAAAACAGCTGTATCAACCACAACCTAAATGCACTTAAATTTAAGAGTAGAAATTAGCTAAATTGCTTCAATCAGGATGTACGCGGCTACTGGAACAAGTCATTTTTATAAAAAGCATAATTAAAATCAATTTTCTCTATCCTAAAAAATTCAAATACTACGTTATTTGGCAACTGTTCAGTCACTGCAAGGAAAATAACATTTTTAGCTGACAAGAACTTACTGAAAACTTCTTTTAGTTCCTAAAATATTAATTTTTATTATCCAAGTAAATCTCAGAAAAGAATGTGTGAAGTTGCACTCCTGGTTTGCTACACCAACCCACCCTACAAACAAACAAATACACAAACAATCGTGCTATGAACACAACATGGAAGTTCCTATGGTAAGTGGATTTGCGAAGCCACCATACAAGAAAGAGGCTTTTTAAATTGGTTTTGCTGCGCAAACTGTCACAATATCACGACTTTAATGAAATAGATCACACTGAAATACCCAGATATTCCTTAAACCCAGAAGGTATTTCCCCTAAAAACAATCAAGACTATTCCTTTAATCCCTGCAGTCTTAACTTCTCAAACTGCAGCTCACTACCATTTCCAATTCTATAATGACATTAAAAATACTGCTCCTTTTCAGTTTTCAGTAAAATTGTTTTATGCAAGCAGCATTTGAAGTACCAGACTAACACTAAGCACAAGAAAAAAAACATCAGCTAATCCAGTCAAACTCACTTGGCAGCATCATCAGGAAGCATACTATGGGGTTACAATTTTTAAAAGAAGCTGAACAGTATTGAAGATATTTACGTTTCTTCTGTTCAGAACATGAACAGCAACACTGAAAGAAAAGTGCTAATGTTATGAAATGAGTAGTCATCCCTTAAGTGTAAGCTCAAATAAGACTGAAAGTTGAGTTTTAAATGCTGGCAGTGAGTGCATCCTTGAGATCAAAGCAAGTATTAACGCTAAATGAATTCCCTAAAGTTGGTGGCCTTGCCAGTACTACCACTGCAGCCAGTCTACAGAGGTTCCCTGCTCTCAGGAGCTCCCTGTATATCTGAAGCTTGGGACAGGCCAAACTCATCTTATTTCTTGAAACAGGAGCCAAACAGTTCTTATATAAAAAAAAGTAATTAATGAAAATAAACTGGGTGGAAAATTTATGCTAATTTCCTCTTGATTTCATGTGCAACACAGTAGCAGAAAACATTACACTGAGCTGAGAGCTTCAATATGCATCATGAATGGGACCAGCACTAAGGCAAATAAAACACAATCCAAAAAAATGGAAGTTCTTTTTCCAGTCAAGTGATCAAGGCTCCAGGTCTGGCTCTTACATTTCATTTTGTACCAACCACCACATCAGCTGCAGACTCCTTGCTGTCCCCCACCTTGGAAAACATCTTTTTTTTCCTTTCATTTATACAAACAGTTTTATGTACAATCCTGATTCATATTAACCTTTCTAAATTGTACACATAGATAAAAGTGATTTGGGAATGTAAGAACTGCAACTGAAGATCACAATAGTAGAAATATCCCTCACATCCTTGCGATGCAATCTGGAATGCTTTAGAGAAATCTCTGAAGCAATTTCAGAGCAAAAAGTGAAGTGTTCCTTACTGGTCATGCTTTCTACAGCAACACATTATGAAAAAGTAAGACCCACCTACAGTACTAAAGAAAAATAATTCTTTCAAAGCTTATGGACCAAACTTTCACCTCAGATAAATGAGTATAAATGTTCATGCATTGTGACCAAGGTCATTATTTTACCCCATTATAGCTATAAATCACATTAACCACCCATAAAGAACACTTTCAAAGAAATGAAGAAGTGTTTTGCTCACAGCGATATGTGCTGAATACCCTTTTTATTAGGTTGCATAAGAGAGGCAGAGGATGAAGAATATTTGGCACAGAAACAAGACAGTGATTTCCATCCATTTTTTCAAAAGGTCTTGTGAAACCAATTGCCTTTATCCAAGTTGAACAGGAAACGCAGTTCTGGAACGTCACACCATACAACAATAAGCTGCACTTTCTGTATTTAACCTCTTCACGTGACTCAAGGCAATTGTTTCCCCTGTAGCTTATGGGATGACTTCAGTGCTGCCTATTATGAACTGTGGTAAAAAAGAGGCAATATTCAATTCTTATTTTGTCCTTCTTAACTGTAAATATTTCACTCAAGACTGCCTTTTCCTTTTAAAAATGAATTTGCTCCAATTTTTGCGTTCTCTATTCCACCACAGTCATGCCACCTACCTATTCCATCTCCACTCCATACATACCTCCACTTCACTTTATAGCCCACCAAAAAACAATTTGCAAGGTATTTTTGGCTCTTGTATGTCTTCAAAAATAGCAACAGAACACAGCAGAGCAGCAGACTTTACCCACCTAGCTGAAAATTTCTGAGGAAATCTATTGCAGAATTATGAAAAAACCCAAGATTTTTCCAAACTACCATTTTAGTCTCAAAGATACTCCTTCTCCCTCTTCTAAATACAATTACATTTTTAGGATACGTGAAAAAGCAATAGAAGACATGTACTTAATTGTCCTTTTTGCCTTTGAAATTTCTTCCTTTCAACCACACCTTCTATTTATGCAAGAGAGAGAGCATACACAGTCAAACGAATTCAGAATGCCTCCCCAAATACAGCAGCTGTATTAAACTAAACAACCTATGTGGTGATGGTGTTAAAATACCACCTTATATATGCATCCTTTCCTGACACCACAGTCTAAACCAAATAGTGCAAAGCCAGCTCTTTTAACACTTTGCTTAAGATGTATTTGTCACTGCTAGATCCTCTTTGGCAGCAAAAACTTGGCTGAGACACAGCTCAGAAACACTGTACAATTCATTCTACTGCCATCCATCTCACAAAAGAAAGCAGAAGAACTTAGTGAGTCATGTTAACAGACATAAGTACATAGAAGTGAATGTTATTACTGGTGGGAAACATTAACTTTGTGAGTCAGTTTCACATATTTCATCTACTTTCTTGTGAAAAGCATGGCCTACTTTTGGCAGGCATACAATGTGATTTATTTGGATTCCTAAGTGGAGATATTTACAGATTAATTAAAGTTTTCAGACACATCTTTCATTTCTTGGCAAAAAGTCTCCCCTTCTGCTCTACAAAGATACTCTTAATATCCCAGTGGAATGCATTTTCACAAATATTTTCAGTTAATTTAGCACTTATGGTCTGCAAATTTCCAGTAGTAAGAAAAAATACTGATACTCCTGAACAAAGTCTGTGGGAGAATTGATGCTCAGTGAAGAGCTGGCCAACTATGCCTTGTTTGCAGCTGCTAAAATACATTATACAAAGAAGAAAAGTTACATTGCATTCCCGTGGTGGGTTGACCCTGGCTGGACACCAGGTGCCCACCAAAGCTGCTAGGTCACTCCCCTCCTCAGCTGGACAGGGAAGAGAAAAAGTAACAAAAGGCTTGTGGGTCGAGATAAAGACAGGGAGAATTCACTCAACAGTTATGGGCAGAACAGACTCAACTTGGGGAAATTAGTTTAATTTATCACTAATCAAATCAGAGTAGAATAATGGGAAACAAAAACCAACTCCTAAAAACACCTTCGTTCACCCCTCCCTTCCTCCCAGGTTTAACTGTATTCCCAGTTTTGTTTCCCTCCTTCTCCACAGCAGCACAGCAGGAGGGAGAATAAGGGGCTGCAGCCAGTTCATCACACACTGTCTCTGTTGCTTCTTTCTTCTCAGGGGGAGGACTCCTCACACTCTTACCATGCTCCAGCATGGGGTCCCTCTATGAGAGACAGTCCTCCACAAACTTCTCCAATATGAGTCCTTTCCATGGGCTGCAGTTTACCAGCATAGGTCCCTTCCATAGAGTGCAGTCCGTCAGGAACAGACTGCTCCAGCCTGAGACCCCTACAATGTGAAAGGTCCTGCCAGCAAACCTGCTCCACTGTGGGGTCCTCTCTCCATGGGGCCCACAGACCCTTCCAGGAGCCTGCTCCAGCATGGGCTTCCCTCAGGGTCACAGCCACCTTCGGGCATCCTCCTGCTCCTGTGTGGGGTCCTCCATAGGCTGCAGGTGGATGTCTGCTCTACCGTGGACCTCCATGGGCTGCAGAGGGACAGCCTGGATCACCATGGGCTGCAGGGAAATGAATCTCTGCTCCAGCACCTGACACACCTCCTCGCCCTCCTTCCTCACTGAGCTTGGTGTATGCAGAGCTGTTTCTTTGACGTAAGTCTCACTCTGCTCTTTTCCAGCTCCAGTTGTGTAGTGTTTTTCTCTCTCTTCTTCAACAAGTTATCCCAGAGAAGCCACCACCATCGCTGATGTCCTTGGCCTTCGCCAGTATCAGGTCCATCTTGGAGCCTGCTGGCATTGGCTACAGGGGACATGGGGGAAGCTTCTGGCAGCTCCTCACAGAAGCCACCCCTGTAGCCCCTCCCACTATCAAAATCTTGCCTCACAAACCCAGTACAATTCCTTTGTAGTGTTACTCTTTTATGTAAGCAATAGCTAAACGGATAGAGCTCACTTATGTGTAAGATGGAGACCTAAATGAGACTGTGACAAAAACCTGGGCTACCTCTTGAATGGTGAGATAGCTTTCTTTTAACATGTTCAGGTGCAGAAAGCGTTTGCTTACCTTTGCTTATGATTGCAGCATGACCTTCTGACTTTTCACAAAATCATAAGTTTGCCTCTAGTAGTTAACTTTTTTATCAGATTACTGGTAAAATTTTAACAATATCTTCCAAAGGAAGTCCTGTACCAGAACTTGTAATTTCGAGCAAGACAGAGGTGCAAGGACAATGCTCAGAGAGAAAAAACTTTAAGGACACTGAATTTAACCAGATGTTGTTCAAGAAGAAATAAGGACATGAGAAAAAGTAAAGCTGAGAATATTTCACATGATATTTGAAATCATTCACCTTTTAATGTACTTGGATATAATTGGTTCCCATCACATACAAGAAACCACCCTTATCTCTAGCTTGAAGAGTTTGAATTCAATAACCACATTCCTTTATCACTACGACAAGATTCATTATAGTTCTATGAAGAAAAGCAGATCCAAGCGCCAAGAAAAACTAAACACAAGCCTTCTATTTATAATTACATTAACAAATTGATATAAATCTCCAGAGAAATGCCTAATTAACTCCACAAGAAACAAAACAAACAAAAAGTACACGTTAAAAGACTAGATGGGCCTACACAATTTAAATTATGACACAGAAATCCTCCAGATTCCAGCTGCCTCTTCAGATCAATCTCAACTCATACTTCTCAGGCTGCAAAATGGTAAGTAGGCTATAAAAAGACACACATATTATTGGCCTAAATACACCAGTGCTCACACCACCACTGCATTTGATAAATTCCTTGACCAAGCATCAAGTTATATAGAAAAGTCTTGTCATTTCTCCAAATGAAAACTAAAGAAGACCTTGGGAACAATGCATATAGAGCTTTTTTACTTAAGCATCTAATTCATCAGTGATTTTAAAGTACTGTGTAAGGTACTATTACCTTCAAATCCACCACAGCAGTTCCGTTCTTAAAACATGTTATTTCCATTAACATTCCTTTAGGCAGTGTAATAGCAAGTCCTTTGCTAAATCAAGATTCCCAAACTGTACAGAGATTTTTACAGCAATGACAATAAATATTCCTTAGTATACTCATTGAAGCTAAAGACATGCTTCTGCAAATCTTTATTCATGTGAATCACCCAATTAAAGGCAACTGGGCATTATAGCAAGAATTGGCATTCTGTAGTACTGTGGTCTCAGATGACCTGATAATCAGTGCCTAAACATGATCCTTAAAGAAGAGAAAAAGGAAATCATAGCCTGCCTTGGAAAATGTGGTAGGGAAAAAAGAATGGCAATTATCTTCAGGCAGCTAAGAATGTTAGACAAAACAAGTAAAGAAAAATCCCAAGTTCTTAGACTATCATTAAGTGATATGCTTTAGGCACAGAATAGAAAAAGAAATAGATCTTTTCCAAACTGTACATGACAAGGTACAATTGGCTTTCACAATTCAAGGACTTGGACAACTTTAGCCACTTGGCATTTATCACAGTCTGGGCATTTTATAATCTCAGTCACACAGATGGCCACTTACCACATTTAAGCTGAAGCTCTCCCAAGCAGCCGTAAGCATCTATGAGTTTTTCATATTGTCCTTTAATTGCATCCTTTTCTTCTGGAGCTGAGCAACAAAACAAAAGAGAAACAAAACAGCTGAGAAACAAAAAGAAAGGCAAACCATTTAGTTATTCAATCTTTATAAAATTTTCACACTGCTATTGCCTACACCAATGCTTCCCACAGTTGATTCTGTTCAATACAATTGAGTCCATCATTAGCAAATTCACAGATGACACCAAGTTGGGAGGGAGTGTTGACCTGCTGGAAGGCAGGAGGGCTCTGCAGAGGGACCTGGATAGGCTGGAGAG
>JAWWES010000115.1:53333719-53379147 GCA_035583135.1 Lophotriccus pileatus
CTGGAGAAGAGAAGGCTCAGGGGAGACCTCATCACTCTCTACAATTACCTGAGAGGAGGTTGTAGCCAGGTGGGGGTCGGTCTCTTCTCCCAGGCAACCAGCAGGAGGACAAGAGGGCACGGGCTTAAGCTCTGCCGGGGAGGTTTAGGTTGGATATTAAAAAGAAGTTCTTTACAGAAAGAGTGATCAGGCATTGGAATGCCCTGCCCAGAGAGGTGGTGGATTCACCGTCCCTGGAGGTGTGTAAGATGAGGCTGGATGTGGCACTGAGTGCCATGATCGAGTAATCACAGTGGGGTTGGCTCAAGGGTTGGACTTGATGATCTCGGAGGTCTCTTCCAAACCAGTTAATTCTATGATTCTATGATTCTTATTCTATGATTCAGGTGTCATGTTAGTTCCAGAATAAATAAAAAAAATATAGGCACATGTAGACTTTACACTGTTCTAAAATAAGAACAAAAATAACAATCTGTCTGGCCATAAGCTAAAATATACTACCTTTTCTTGACGTACAAAAAGAGAGGGTTTGTGCTTCCAGATTCTCAGTCTAATTTCAGACAGAACTGAAAATTGTTATGCAAGATAACATAACTTGATGTAGACACAATATCAGATGTCAATTTCCAGAAGAATTAAACATATTTTAGTGAAGTAAGAATTACCTAATTAAATCAATAAAGGGTAAGATGCTGATGTTGTATTTTTTGTATTTCTGTACCAAGTCACTTCAACAGGCACACATTGAACATTTAGATATTAAGCCAGAATACAGATCAAACTTGTCACTGGCTACTTTAATGTAAAACCAGCATACTTTCTAAATTAGAAAGTCTGCATTTTGTATATATTTCCCAATGAGGAGCAAGGTTACTTTCCCAAATGAGGAAAACAGCCAGTAACCCTCAAATGTCCTTTTATTTCTTGAACTACAGATAAACAGCAACATGGTAATTTGAGAGATTTTCTAATAATTTGCAATCTTATGCTCCTAATAAACTTCAGCAGCTAAAAAACCCTGAAACCTCTGAGCACAAAAAGTATAAACTGAACCACTTGTGATGGATGCTAGAACAGAAAAGAAAGAGACTTCTCTTTATAAGTCTCAAGAGGCAAAGAATTCAGTGAGAAGCACGGAAAACAAATAAATATCCCATATATTACTGACATTTTGAAGTGAAAGAAAGGACAATTCCTCTCACAAAATTCCTTAGCAGAGTTAACCCCCAAAGGAAATCAAAACATTTGTCTCAATTTTTGCACTGATGATAAATAAGGAAGACTGTTTTGGTTTTTTTTAAATTTTGTTTTTATTACCATAGTTTATAACTTACCTATTCTGCTTTCTTAGAACACTGAGTTAATCGGGAGTAATTTGTAAAATGTTGATACCATACACCAGTAAAGCAAAACATAAGCAACAGACAGAGGATAAAGTGATTTCTATCAGGTAACCTAAATCTCTGGACAGTAAGTACTTAAATATTCAGTAATTTAAATTCTTAATGTGCTGTTAATAACAGCACATCTTAAGAGCTGAGACTCTGCAAGCTCAGTTCTCAGGTAGTTAAAAAAAACAGCTTCACAAAACCGGTTTAGATAGACTATAATGTTTCCTTTTTTGAAAAAAAGATTCCCTGTCAAGACTTCCTTACGTATTAAAAAAAAAAAAAAAAGGACAGTGATACTCTTCAAAACAGAACTACAACTTAGAAAGCTGTCTGTTAAATGTGTCTATTAAGAGCATGATCCAAAAGAATGGAATTTATTTCAGCATGGAAATAAGCCAGACACAACTCACGCCACTACTGGCAGGAAGCACCTGACACTGCCATGTACAGAGGCCATTAAAGTTTCCCAGGTCAAGCCAGTGGCATCACACACACATCACCTCCTGGCACAGGACTTGTCCAGACACGCAGACAAACAGCTGTGTTTTGCCAGTCCTGGTGCAGAAATATGCCACCATTCTGGGCAGGCCATTTGTCGGAACACATGCCTGCACAGTAGCATCAGCCGGGGCATCAGCACCGGCAGAGCTGCTTGGAAGGAAGGAGCAGGCTCCCAGCACAGAGCTCCAGGAGGACTCTGGGCTGCATTGCCACTCTTTCTGGCTGGCTAACAACTTGCCAGTAACTTCTACCACACGGCAAATTCTGTTATTTATCCTAGGGTTCATTTTGCTCACTGAAGCAATTTAGACTCAGAAACCAAAAAAGTGACCAACTGATCTTCCCTTGACACCTCCACGTACCCTCTAAAGACATGGCATGCACCAAGACCTCACCTGTGGTTAGTTCAAGAGGAAAGGAACATGGCAAATAGGCACAGCTACATCCATGGGTCACACAAATGGAGACGTCAGAATGTTTTAGTGTATATGGATCAAATTTATTTGCATGTGTGTATATTCCCCTAGTTACAGATACTGCTGGGATTTGAAGTCTCCTGTCCTGTTACACTCCTCCCTGTTGCACAAAATCCTGAGATGCACTGTGACCATTGTCATTTTGCATGGGTCAGAGCAGGGACATCAGACAGCAGAGGCCTGGCAGCAGCTCCAGCATGCTGCCATCTCCTCCACAAGCCCTCATGACTGGGGGATGACTCCCTCACGCCTCACAGCCTCCAGCCTCCATGGCACTGTCTTGCTCCACACCCTGTGGGTGTGCAAGCAAGGATACAGAAATCACCCCTGCAGCACTGTGAGGTCCTAACTGGATTCTGACACACCCCAGCTACATTTTTTATTATTTTGGAGGGGGAGAAAGGGAAGGAGGAAGAATTCCCAACAGCCATTATAAAAAGCAATTTATAGAAAGGATGACTAAAGGGTGACCTTAAAAAGACACTATTACATAGGTCTCGAGCCAGGTTCATATCTTATTGTTAAAAAGAAATATTTATAAGTCTCAAAATCTTATGGAAATCACAAATAACTGTCATCAAAACCTGGTCTGAAACATCTCCTACAGCATTTGCAAACAGTGCTAGGACACAAGAATCAGAATCAGAAAGAGAGTGACTAGACAATGAACTACACTAATTGATGTGCTACTGCCTTTGCTGGATGAAGAGAGTTAAATGGGAAAATTACTACGAAACTCTAAAGGATTGTGATGAACGGGGAAAATATTTACCAATATCTGACAAGTTTCAGCAATACCTACAGTTTTACCACCATATGTGTCCAAAGACATAGCACTTTTCGGTGCATCTCATTAATGCATATAAATATCTCAAAGGCAGGTGCCAAGAGGATGGTGCCAGACTCTTCTCAATGCTGCCCTGCAACAGGATGAGGAGCAATGGTTGTGAATCAAAACACAAGAAGTTCCACTTCAACACAAAAAAGAACTTCTTTCCATTGAGAGTAGAGCACTGAGACAGGCTGCCCAGGAAGGTCCTGGAGTCTCACTCTCTGAAGATATTAAAAATCCACCTGGACACATTCCTGTGTCACCTGCTCTAGGGGACCTGCCTTGTCAAGTGGGTTGGACAGGATGATCTCCAGAGGTCCCTCTCAACCCTAACAATTCTGTGATTCTGTGGTAACATGAAAATTATTTCCATGTTTCTCTGTTAAATGTTCCAAAGTCATGGGGTTTATTCTGTAATACGTTTCATAAAATCTCTAAAATGCAGAGGCAGTGAGAGTAGTCTGCTTGAAAAGCTAGGATGAGGATTCCATGTTTAACTATGCTCTGCTCACATGTAAAATCCTTCCTCATACATACATATATAGTTAACACACAACACTGCTACACAACGTGATGAAACAAAAAAGTTTTCTACTTAGAGAACAAGCTGAGTTTGAAATCTTGTAGTGCATTTGTTTACTAATTAATAATAACTCAGGTAACTAAACAGTACACATAGTAATCACCAAACTCCACTAAAGCTTCCCATTAATACTTTTTTAGTAATATTTCCTTCCATTAAGCACATAATTAAGTATTGACCCTTCTGCAATAATTACCACAATCATACTGTGTTCATAACAGCTTTATGGATCTGCACATGACTGATGTAAATTATATGTAAGATTGGCATGTTAGCTCAACATTTTAACCTTGCAAAACAAGAGGCACACAATAATTCAATGAAACTAAGCTGCAATAAACTCAATTAAAAATGAATTTTTCCATGCATAAAATATTTCAGAGCAAAGAAAAAACCCACACCATGAAAAGACATACAACTACATATACCATATGGCTTATCCAAGCACAACTTCCTGCTTGTAAAACCTGCAAATTCAATTTAACAGCCAGCAGGAACTGGCCAAACATATGCAGTTTCCTTTATTCAACCACTCCTTAAGGCTGATCACCCAGACTTCAGCAGGAATCAGCACAGCTCTCACACATACAGAGCCCAGAAAGGTCAATGATCAGAGGAAGAGAGCAGAAAGGTACTATGGTTCCAAGTCCAACACTAGGGACAGACACAGTAATACCTACAACTTAGACATAAAAATGGAGAAAGAGCTCTTGGAAAAGAGTCTGGGACTGGACTATGGATTCTATATTTCTCCTGTGATTCTTAAGCCTGATTCTTGAAATAAACACCTGCTTAGGTGTAGGTGCTGCTATACATATATAATCTGAAGCATATTTCTAAGTACTTTTAGAAACAGAGATTTGATGTGATGTGGGGCTTTATTTGTGTCATTTAGCACTTATCCCTCACAACCACTACCAATTTCCACAGAAAAAGAAGTCTTGTGATCTACACTCTACTTTTACACCAATACCTATTCACTCTTCTCTGTACCCAATTTGCATTTTGCCTTTTCCCTATAATCTATGGCAGTGACTTTGAGCCTGAGAAACCATAGCTTCCAAGTGCCCACTGCCAGCATAACTAAGGAAGGCAAGGCTTCTGCTACGTAGATTACTCCCACTACAAGTTCTGTAGGGATCCACAGATGGAGAAGTCTGAACCCCACCGAACCACAAAAGACTTCATAAAAATTTGTACTACCTATATGAATATTCTGACATAAGAGTAGAAATGAGCCATG
Organism: Lophotriccus pileatus; assembly: GCA_035583135.1. NCBI lineage: Eukaryota > Metazoa > Chordata > Aves > Passeriformes > Tyrannidae > Lophotriccus > Lophotriccus pileatus. The sequence continues at coordinate 53,338,746 of JAWWES010000115.1, forward strand.
GTGTAGGGCTCGTTGTTTTGGATAGTGTGTAGTACTTAGAAATACATTCACAGTGTGCTTACACAGATATTGGTGTTTGATTTCCATACCCCACTCAGTGGCATGGTTGTCCACATAAATACAAAACTAAATCTAATTGTAAACAGTGAAAGTACACACAGCCCAAAAACTGCACTCTGTGGAAAAAGATACAAGGGTAAATATGGTTTGCAAGACTGTACCCTGATTTCAGTCAGCCACATCAGAGAACCACACACATACACACCTGCAACTGAAGCTGCAAAGGAGGCACAGAGGTGCTCCACAGAGCATACACACACCTTAACTCTGCAAAAAGTTTGTCTCTATTAAAGGCCGACTTCCCAGATGTGTGGGTGAAAGTCTGGAGGAAAAACTTCAGCCTTATTTGCAAATGCACGCACTGTATCAGCTTTGAAGTTCTGTATTTTCAAAATACCGTGGTCATTTAAGATCCACCATAACAAGTGTTGTAACACCCTTTACAAAAACCGTTGCAGAATCAAAGAGCTTGCGGAAAAGAAAAAAAAAAAATCTGTGCACCCTTTGGCTTTGCCCTCGAAAAAACATATTATTATGCTGAATTTCAATCGCAGAGCACTTCTGTTGACAGCCTTTCACTGAAATTACCTGCTATAATACGGTTAAATAACCATACTTTCAGCACTATAGCCTTAGCCTAGTTTAGCAACTGCCTTGACAGCAATCCAGAATTACCTTGTGCGGTTCACTTCATCTGTAAACCATTGAAACTGTAATGTGTTTCAAGCAGAAACCGTATCTGTATTTATACTCCCTGTTGTATTAAACAAAAACTTCTAAAACAATGCAAATTTTTCTTCATCCCTCATGACTCCAGGTTTCTTCCACAGAATCTACTGATGTTCTAGCTCAGAGAATTCCTGGAAGAATTGTTTCAAGCTGCCACCCATCCTTCTGGAGATGACAAAAGTTTGAGGATTGTAAGTGGAAAAAAAAAAACAACAAAAAACCAAAAGAACCAAAACAAAAAACCAAACAAACTCCTGGAAAATGTGCCATTTAGTTCAAAACAGTGAGTTTTACCCTCCACCCTACAGTGACATCATAGAGGAAGAAGAAAAACTCTCACTTTCAAAAACACTATTTATGACAGAACAGAAAACTTTACTGCTGATATTACATTACTATACAGATTAACTTAATGGGTTTAGGGATATGTAACTAGGTTTTCTGCAGTGATTTTTGATTCCTTGATTTTTCCAGAAGTTTCTTAGGTTAGGTTGCCATTACAAGCCAAGTGTTCTCATTTTATAAATTGCTGCCATTTCAGACAACTAGAGATCTCTATAATACTTTCCCACTACTGATAAAAAAGTGCAAATATTTTTCACCTATTAAATCTCTATATGCAGTAAGGAAATTCTGAAATATAACCAATTTACAACTAGAACTGTCATCATAACCTTTACCACATACTGAGAGAAGCAAAAATCATCTATTCACAAGACATCATCAAATTGTTAGTTTACATATTTGAAAGTGTTTATTTTCGTTATGAGTTTGCCAGAGGTTTATGGCCTGTAGAGACACTGTGTTTATACAAGTGTGCGGTTTTTTTATATTTCTTTTTTCGTATCACCACTTCTAGGACAATCCTCATTCCCTTCTGCCACTTGAACTAGGTTAAATTCCACATTTGTTTCTTCTAGTACAAAATTATTATAGAAGCAATTAAACTTTGAAAAAGTATAGATGTCATGCCTGTTCAAGGGCAGAAATACTTGGTAATTATGGAAAAAGAGTAATGAACAACGACTAAAAATTGTTCTCAGGCCTTCACTGGCCATCTGTGATTATTCTTCTCTACAATTCTATTGACATGAGGCTGCTATTGAAAAACTGCATAAACTGTTGTACAACCTGAGTGCTCCAAGTACACATAACTGCTTTTGTTTAGTGTGGAGGTTTGCACAAGGCATAATTGCATAGTTCCTTCTCACCATGGGTATGCAATTTTTAGAAAACTTTCTTTAGAAATGGAAAATTAGACAGAGAAGCCAAAGCTAACACAGTCCTTGGCCTAGTATATCTGAAACCACACATATGCAAAGTTTATGTTAACCTCCTACTGTAGTGTTCTGTGGTTAGTAACAACCTGAAGGCAAGTCAAACAAAACAGAATTAATGTTGTTTCTATTACCACCCTGCTGTTGAGCTTCCTCTTCACAATTCTGTTAAATTTACCCTCACAATACCTACTTCTGGTTTTCCCTCCTTGTCTTCTACTCTGCTGCATAAACAGAAGAAATGAACTGAACAAGCTTCTCGGGATAAACTAGCTTTTCTTACAGTACAGGAACCGACGCAGGCAGGAACAGAGAAACCAAATGAAACAAAATTACCAAGTTATTAACATTGAGCAGGCTGAAGGCCAAGGCATGCATGACCACAGTTATCTCAAGAGGTGACACTGGACTTTCAAACGGCATGGCAAACAGGCTTTTACACTAGGCACTATACAAATCACTACTTCAAAATTTTTCTAACACACATTTTAGGAAACACTGTATAAATTCTCTATTCACAGAATCACAAAATCATTCCGACTAGAAAAGATCTCTAAGATCAACTATGAGTCCAACTATTAACCTAGTACCACCATGTTCATCATTAAACCATGTTTCCCAAATCCCACATCCACATCAATTGGATCACTTCCAGGGATTGCAATTCCACCACCTCCCTGGGCAGGGGAGGTTACAATACGCCTGACCACAGTTTCCATAAAGAATTTTTTACTAATATCCAATCTAAACCTCCCGTGGTGCAACTTGAGGCCATTTCTTCTTGTCCTATCACTTCTTACCTGGCAGAAGAGACTGACTCCCACCTGGCTACAACCTCCTCCCAGGCAGCTGTAGAGAGCAATAAGGTCTCCCCTGACCCTCCCTTTCTCCAGGCTAAGCAACCTCAGCTCCCCCAGCCACTCCTCATAAGGCTTGTGCTCCAGACACTTCACCAGCTTCTCTGGACATGCTGCTGCACCTCAGTGGCTTTTTTGTAGTAAAGGACACAAAACTGAACATAGGATTCAAAATGCAGCCTTCTGAGTAAACAGGAAAAAATCACTTCCCTGGTCCTGCTGGCCACACTATTTTTATACAGTCCAGGATGCCACTGGCCTTCTTGACCACCTGGGCACACTGCTGGATCATATTCAGCTGAACGTTGACCAGCACCCACCCATCCTTTTCCACTGAGCAGCTTTCCAGCCACTAAATCATTTTAGGTATAGCAATTCAAATGGGGGATGGCAACACAGGGGGAGAAAAATCTAGGTTGATGATTCCTTTCATTAGTGAGGTTGCAAATCATTCCACTGGTCATACAGATGGCTCAGGGTCAGCTAGATGAATACTGGTCTCTCCATTTTATTCATGCACAGTGGCTTTAGGAAGTGAAGCTGCTTTAGATTTGCATCAGAATAATGAAATACAAACCAAAAGCCACTGATATAAATATAGAGTTTTATATTTCAGAATCTGGGAAAGTGAGTAAAGTGCTGCTCAGTACTAAGAGACTTTTCACTGTCAGTTCATTGAAAATTGACACAAGAAACCCCCTATAAAAATGTAACACATTCGTGTCCACTATTACCAAAGAATTTAACAAGAAACTGAAACTCCAAAGTATTACACAATATAAAAATCCAATAAAACAAATTAACAACAACAAAATCCCACTGTGTGGCAATAACATCTTTTTCATGACAAGTCAAACTTTTTCCACTATCAGAAATATTCTCATGAAAATCAGTTGCTACCTTATGACCTTTTTGACTTTCTTCATTCATAAAGTCCCCCATACCTGATGTGGTATTAAGTATCTTAGTCTAGATGTCCTGCCACTGTACATCGTGGAAGATTCAGCTCAGTGGACCCAGATTCTGAGCTGATGTTGTGACAGACATTGTACAAACCACAACGTACACGCACTTTTTACTACAACACTGCAAACAGCAACATGATTGCAGGCACAGGTTAGTATTACACAGAAAACAATTTAAGAACACAGTACAAGCATGTATTTCCTTGTGTTGCTTTTTGCACCTTACACTCACAGTCACCTCATTTTTCTGTCTGTCTCAACATTAGCAACATTAGCATTGTGTCCCGCTCATGAGTGATAAGTACCGAAACACAAGGTGAGACTCCTCCAGCAAGAGCCAGACACTCAAGTAACCATATACCTTGCAAATCACAGGGGCAGGTTTGGTACTACAGCAAGAAGCCAGCTTGGGTTTTCTTTTTTTTAAGTGGCACAAATCTCAAGTCAGTTATCCCAAACAATCCCTACTGTGAGCTGGCTGTCTACACTGGTGGTTAGAACCCGATGTAGCTGAGTAGAAGCTTCAAGAGGCAGTGGGCCTCTTTACCTGGACTCTCCTCTGCCGCCAAGGCCACAGAGGATAAGTCTTGCACAGTAAAGGTGCCCTGTGCCAAGACCCCACCACGACCAGGCAGGTGGGGGGCCCCTCCTGCTTCTTCCACCCACCCCGGCTGCTTGTGAGGAGGATAAAGTCGGCCAGAGCAGCGAAAGGGCCGGTCGGACACGGATCGGGAGGAGACGCTGGCCAACCCTCCATGCGTGGCAGGGCACCGGGGGTCACCCAAACGCGACAGCAAGCGGCCAGGCCCGGGGGGCCGTGATGGAGGCCGGGATGTAAAGCGCCGTGTAATGCGCGGAATAAAGCTCTCCTCGGCCAGCGTCCCCTGCGCTCTCCCCTTCCTCTCTTCATGCCACGGGGGGAAAGTGCCCCAAACCTCCAGGGAATCAGCCGCTGCCACCGCGCCCCGGCGCCCCTTCGCAGGCAGCGGGCGCGCACCCACGGGCACGGCACCTCCCCGGCACCCACGGGCACGGCACCTCCCCGGCACCCACGGGCACGGCACCTCCCCGGCACCCGCGGTCCCGCCGCCCGCACTTACTGAGCGCCGCCACCGTGCCGGCCTCCAGCAACAGGCAGTCCTGGCGGCAGCGCGCCTCCAGCAGGGCGCTCGGCCCCGGCTCCTGCTTCCAGAGCAGCCGCAGCCCTTTGCTCAGGGCCATGAGAGCCGCCGGCCGCGGGAAAGAAGGCGCAGGGGTGCGGGAGGAGGGGGTGGTGGAGGAGTCTCCGTCCCCTCGAGGGCGCGGCGCTCGGGGCCCGCCGGCAGCCCCAGGGAGCAACTCCGAGTCCCGGACCCGGGTCCTGCCCGTCCGCTTTTCCCAGGGAGGCGGGCAAGGGGGACGGCCGTGCCCCACTCCCGGTCACCTCAGCAGGCCTCCGAGCGCCTCCAGCGCGGGGGGACCGGCGGTGAAGGGAGCGGAGCGTTTGCAGCTGCGGCTCCTCCGTGTCCCCCGCCGGCCCGCTGCTGCCTCCTCCTCCTCTTCTCCCTCCTCCTCCTCGGGGAGTCCCCGTCTGCGGCCAGGGGGGCGGGAACAACTTTCCCCTTTGCCTTCTGCCTTTCCCTTCCCACCCGCGGTAAACTTTCCAGAGTTAACTTTGTCCCTCCGGCTCGGCGGCTGCGGCTCCTCCTCCGGGACAGGTACCAGCCGCCGGCGGGGCGCTGCCACCCGCCCTGCCCGAGAGGGAGGGGAGGAAAGGAGGGGAGGCCGCCACCGCACTGCCGAATCTGGCGGGGTGCTGTGGGTCCCGGCCCGGCTATTCCCGGCCCGGCCCGGTGGCGCCGTTCCCTACGCCCGCGGGAGCGCGTCCGGGCCGCGGCGGCTGAGGAGAAGGTCGCCGTCGAGTCCCCGGTAGCGCGGCGAGCCCAGCAGTGCCTTGGATGCCGGCGTTGCTCCCGCCGCTGGCGTGGCAGCTCTGCCCGGCTCTGCCCAGGGAGAGGCCGCGCTCCTTCCCGCTTCCTGCGGGGAGCGGCAGCCCCGCGCCGCTCCCCGACAGAGCCGGCAGGGAGCTCCTCTCCGGGAGAGCCGACTATGCCCTGTCCCACGGGCTGCGTATAAGGAGCCTCGGTTAAAAGGCACAGTGCACATTTTAGGTTCGCTAGTAATTAAAAAGAGGTGTTCCTTCATACGAAAGTGCGCTGTCCTCCCCACCCTGGTATTAAAGGATTCCCATCGCAATTGAGTCTGTGCAGAATGAGTGCTAGTTTTTTTAAAGAGTTCAGCCATAAGGAATGGATCGAGGAGGTAGATACAGGTACACAAATGCGTTCAGAGGAGAGAAAACTTGCTTTAATTTCTAGCAGAAAACGTAGTCGTATTCATACATGGGTAAACCAAGCAGAATTCTAATTTTTAGATATTATTAGTTATACCTTACATTTACATGTAGAGAAAACTGTGAAACTCAAAACCACCCAAACTACCAACTGTTACTGTTGTCTCACATTTGCGTTGAGAATATCGGTCACGGTTGTGCTTTGCCAGGTGGAATGTAACAGTCCCTGCACCCTTTGAACTTGATGGAAACTAACTGAAAAGAAAGTACTGTCTTGCTGTCACAGACCTCTGGGTTATTTATTTTATAACCAGTAGTAATTTGAAAAGGAGAACAATTTTAGTTTATGGTGTCTCCTTAAAACAGCATTTTGAAGGGATCTGGTAGGAAAAGTGGGATTGGGGGTTGCGTAGGCCTTTTTTCCCACCCCATCCTAAACTTTGACTACAGTGCGTTGGCTGAGGTTAAAAGTGTTGGGTAAAGTAAAAGATCCAGAAACTGTAGAAACGAAGTGATCAGGATGAAAAATTGAGACAGCACATAGCTCAAAGTCAGGAGGGTTTAGAGGATGTAAAAATGTAAATCAACAATGTTCTATTTTTAACAGCAAAGGTATGCCTTTCTTACATGCCTCTCCTTTGTGAATGGCAGACCAAGAATCAGTTTATGTCTTTGACATCTTTCACTGTGACCTCCAGACCAAGAATCAGTTTATGTCTTTGACATCTTTCAGTGTGACCTCCTTCCCTAGAGAAAAGTGCTCACTTGAGATGAAATATTTGAAGTATCACTTAATCAGAGGTGCCTAAGACAGTTATATCACATTATTTTAAAGAAGTTGCCCCTGCATCATACAATTATATGGTTAAAGAAAACAGCAAGAAAAAGCACACTTTTGGGTTTTTTTTTTAGTGCGTGTCTGTGCCTCTGAGGAATAATTCTTCTTTTTCCCCTTTAAACTCCATCATGAGAGTTTTATTATCAATTTAGAATTGCTAATAAAAAAACTTACTGTCAGATTTCTCAGGTAAAATACTAGAAAAAGGCCTGTTGCACCCAGGGCAGCATTTTTCAGCACCTCAATTAATTATGAGGAGATCAGGATGTGAGAGGAAAACTCAGATGAAGGTGGAAAGCTGGAAGCCTTAAGAGTGTGTATGACAAAACACTACATCCACAGCTGGCTCTGTGACTGTGTCCTTTCTAATCTGTTGTGAGCTGATCTCTCCAGTGTGTTCTCATTGCACAACTTCCACAGCATGGAAAGATGCATTTTTAAAGGTGTGATATCATGATTACTGAAGAAGCAGTAAATCAGTTAATTAGACTTTGTGTCATGGATCAGTTACCTTAGACACACCAGCCTGAGCAAGCACTGAAAAAGCTATCAGAAAATGGTGAAAAGGAGTGCTGAATAAAGCCATTCAATTCACAAACCTCCTTCACACAGAATGATGTCCAAAGTGAGGGCTCCGATAGGAACCTTGCTTTATGTATTATGAGTGTGTGCAAAGATTTCCCTTTGATAAGATCTTTTCATATAACCAAACTGTGTTTCCATGCAAGGAATTCCATTTTTCAGGGAAAATGTTGAGATTGGCAGATCATCTATTAGCTGACATTTGGAGTTGAGCTGTCTTACTCTGGAGCTTATGTCTATGAGTATCATGGAAATTAATTAATTCCTGTAGTCATTTGAGGAGTCCCTCAGGTGAATTCTCCCTCTTCCACAGCACCTGTTTTCACCCAGGCCATATGCCCTCATTGACTCCTCAGCAATTTTCCATTTCCTCCTTCTTTCTATGTGGATTTTTCCCTTCTTTTAATCTTCTGCATTTCCAATCCCTTCCCCTACCCAGCCCCTTGTTTAGCTCTGAAGCATACTATGCACTATGATGACTCCAGCTCCTAGATCTCTGTGGTAGTGGATATTTCCAGGGCCTGGATAACTGCCTCACTGAAAAACAGTTCTGCATGCTGATCGTGGCAGGTGGCATTGTATGTTTGTTTGGGACCATCAGAAGAGGAACAACAGGGGTGTTGCGAAACAGAGTTAGCAGAACTGGATAGAGGAGGGAGTATAGATAGCTGTTTGCTATCTGCCTGGAAGACTTTGGGGTATAGAATGAATGAATGTTCCTGTAGTACTATTTGTCTTACTATTGAGTGAACTTTGCAGTCTGGGACTCTACAAAAATCTTTGGTGATACACAGTAGTAACAAACAAAATATACTTGTCTGTGTCCAGTATTCTGCTACTGGAATCAAGTGGTAATTTTTTTAAACTCTGAGATTAAATATAAATCTCACTTATGACAGCATTTCCTGGAGATTTCTGGCCACTTGCACATAGCCTCAGTGGTCACAGATTCCTCAGGAAGTGTGTGTGCCGACAAGGTCATTGAAAACAGTTTGGGTTTTGCCTTTTATGAGCAACTTTTGACTTCAGCAAGTACAGAAGAAATAGAGGAAATATCTCAGCATAGTTTTTCCTGCACATGCACATGACATTCAAAACATTTAGTAACTGCTGCTAACATGCAAAAGCTTTTATTGTTTGCACATTTTCACAATTTCCAGTTAATATTAGAATAAATTTTATTTGAAGCATTTACAACACTTGTAGGCTAAGGTGCTCAAAATATTGTTTTGAAAGTAGCTGTGGGGTATTAATGTCACCTCTTACACTACCAGTGAAATTGAATTTCATTTCTAGTTGGTTACAGTTCTCTTGACCTAGTAAAGAACTTTGTGTGCAAAAGATATCTGGTACTTTGTTACAGAGACAGTCTGATATATTTCGAGCTAGGTCACTATTTCTCAATAAAATCAACAGCACTTCCTTAAAAATAGCTCTGAGGAGCATGAGAAGCACGAGTAATAAATTAGCATGTTTTATTTGTGTGTTTAGATTTTGACAAAGATAGTCTGACCTTGCCATGAGTGTAAGAGGAGTGACAGAGAAACTTTTTCTTTGCTTCAGTGAGTGACAATATTTTGAAATTTCCACTCCTGTTTACGACCTTTCCTGACAAAGCTCCCTTTATTCCTTTCCCCCAGGGTCTGTGATCCTTACAACACAAAAAAGAAACTTTAAATACTAATAGTTCTGTATCATATTACCCTTATTTGGAAGGGAGAGGGGTGAATTAAAAAAACAGACCTGAGCTTCTGGTTCAGCAGGACACTAAAACATATGCCTCAATTTAAGTATATCAGTATCTTAAATCTCACAGCTCCTTGCTTGGGTGACTTCTCAAGTGAATAAACTGTGCAGGTTCTGCTGCTCAAGGTGGTTGGGCAGGAAGCAAACTAGCTTTAGGTTCAGTCTGAGTCAGGGCCTATCTGGCTGCAGAGTGTAGCTCCAGATTGGCAGAAGACTGGGTTGTAAATCCAAGCTCTGAAGATGTACCAAAAGTGGCTGAGAGATGCTCTGGTGGAGTGCTAACAGTTTTAGAAATGCTGCTAATGAAAAACTGTGTTTGAAGTGTTGCTGGGAGGTCAGTGGAATTTCTCACCTCCTCTTCCACTTGTATTTTAACCCTGTGTGTGCTAAATGAAAGAGAGAGATCTCTCTAGAGAGGCAAATTGAGTGCATTCATGGACACTAGGCTTTTCTTATTAAGAAACTATTTTCAGTAACAGCAGCTGTTTTAAAGCTTAACATTCTTCATCCCAAAACTATGTGCAGATGAGCAGCATTAGTCAGATGGCATTTATTTAGGCACTAATAGTGACCAGACAGCCAGATAAAATTCTTATTCTTTCTTCCAGGCTGACATGCTTATGATTAGTTGTAGGTATCCCTCTCTCATGTTCAAAGGACTAGGAAGCCACAGAATTTTCCACTGCTTCTTGCCTCATTTTCTGGAACTCCTGACAGGAAAACCAAAATGCTTAATAAAATAGAAAACCTGAATTTAAAGTGAGCTGTTTAATATCTGCACAGGAATATCTGCAGAATGTACATTGGCAGTTTTTCTCAGTGAGCATATGCCTCTCGTCTTAAAAATTATGCACACCTCTATTGGACATCAACAGTGAAAGAAGAGTTTACTGTTCAACCCCATATCAAGGGATATAGTTTTGAAGAGGCAAAGAAAGGCATTTCTTTTGTCCATGAATCAACTATGCCTCTTTCTGGAGTTCTCCTCAATCTCAGATTGCCTGTTGTGGTGTTTCACTGGTATATAGCAGCCATCATTGTCACAGAGTACTGGAAAAGACTGCCTGATACAAAGTGATTCCTAACTTCATTCTTAAATAAGATGGATTTTTAGAAGATATGTGCGTACTTCAGAAACAAGAATTAGTCAAAAAAGCACATTAAATCAATGTTTTCCAAAAGAAAAAAAGTCATTAACTTCAGAGAACACAAGGGATAACAGGCTATTGCTGTTGTTTGACACTTAGTTCACGTTGTGAAAATGAATATATTATCAGTATTTTACTGTTTCATACTTTCCTTCAGAAAGATCTCACAGGTCTTTAGAACTGCTTAAAACACAGTGTGTGGCAGCAGCGATCTGTGCAACACAACAGCTATCTAGCAACCAGTACCACCACCCTACAACTACTGAGAAAAGAAGCCTTTTATCTCTGTAATGAGTAGGTTACTTTCTCCCAAATCTTAGATATAATCCAGAACCCCAATTCTTACATAAAAATTCAATGGAAAACATTCCCCAGGTGTGAGGTTAAGGATTGGTTTTCTGCACCTTCCTTAAGATACAGAATTTCTAGATAATGCCTTTGATAATGGACTACTGGTTGTATGCCAGATACTAAACCCACGTAGAAAAAAAAGCCATCTATTCAATCATTGTCTCAAAGCAACACAAAATGTCTTGCATGCATAGATGTGCTCTTCCACGATCATAAGTTCAACATTTTTTCCATTTTCGTGGTTTCCAGTACAGCATATGTGGTGCTTTTAAATTGAAGTTAGGTTTCGTTCTCTCATTTAATTTCATAAACAGATGCTTTGTGATATTATGGCTCCTCATGCTTTAGAAAGCCCTGTCCATTAGTTTTCATATTTAGGAGGGGTTGCAGAGCAAAGAGCAAGGGGAGCAAGAGGCAGTGTAATAATACATAACCACAAAGGAAAGAGAACATATTTGCTTACCTGGAAGAATGGGGGTTTGGGGTTTTTTCAACTGCTTTTGGTAAAGTTTGAAAAATCTTATAGCAGTGTTATTGAGCAATAAATCTCAGGTGTTCCTCTTCCTCTCAGCAGTTCTATGACAAGATGACTTAGACTGAATAGTTTGAAAAGACAGTGATACGAACTAGTTCAAATCAGAATAGTTAATGGAGTTCCTCAGTCCAACACCAGCCACAAACTGGAAAAGTTAAAAGAAAAACTATAACAGTAAAATAGAGCAAAGTGGATAAGGAGTGAAGTTATTTCACAGCCCTATTTATGGTGAAGGCAGAGTGAATAACATATGTTTTTCTTTAAAGGAAAGGAGGACTGTAGAATGAGGTGTTATCTCTGTCAGTGCTGCTGTAAAGGGGTAGCTGACAAAGCACAGTGTGTGAGTGAGGGGAAGAGACCAGAAAGAGAATTGAAGGAACACCGTGGTTTGAAGTTATTTGAACAACTGTGTTGGTATATTACATTATTCTTAATGCACCAGTTAAATCCACAGACTACGGGTATGTGCGAGTAAACGTAGGTAGATTTCACTCCCCTTGCTAGTCAGTGTTTGTTTTTTGACAATTTGACTTGTTGACTTAGGTGTGCCGTTCTGCTTCACTAAAACAAGATTTTGCATTGCTTTTACAAGAAGAATTGCCTGTGCTTCTTATTTGTGCCACCTTCACCATTAACATATAAACCATTATGGGAGTTTGAGGTTGACTAGGAACGATAGATTCCACCCCAGGGTGCAGGTGATTTAGATTTCACCTGTGCTTGTAGCTCTCATGCAATCCCAGTTAGCCTGAGGATTGGTCATGGCACACATAGCAAAAATGATTATTCCACGTAGGTGAGTAGGCTAGTCTAGGCCTTGCTGGCCTGGCTGATTGAAAACTGAAGGAATTAGAGCTAAACTCATTTGCAGGCTTCTATCCTTTCTTTTTCCCCTCCAAATATGCGTGTGTGTGTGTGTGTTTGTATGTGTGTGTGTGCACGAACCTGGAAAATTAACCAGGGTGACAGGGAGGTGATAACCCATCTTTGCTTGTAGTCTGCACTCTGTTCCTAGGTAATTTCCTTGCTTTTGGTGCCAGCCAGCACTACAGGCACCCCAGTAGTACCAGTGATCTGGGAAGGCTGGTGCGTGTGGGAAGGGGTGAGTGCAGATTGTGGGCAAGCCAAAGTAATTTCAGCAACTTGGTAAAGCAGGGAGGTGAGGGGAGGAATGGGGTGGAGTGGAAAGACGTCGTGTGGGTGTGGCTGGAAAAGCTCAGGAAAGCTGTGGGGTTGGGGGCAGATAGCTGTTGGGGTGTGAGAAGTACTGTGCCATGTAAAACTAGCTTTGGAAGTCGGAAAGCTGGAGCACGACAACAGTGCTCATGTCAACCCTCTGAAGCCAGTAACAGCCTGTCTTCTGTCACACACCCAGTCCACTACCGTTCACCTTGTGCAACATCTGTTTGCTGCCTTCATCTTCTCTACTTTGGGTTGCCTTCTTTCCTGCCCTCATCACCAACTTTATTTTCCTTATTGTTCCATTACCCTTTCTCTTCTTTGTCCTGCCCCCTGCTTCATTCTCTGATGCTTTTTGCCCATTTGGTCCCTGATGGTTAGATTCTTAGTTAACCACTGATGGTTAGATTCTGTTATTAGTGACCCTGATACAAAGAGAGAGTTACTGCCATCACTTATTCTGTCTTTTTAAAAGATGGGTGCAGTGACAGCTTTTCTGTGCTGCTCTTACAGAGTAGCTATCTTGAATAACGTTCCCTGTATATTTTGGTAGCAGTTCAGGAGAATACTCTCTTTGCTTCTTCCAGAAATTTGAAATAGACTTTGTCTGGTCCTGAGATTTATTGCAAACCACATGGAAGAGCCAGAACTGGTGCAGATCCTTTCCACATGGAAACACTGAGGCAGAGAGTTTGTAGTATGCCTGAATAAAATCAGAGATGTTCTGTGAGCTTAAAAGTGCCTCTGAGAAGACAGTTACTAAAATTCAGTTTAATCCTAGAAGCTGCTGCTCAGAAGATCCTGCCCTGATACAGGAACAGAAGTCCTGGATGGGCCAGAATACAACATACTGCAGAGAAATCTTTATAAAATGACTACTTTTAAGCAATCTGGTGCCTTAAGAGGCAGATCTATGCATGTTGATTTATTAGATTACTATTTTTCTTATGATTATTTGCATTTCAGCTATTGCCCAACGTTGGCTGTTGAGTTTAATTTAGTGTCCCATAGGGGAAAAATCTGAGGTATCCTGAGACAGGTTTCTTGGACTGTCTACTCACCCTGCCAGAAGCCAGCTACACTCACGCTCAATACCCTCTCTACCTTTAGGCCCATCAGCTGTCTAGCACAGCCTCTTTGGCACAAGTCAGCACCAATACACTTCAACAGATTTTAGCTGGCTCCACACAGGGCCAGCTGAGCTGTCGTTGTATCCTGGGGCCGAGGGGGAACCAGACAGTGACAGCACACATCTGTCTTGTCTTTCTCCATGCTGCAAAAGAGTTTATCACCAGACCTGTGTGCCACACACACACCTGGACCCAGCCAGGGTTGGCTACTGCTCTCTGGCTCCACAGCAGCGAGAATCAGCTGTGCAGCTGCAGGTGTCTGTTCAAGCACCCTTGCAAACACCCAACACAATATTTACTTGTTGGGATTTTGGTTTTTTGCCATGTGACACACAATCCCCTTCAGGAAGGGCTGTTTTATTAAAAAATTTCTTAAGAGCACCATCATTACAATATAAACTTAGCAGCTCACACAGAGGGGAGCTTTGCCAGGCAGCACCTACAAACAGCTTTTCTGAACTCAACTCTTGTTCTAGGAGCAGACCCTGAAACCACTGCAGTCCCTGTGAGTTGCCCTTTTCCAGTGCTAATTTTACATCACATTTGAACAGATCCCAACTCCTGCAGACATTCTACAGACTTATTTTATGGTATAGTAATTCTTGGGATAGAAGCTTCCTCTTACTGATTGTGAATTTGCTTTAAATTTTGGAAGACTTGCATGAACGTTTGCATTGTGGGTTCATTTGTTTGTGGGGGTTTTTTGGTTGTTGTTTACTTTTTACCAAGCTTTAAGACTGTGTTTATAAAGAGTAGATAGACTGGCACTAGTTGTTACCCCAGTAAAGTCTATTGCCGAGTAAGCATAAACACGCCCATAGTAGGGAAGAAGTGTTCTAGACCTACCTTCTTCCCCAAGGTTTGTGAAAATGTCCTTGCTTTAAGTTTGGTAGGTGCAGGTAGAAAAGCATCACTCCTTAAACAGAGAAGACAACTGAAGAGTTTTCATACTTCTCAGCTTTCTTTGCTGGCATTACCAGTCCTGAACAGTGTCATCCTGGTGAGTGCAGTCAGATAGGAGCCTTCTGGGGCAGTGCATCAAGCTCAGCAAATCCATCCAAGCAGCAAGCAGCCTGCTTCATATGTTAATATATCACAATTATATAGATGCTATATTTAAGTTTTCACTTCTCTTCCAGCTGTTGAGTTTTTAAACAAAATCTTTACTGAGCTTAAAAATACTACTCAATTAGTACGGAACTAGTCAAAAATTATAAAAATGTCCCTCATCCCTCTATGGCCCTCACTTTTGTGGCATCTTCCCCTTTGGCAAGAGTTTGACTTGATGCACCAAACTTAACAAGATTCTCTATCTGGATCAGAAAGAATTTGATTAAAAATAATGAAATGCAGACTGATGAGCATTGGATAAACTGTCTTGTTTTGGGCTTTGTTTCCAGTGTGTCATTGGACATTATAGTGGCAGGGTTTAAAATCCCAACCAAACAAAAAGATTGGATTCTCACATGATGATTTTAAGGGGCTCTAAGAAATGCCAATAGATATTTCAGATTCATAGTACAGTTGTGAGTGCTGGTAGTATTGTAAGGGGGTGCCATCCCAGCCAAAGCTCTCAAGACAGTCTTAGAGAATGGCAAGAACATAGTAGCAATGATCCCCTCTTGCCCTAGCAGGAGATATAAGATCTCAGCAATGCCAAAAAAGGGAATATAGTGAAATTTATGTTTGGAGTGCAATAAATTTTGATGGGTCCAGAAAGGTCTAGATAAGCAAGCAATGCACAAGGAGCACAAAAATACTCTTCTCCCAAATTAAAGCAGAAAAGCAAACATAAGGAAGTGATATGTTTAATCTTTTCATTTAACAGGGTTAAGAGATTAATTTCCATCTAGATTTACAAATATTATGAAGACTTTGTGTTGAGCTGTGTCTGAAACAGTAATATTATTTACTCGTTATTTTAATATGATTATTGTTCTAAGTAATTCATAGTTCTAGAAACTGCTCTCCTTCGGTACAGAAAGGAAGAGAGTATGCTCTTCACAATCCCCATTCTATAAACTCCAGTCTGCTCTCCCACTATTTTCACATCTCCTGGGAGTGACCAAATTCATTAGTCATTGAGGCATCATGTAGATGCAGGTGGATGTTAATGGATGCTCTGATGAGCAGTTTAAGAGGCACTTCTGGCATGTATCAAAAACTTGACCATTGCCAATTGTCAGCAGCTCTGGAGTTAAGCATCAGCTGAAGAGGATGGCAGAGAAGGCCCAGGGGAGGAAAATGAAGCTGGGTAGGAGTTAGGGATCATAGTCTTGGATTTAGGTGAAATTCAACATCAGATTCTTTCCTCAGAATTAGCAGCTGCATTCCATTCTCAGCCCTCCTACCTTCTTGCCACATGACAATTCTTTTGTCCCTCAGTTTCTTTATCAGTGAGACAAGAGAAAAATCTCACATCCTGGTACAGGTATCTGACAGTAAAAGGTAAAAATATCTGTCTGCCTGTTCATCCCCACACTAACATTTCCTGTGAGAAAGCCTATAGGAAAAATCACATTCCAAGCAGGTTAATTTACTGAAACTGACTGGAGAGCTCACCTGGTACTTGCTTGTATATTGCTCTGATCTTTCCCAGTTCAGGGCAGATACTGTTTGTGGGCAGGAAGAGGTCTGAAGAAACAGAGCAAAATGCTGAAACATCAGACAGCAGTGTGCTCCCTCGGCCAGACACCCCATTTAGCTATGTTTCAGTCCCAGGGCACTTGACCTGCTTTTTTTAGATAACATGCAGTGCTCTTCCTCCCTAATGGGGTCATGTTTACAGACATAGCCCTTAAGTCAGTGGCCCCTTTAAGTGAGTGTACAGCTGACCAATTCCACAATACTGGAGCATCAGGACAAACCTTTCATTGACCCTAAACTCACCCTTTCTAGGTAGTCCAGCATGGAGGTGTTTTCCCAAAAGATATGTTATGGTTGAAAGTGCCTAAGGGCTCTAAAGTGTAGTTATTTCTGGCAGGGACCCAACTGCTGAACAAAATTAACTGTGCTGCCTCTCTCATTGCTTCTAATCTTTGGGCAATTTTTTTTTTCAGGAAACCCTGCAGGGAATTCAAAACCCTAAAGGAGACCTTTGTCTTTTTTTATTAATCCCCCTCTTCAGTCTCGCAGATTTTCTCTGCCTTTCCAAACTCTTCAGGGAATGCTCTTGCACTGCCAAGCAAAGCCTCTTCTAAGCTGGCCCATGACAAATGCTCTCTTCTGTATCCCTCCCTCCTCAGCTCTGCTAGATGGTCAAAGGACCTGCCTGGTTACCGACCCACTTGGCAGATCAGTTTTCTCAGTTTGCTGCCTTTCTCTGCAGACTTGCCAGCCCCCAGGGACTGGCTTAGTGATCTTAACTAGCACAAACACTGCACAATCCTGCATGCACATGTGTACACATAGATCACTTGTCCCCTATTCCTTGCTCTTGGAGAGTGTCTTTGGGGACAGGTTAATAACTAAGGTCAAATAACTAGGATACAATTCAAAAGGAACCAAACCACTTAATACTATTTTTAAAGAAGTCACCGCAATCTTTCTGTATTTTCTATTATTTTTATACTTCCTATTGTTTGTCATTATTCTGCTTTAACAAACCTCTTGGAGCTAGCAACTTTAAACATCTTTAAAATTAAGTATTTTGAAAGAAAACTATTCCTTGGAATAACACATCACCACAGTATTTGTTTTTTTTTGGGGATGACATTTCACAAGATTAAAAAAAAAACCAAACAGTGAAGAGTAACAATTTTAGATTTTGATCTACAGAGGTTTAATTGGAATGGAAGGCAACGTGAATTAAAAGTGACCTTGCATTGACAAATGTGTGCTAAGACAAAATTACTTTAATAGCAACTGTTTTTTAAAAATGAATAGTCTTTAAAGATGCTAGGTATAAAAGGAAAACTAAGGGTAGCAAAGGTCTGCTGTTAACAGAAAATGGTATGATATCCCACCTTGCTTCAGCCCTGACAGAAAAATGTGATGTACAAAAATCTACTTTAACGGGAGAATACAGAAGCAGGTTAGAATAAGGGAACGACAGTGTTCAGTAAACACGAGACAGCTGGCTTCAGATTGACAGGACCAGTTCAAAGAAACTAACCAATTCTACTGTGAAGCAAACAGTTTCTAACTCTGTAGATGACAAGAACCTAAATTTCAGAAAGTTCAGCAGGACGGCATCAGGCATACCAGCTGGAATCTGAAGGAAGGCAAAAAAATCAGAATATTTTAAGAAAATCTGACCAATTAGGAGAGATTAAAAGGCCCGGATGATTAAAAAGAGGCAAACACATTTTTTAACTTTATAAAACAAGGAAATTAAGTCAGTTTAAATTCAGTATCCCAAAGATACTGCAAAGATCCCAGAGTCACAACTCATGTGCAAAGAGCCACAGGAGAAAAAAAAAAAACAAAAAACAAACCAAACCACAAACCCGGTTAATCCAAGTCTGTGTATTTGTGACTCAGATGTTCTTTAAAATAGCATGGGTGTAACTGATATTGCCACGATACAGGATGGGTGGATTGGTCACCAGCCAGTCCATATATTTCTAATTTTGTAAGGTTGTTCTTGTTAGGGGTTCTTTAGATAGAAAAAAAACCCCTTTTTTTTCTGCTCAAGTGACTACCTCTCCTGTTCTGTACTTGTTTGTTATACCAGTTATTAGCATCAATTTTATCTGAAGAGTTATAGAAAAATATGGAAAATATGTAAAGTGGAAAAAACAACTGACCAAAGACCCCCATACACAATTAAGAGGCCTCTCCCTGGTGCATGGTTGCAGGCCTCAGTGTGAAGCACTAAGAAAGGCAGAAGCAGCAGTAGCAGGACACTTGCCTAATGAATGCTTTCCTTGCTGTGGGACGACTACACACTGTGAGGCTGTGGAGGGTGTAATTTTGGCCAACCAAGCTGGCAGGGTGTTTGATGCGTGTCATACTAAGCCACAGCACAAAAGCTGCACCTCTCTCTTTACAAGGCTGTAAGTCTGAATTACTTTTCTAACAGACTGAACTAGACTAGTTTTGGTAGCAGTACAATTCATGTATATTACTTAATTAGGATTTACAGAATAAAGTCTACGTTATGATCATACTTTCTCAATTACCTTGTCACAGAAAACAGAAGTTGTTCAGTGACATAAAAATTTCAGTACTCATGCAAAGTTAGGCCGGATTTAGAGAATACTCTTTCTTATTGCAGTAGACGGTACTCCTTCAAAACCGTACCATTGCAGCAAAGTCTGCTGCTTCAGTCTAATACCATGTCAGATTCTCTTCAAACTAGAAATACAGGTAGCATTCCCCTCTGTACAGCTACATTTTTATTGGTTTAAAATTGAATATAGTAGCAGTAATGGAATAAGCAATTAAAATGTAAAGTTAAACCCAACAGCTAGGGCATTTGATGTCTTTTATGAAGTCACTGGGCTAATGCCAGTATTGGGCTCACCCTGGAAGGAAAACATAAGCCAGGAAACAGTATTTATGCTTTTTTGATGCTCCAGACACTAATTATTCAGCTACGACAAACAAAATACAGGAGGGCATCACTCAAGCTTTATGCTACCTTGTTATTCCCGTTTCATGACTGCATCCTCAGTGTGCAGATTTTCTGTTGCCCCCAACTCACTGAGCCTAAGTATGCACTATTCACATCTGATTTAAAAAACAAATATGAAAGACAATCAAATTTCTATTCTGGGTCAACACCATGCCAACACAAAGCCAGGAATACACAGTAGCACTGTGCTCTACTACTTATTTGCAGTCAAGAGAGTTCCATCAACCATGAGCTGGACTGACCTGAATAATGAAAGCTTAAAACATACGTGTAGCCTTTGCTGGTTTGCGGTCACTAGCACTATTATACTGTCCAGTCGTGATGCCTGCTTTATGGAAGACACATGGTTGCTTTCTCATTCCTCAGCTGGCCAGTATGTGTATGCTGGTGAAAAGGGAGGATTTGCCGCATACTGCATTCACCCTGTTAAAAACCAACATGATGATTCCAAACAAAAAGATAAAATACTCTGGTGGATATACATAAATATTTATTATCAGTTTAACTTCATTTTACTAGAAGTCTTTAAACAGGTTTTTTGTTTTTGGTTTTCTTTCTTTGTTTTTTTTTGTGTTTTTTTTTTTTTCCAAAATGTTGCATCTGACAGAGTTGCTGCTGTCATAGCTTCCCTGCACTAGGAATGCACAGCTTACACTTTAGATTCCAAAACAGTCTATTCAAGATAAAGAACCTTTAACTTTAGTGCATATGGAGCTATTTAAAGATTGGTAAAAAGAACTCCCCTTCCCCCTCCCAAATTAAGAGTCCGTTACAAAGATTTCATTACCAAAAAATGAATATACAAATACTAAAAAAATGCTGGCTTGAAAAAGTGATTTCAGAATTTACTGTACACATTGTAACAATTTATTATATAAGCTGCTTCTACATGCAAGCAGATCTTACATTTGGTGTAAAACATTTATACATATTCTTTACAATTTGTACATATTTAAATGGCTGTATCAAACAACACTGTGCTATGGAATTTTGGAAGCAAACAACTCAAATTGGGAGGAGAAAAAGACAAGGTTTATAAAATGTGAACAAAACTTGTGACACTGAAAAGCATCTAGACTTAGGCTTAGTCTTGTTTGGTTTGGTTTCAGGTTATTCAGGCAGACCCAGATTTTACTTCTAGCACACAAAAGTAACACCAATGCAAAACAGAGTAAGGCAACTATTGAACCAGCAGACTGTACCCGTCACTTAGAATGGCTTATAGGTAAAATGCCTGGTTTAGGGTTTTTCTTTCCTAAAATGTTCATTTTGTAGGCACATTTTAGCAAAAACTGCATTTTGGCTTCCCTGCTTGTCTATGGCAAGAAGTGAATTACTGTAGTTGGTGCCCATTGTGAACACAGGTGGTGGTGGTGGCTTTTTTGGTTTGATTCTGTGAAAAGCCAAGGCCTCAAATGGTATTTCAGTAGTATGAAAGAAGACAATGATAAAGGATAATGATCAAAGCACAGAGTTTGTATGGTAACTAATGTGGTTATTTTGTACTTTTGCCACCTTTTAGTTTGCATTAGAAGGCAACGAAAAGTTAACCCGACCCAATAGCATACCATATTACTACATGAAGACCTGACCTTAGTTGGAATCTGGGAGCTTCTACTAGTTGGGGTTAGATATGGCAGTGTCCCCTCTGCTGAAACACTTCAAACTCTCAGAGGGGAAGCTGGCCCTGTACAGCACTAAGGAACACCAGTGCCTCATGACATAACATCGGGGGTGTCAAAGTGCTGGTATGGGAAACTGTTTTTCACACATTCCTGAATGGCTCATTCCTCGTTTGTACTTTGTCTTCTTACAGAGTGCATAGTGAGAAAGAGTGAGCCTGACATAAGCTCTGAGTTGGTGTGCCACAAGTACAAGATTTAGTTAGAAGGAAAAAGGGAAGAATTAATTATATTTACCAGAAGTCATAATGGGAACAGTATGCCATGGCTGCATATGGGAAGCAAAACTTAAGAACAAAGCATTCATTCAGGAGATTATCATGAACATGTGCCAGAAACATACACAAATATAATTCCTCCTGGTTACTGAATTGCTAGAGGTCAATTGAATATAATAGTAGTAATTAATTTTCTCAAGTTTGTCCGCTTTCCCATTAAAAAAAAGAAAAAAAAAAGATACAAATGCATAACTGTGAAGTTGCTTACAAAATTTTGGAAGAACATCTGATAAACACAAGTCTTCATTAAGTCCATGGCAACACATCAGTTTGATAATTTAGATCCCTATAACTGACTGACAGCATTATCTAGCTGTTTTTATTTAAACGGTGATACCAATGGGAGAGCATTCAAGATAAGAGAACCTTATCTTATGATTTAGGCTGATAAAGTAAAATTTAAATAATATTTTTTTATTACAACTTATTCTTCTTGAGTTGTTTGTTTGGGTTTTCTTTCTTTTTTTTTTCCCCAAAATTTTTTCCCCTCTTTTTTTTTTTTTTTAGTTTTTTCTTTTTAGTTTGTTTTTTTTTTTTTTTTAAGTTTGTTTTTTTTTTTTTAGTTTTCTTTTTAGCAAAGGCTTTTTATTGGCATTGCCCCCATGTCAGAAAAGCACTTTGGAGTTGTTCTTTATTGTTGACTACTCCTTATCCTCTACATCACAGGAAAGCGGCTGAGTGCCTGCCTCAGCTTCTGTGCAATCTGAAAAAAAGAAACAGAACATATTTAATATGTAGTCGCTTTACACTGTGCAGAAATATGATGATTGCAGGGTAAGAAATTAATTGTTTCCTCATTTGATTAAAAACTGGAGGTTTTACTGCAGGTTTTGTGTGTGTAGAACTCTCAAAGTGTTCCATTATAATGACTTTTCATATATACACTTTCTGCCTTGTTCATTTTGTACTTTCACTGCTAAGGTTGCATTGGTGAAAGCATTCTAGGCAGGGCTGTCATCCTGCCTATTTGCTTATCTAGCACTACACTACACAGGAACAAAGCCAGATTTTTCAGGAAACACACTTCCCTACTGAAACAAGGCTGAAACATCAGAACAGAGCTCCTGTGCACTCCCCACAGCTCTCACGGTAGCCAAGATCCCACATGTGAACATGTACTGGGGGAGAGAGGAGTGGTACAAGGAAACTGGTGAGGCTGCAACCAGGAGGGTCGGAACAGGCTGGAAAAGAGACTGAAAGAAGGTAAGGGGAAACCTATGCCTAACCCCCATCAGATGTGTCAGAGAAAGTAAGCAAAGGGACCTCCTGAGGACCTAAAGTTGTCGTCCACTGAAGATACCTCTGAAGTCCCACTGACAAATTTTACTGCTGTGAAGGGCAATTAGTTAATTATGAGACTCCTTTAAGTGATAGAAGTCCATTTCCAGCACACTTAAACTTCCATGTTTTACCAGTATTCCACATTAGAAAATTTGTTTTCTGGTTTAATTATAAAAGCACAAGGAATGAGAACTAAACTTGTAGGCAGAGTGTTCAGTGTTAACATACTGAATGTCACCTAAACCCCTCCTGTCCCTTGTGCCCCACACTTGTGTACATCAGGCTTTAAATCACAAAAGCTTCCCTTCTCACTCCCATCCTATGGGAGGAAAGTTCTGTTCAAGTGTTGTATTGTTACATTCAGCGCAGCAGACCTTGTTGACTACACATCACAGAACTAAAGTTGTTTGTAACCCTAGTACTGGCACTGAAAAAAAAAAAAAACAAAAAAAACAAACCCTCAAGCTGTCAGCAATAATGTTTTTGAAGACTGTTTTTTAGTTCTAATAAGTTTATTACGATAGTCATGTACCTAGGAGAGTATCTGTAGGAAAATATGATTTTAACTCATTGTTTTGGGTTTGGCTTGTTTTACATTTCTTTTTACAATTTTTTGGTACAAATCTTCAAATATCTGCTCTACAGGAGAAGCTCATACAAAAAGATGGATTAAGTACTATGAGTATTTCTTAGAAAAGTAGCAGCACAGCACATTCCAAGAAAACAGCACTGAAATACTGCACCTTACCGTTTCATAAAACTGTGCCTGCTGCTCCAGATAGAGACGAATGACGCTGTTGTAGTCATAAATCCGGTTACTGTGGAAGTGATTCATCTCAGCTGCAATTAGACCCAGGAGACAAATTATTTTAGAGAAGCATGTGTAATTAGGAACAGTTTCACTCAGTTCAGGTTAGTAACTGTGCAACAGGATCGGCGTCCAGCCCTGCCAGCACAGTTACTGTTCTCATGCTTCCACAACCTTTTGCCTGCAGCACTCAAGTTAGGATGGAACTGTTTGTAAAATTAGTAGGGTGTCAGTTACACATTGATAAAATCTGGACGCTTCCTGGCCAAAGACGTGTTCTTGTATTACAGTACTCAGGTGCACAAAGATTCAATAAAAAACACAAGCAGAATTGTCTCCTACTGAGGTAACTGCTCTTTCCTGAAGTGTTTCCAACAGATTTTGGCCAGCACATTCAAATTTCCAAGGGTATGGATATCAAGTTGTAAGCCACAGAGGTAAATATTTAGCTCGAAATAATAATTAAAAAAGATACAGCCAGTAGTGTCTGACCCATTCTTGAATGAGGCTATTTCAACAGATACCTGAGAACCAGCATTACTGAATCCGTAACACCTTACATCACTTTCTACACCTCTTCTCAGATCACAGCTTAGGGCTGAAAGAAAAGTTAAACTATATTTTGAGGTATCAATAGAAGGAGCAGAAATATTCTAGATTGCAAAAGTCATCCTAGAGGCCTCTTCCACAGTTGCCAGGTGTACAGCACAATCCTCTTGCATTGCTGTGATCAGGAAAAAGGGAGTGGGGAGTTTTCTTTGTTGTTTTTTAAAATCAATTGTGTGCTGCTGTGATTTTGTCAGGTAAAATATTGAGTACTCTTGGCTTTAAGCCAGCTAAAAAAGATACAACTCCCTTAGCAATGAGTAGTCTCACTGAAGTCAATAATAGGATGCACTTAAGGGCTTGATATCCTGCAGGACTGAGCCCTGACTCCTCACTTCCCTGCTTTTTCAAGTGCAGTATCCTGCATCTCATATTTACAACACCTCTAAGCTAAAGAGGAAAAAATTCATTCAACGAACATCCAAGAAATAAAATCTTATCCACAAGCACATGAATCTCAACTGAATCATCTGACTAAACCATGAGTCAGGAAAACACCTCTGCACAAAAAAACTGCTTCTTGTACCAAGGTTCATGCTTTTAATTTGAGACATTATTGCTTCAAAATTAAAGAATCAGCATGGGGTAGTTGTTTGGGGATTTTTAAGTGCATTTTCAAAACATGTATCTTTTGCTATAGCAATGTGAGATTTAAAAAAAAAAAAAAAGGAGGGCAGGGGTGCAAAATAACTGCAATTCAAGAAAATCTAAGCAGGTCACAAAAAAACCCCTTCACAAACAACCCATGCTTAGCTCCTATTCCAATAGAAAGATTTCTTTCAAAGTATATTACTTAACAGATGTCTTTCAGAAGTCTATAACATTGCCATTTAGCTCAAAATCTGGTTTACCTTGTAGTGCATAAGCCATGGTGCTCACACGTTTCACCATGTTCTGTTTGTCTTGTGGCGTTATTTTACTGGTTGCAACTAACTTATCACTTTCCTTCACTCTTTCTATTGCTCCCTGTAGAAAAAAAATGCAGAAAAGATTAAAATAATAATCAACTTAGAGGTCTCTACAGTAACCTAAAATACCACTAGCCGCATTTTGAGTTTGCATGCTGTACACATATATACACACACAATGACTGATTCTGCCTTCTCACATTTTCATCCAAAGTTTGTTATTTCTCTTTATTGCCTTCAAGAGTCCTTGCAAAAGGTCAATTTGAACAGAGGCATGAACAGAGTCACCAGCAAATTTGAGTCTGGTACAGGCAATAATGCACAAGGCTATACACAAAAAGGACAAAAGGACCAAGTTTCAAAATACAGCTGACCAACATAACTGACAAATTATCAAATGCCTGTAGAACCTTTGTTTACAAATTGTACAAGACCAGGCAACATAAACTATTTTTCAAGAGACTACAACTTATTGCAATGCATAATCATTAATTCAAGAAAATCCTTGTGTCACATAAATAACAAGCATAAAAAGATACGCCTTCCCTACACAATGTATTTGTGCCAAACAACATTCAGGAGAACCTATTTACATGTCTTTTGGCAGTAAGTTTATGTTTTAAGCTTTAAAAACATTTCTTCTCCTTTTATGGTATTTTTCCCCAATGATTCTGTGGGATGAAGGACTGTAAGTGTCCTGAAGAAAGAATACACAATCTGATATGCTTTTTTCTTTGTCGCTCTCAGAAGTATGTTCTTATGTTCTAGTTTTATACATTTAACATTTCAAGTGATAAAAAAACTGCAAGGACATACTTGTGTACTTGTTTAATACTTCACAATTTTTAGTCTCCTGAAATATATTACCACAGGCACATGACCATAAGGAAATCTCTAAAAGCAAAAAAAAAAAGCATAATATCCAAAACTAGACAGCATGGGTTTTGTATTACAGAGAAACAAGTGCTTGTTTTTTTGTTGCTGGCATTTTGGTTTGTTTGTTTTTTCTTCCCTCCAGAAATGTTAGCCCTAGTCTGTTTTTTTTAATATTAAGAAATTTCCAGACAGTGCATGGTTGTTTACCATGTATCAGTAAGCCAGCCATGTAAAGGTACACATGTTTTCCTACAATACTGATTGGTTTTAGTATCAACTATCACATAAGACTCAAATATTACAAATTTACACTACTGCTATTCTCTACACTGGGACATGAAGTTAACCTGAAGAAAGTCACGAACCTTCTACTGCTCTCTTATAGCAGAAAGTCATAACATTCTTGAATCTTGAGAGAAGTTCTAGTTTCCCTCCCCTCTAAGTACTTTTTATTTTAAAAATCAACACGTCAGTTTCACAGAAGCTTTTAGTTTTTCTAGAAACAGGGGCCAGGCTGCTGCACAAATGCAGTGCACCATACCACCACTTTAGCTGCTGTCCCTACTGCCCAACCCTTGAAAGGAAAGGCTTTTCACATACCTTATGAGCTGCTATGATGTCAGGGAAGCAACCAAGAAATCCCTTGTATTCATGATTTGTTTCCATCAAAAAGTGAAGATCTTTCTTTGGCTAATAAACAAAGTATCAGCATTAGTAAAACTATCTGTGGCATATTAACAGTCACAGAAAAGAAACTATGATGCCAAAAAATGGTGAAGGGGCAAAAAAGGAAGGAAAGAATAGAAAAAACCCAAACCAAAATATTAATTGTTTATTGAAAGTTTTTCATACATGAAAAGGTTTTTATTAAAATATAAGTTTTTTAAAGTAAGGCATGGAGCATCAGTGAGCAGATACCTCTGTTCCTTGTTTTACTCAACACTAACTTATGAGGGGTTTTGCCTTAAATTTTCACTCAAGATGATTTACCAGTACAGCCTCATTACATGTACAATCTCATTACATATACAAATGTGTACAGGTGCATCTTCTTAGCTGTCAACTAGGAAAGCTGCTTTAAGAACCTTCCGTCTCAACCTTGAGATAAAGAGGATCTGCATTTTGGATACTTTAAGCTTAACAGACTAAAGACCAATTTATTACTTGAACACCAAACAAGGTTTATTTAAGCTAGATTTTTACTGAAGCAAGCAACTGCATGTCAAAGCAATGAAACACAGCCAAGATCTGGATCCTGTAGATGTCTGGAGAGTGCACAGGGAAGGCAGAAACCCTATCCTTGGTTAATCATTGTTTTGTATCAGTAACAAAGGCAGCTCACTGACATCAGAAGACAAACACATTTAATGAGGAAGTAAACATTTTAGTATTTTAGAAACCAGAACGTGCCTTTCTGATCCAACTGAAATACTCTCCCATCACATCCTCTCTAAGCTGACGCAGTGAAGAAAAAGATGAAAGTGCATTGGAAATTGTTAGTAGCAATTTCACTTAACTGGCCTACAGCACTAGCAGTTATGTTTTAACAGAAGAGAAAAAAAAAGTCAGAAGCATCCAAAAGGTGACATGTATGCCAATGCACTCATAATACTCCTACCTGATCTGCTACAAGACTGGCAATTTCTTCATAGGTTTTCCCTGCTTCTGTTATTGCTCCATTGAGATCAGATTCTCCTAAAAGTAAACATAAATTACAAAAAGAAACTTGCCTTGATTCAAAGCAAATTTACAGAATAGTTTATTTTAAATAATAAATACCTAACCATCCTTTTACAACGAACAGTAATAAAGAATTTAGAAAAATATTAAAGGAGGACTAAAGTGAAGATCTTCTAGAAAATGAACGTTCTAACACAGTACTAGCATTATTTACCTTGACATTTCATAATTTTTTTGTAGTTTAAGAACATAGGTATTCCCCCATATGTGGTAACAGAAGTCTACCAAAATGGAAAGGAAGAATGAGGAGGGTGACAAGAGAGGCTAACAAAGCTGAAGAACACCTGATGTTCTGATTTTTAGTAAACAATTTTCATATCTGATAAGCAGTAAATTTTCCACAATGCCCTACAAAATAGTGATGCTATCCCTGAGCTCTCCAACAGTCCTGGACCACAGGTCAATGGGCAGATAAGCAGAAGGAGGCTCAAGTAACCTTTTTTCCTTGCCAACAAGATTTCTGACCCTTCAGGGAATTCTCAGATAATATTTTCAAGCTCTGTAAAATTCACTGGCTTTCAGAGTGAGTTTCTAACTTTCATTATCACATGAAACAGATCAAAGGGCCCTACAATCTACACTTAACAATACAGACATCACCACAAATCCTAAGCTAGACAACATCACAAGCACTCATAACACTGTATTACTAACAGGACACAGCTACGTGGGACAAAGATGGAAACAAGCCTTACATTCTTGTACTTTTCATGCCACTTCACTTTCCCAAAAGACCACAGACTTTTCCCATCCTTTTTAGCTTGTCCAAAGCTAGTAGTCAACAGTACAGAATACAGAAAGGAAATTGAGGTAGAGAGTAGAAAGGGGAAGGTATAGTTTGCAGATATCAAACTTTAGGTTAAGAAAAAAATATGTCTTGATATTAGGCAGGAGTTAGTCTTTTATGAACATTTTGTTCTTATTGTATAGGCATTAATTTTATAGACATTAATCAGTGACTTCATTGAAAATGACCATTGATTTCATTAATGACGAATCTGAACATTAGTACCTTCTTTTACTACAACATATGGTTTAATCTATGTTAGAGATTTATTATGTAGGATTCCTTCATTTTAGCATGTCCTAAAGGAAACAATGACTGAATGTTGCTTCAAGTCTATCAATCGATTCTTACTTTCCATTAGGCTGGTTTCATAAAGTCAAAAACCTTTGAGGGAAAGTGACTGATCCTAAAAACTACTGAGTCCAGTAACAAAACAGTGCTAAAGAAATCATTATTTTTCTTCTATTTGAGCCTGTTAGGATAAAATAAAAATAAAGCTACTATAAATTCCCGTTGTGAGATCTAAGAGGTATATAATTCAGAAGATAACTTTGCCTTTTCGTGAAACAATAAAAAACCCCTGGAGGTGACAAATTTCATTATTTCAAGCAGGCTTAAATCATTTAGAATTTCAGAATTCCCATGTCTGCTCAGAAGGAACCTGGAAGTACCTGCTGCTTAGGCAACTGACTCCTAGATTTTGGGTTAAAACAGGGTGTGGACTTTAGAGTCAGAAGCTAGGTTGGTCTAGACGATGTTGTTCATTTCGTAACACCATAAAAGACAATGACTCTTCCTATCTGAACAAAAAGAAAGAGGAAGAGCATGTATATTTAAGTTGAAAGAGAAAAATCCTCCCATTCTGTGCAGAGCTCACTCAAGGAATCTTTATAGATTGGAGCTTTAAGGAATCTAGACACACCCTCCCAACACTGATACTTTTTTTATCTGGGGCAGCAGGCCACAAAACCAGCTTGTAGAAGACACAGGATGAATTAAGAGGTTTTTTTACTAGCAGAGGCATTCATACTTCTCCAAAAGTAGAGCTAAGGGAAAGTATACTTAAAAGTTGTTCCAAACAGTGGATCCCAACAGTAGATAGGCACA
Organism: Lophotriccus pileatus; assembly: GCA_035583135.1. Classification (NCBI taxonomy): domain Eukaryota; kingdom Metazoa; phylum Chordata; class Aves; order Passeriformes; family Tyrannidae; genus Lophotriccus; species Lophotriccus pileatus. The sequence goes on from JAWWES010000115.1 coordinate 53,368,126, forward strand.
CCTATCTAAATTAATTTCTGCCGCTCCTCAAGCTGCATCCTTTTGTTCTACCATCTCCTTTTTTGGGTAGTTCTGGGACATTTTTAAGTTCATCTCTCACCTGAAGCACCCATCAAGTTACACATTATCAGCAGCATCATGCCATGCTCACTCATGTAGGTCACTCCCTACACCAGTCCACCTGTCAGAGATGCCACTTGCAACTCACATGGCCATCCATTAGAACTTGAATTCCAGCAGCAGATTGCTCACAATTACTATTTGCAGCATGGGTTTTGGTCAGAGTTTTGTTAATAGGATAGGGAAGAGTCTCCAACATTCTCAGCTTCTGAACTGATGCAGCTTCTTAACTCAAACCATGAAAGCTGAGCTGGGTCTCCCAGTGCAAGGATATATCAGGATGTCAGGGTATCTTTAATCAGTAGAAAAGTAGAAAGTCCCAAGTGCTTCTGACATTTATAACAAAATTATGCCAGTGTGCAAGAAACAGGGGGGGACTTAAAAGCACTGACTGAAGATAGTTACAAAAAGAACAGTTAAAATGGCCAGTGATATTCTGCAGATATTTTAATCCAACCAGAAGGAGAAACTGATATTTTTTTTAGAGACCTGCATACTGTCACAAGGAGATGAAGGAAGACGTAAAACTATGAGGAGCCTTTTGGAGATGGTTGACAGAGCATCTCTTAGCAGTTCAACTGCTTGGTAAAAGCCAAGGATAATAATTTCTGAAGGAATACACCAGACAAATTGAACTAATAATCTGTAAGGTTTGACTGGGACAGCAGAATTTTTTCCAAGAAGGGTTTTTGTTTTCTTTCAAAGCATGTTTTAATACAATTTGATGAGAAAAACTGTAAAATTTGATGTACTAGTAGCAAATTCTTGCAGCAAAATTTTTCCTGAGAAGCCCATCTCAGACTGATGAGTTTAGCACACAAGCAGCTTGTAAGGCAAGATTTGCCTGTTGCTAGCTGCCAGGATAGTGAAACTTGCATGTAACAGCCTAACAGAATTCCTGAGGGGTGATGTGGGATTAAGAGATCTTACTATGGTTCAGTGGCATACCTGTCATTCACGCTTTCTTAATATAGGAGAAAGACTCACCCAAGATTTGGTGCCCCAAAACAGAAGCTATACTATTTAAGGCTGTGTTGACCTAAGAGCATCAAATGATACAGTAAGATAGGCAACACGCTGCCAGGCTGAAAGACACTTCCAGGCATGTTCTGGTGCTGTCCAATATGCATTTCTGGACAAGGATCCTGCTTGCCAAGCATGCACATGTACTTAAAACCAATTGGACAGTACATAGGCCCATGGACAACTTAAATCAGAACACCTCAATGTGTCCTTAACAGTTTTAAAGATACCCTTGCCTCTTCAAATACTGGGGACAGATTGCTAATATGCACTGTGAGTGGCAACTAATTGATAAGGCTCATTCTGCAGCACGAGAAAAAGAGATTGTGTAAGTCGGATTAACAAGTGCATCTTGCCTGGTGCAATCTTAAACATTTTATGTTGGAAATCAGAAAAGGCAGTAAATATTTGCAGAGCAAGCAAGTAGCACTAATGAAAGTGGTAAGGACAGTAGATACATCCCATCCTAACTATGCAAATGAACCAGCTAACAGTGTATTCAGTATGTCAGAAGTCAGCTACAGGTAGTTGGAAATGTTTGTGTCATCAAATCAGTCACTGCAATCTTCAGTAGCCTATATGAGTGAACTTCTGGAACTCCAGTATTTAAAAACCAAAACAAAGAAAACACCAACAGAAAACCCAAACAAACAAAAACCCCAAAACCAACCAAACAAAACAGAAACAACCAACCAACCAAAAAAAACCCAACGAATCAAAACCAAAGGCAAGGATGAAGAGATTCAGTCCCCAACAGAAAGTGAACTGAGTGCTGTTAAGCATGGCTGAATGAGCAATTCCTCTTTACTGACAGTCCAGAAAAATCATACCTCATACTCAGCCTACATACTACTTTTTCATTTGAAGGAATGTGCCCTCTTTTAAATACTGACATCAGGAAAGCTGCATCCTATTGGTTTAAATCCACGTGCTTGCACAGAATCTGCTTAATCCATAGACCTGTACCACATGGAATGATCAAGTGAAATTGTACATGAACAGCAGGCAGGACAAAGTGAGGGCAGCGGTGATGAAGACATTTAAAGCCACACGTGCATTGTCCTTGCTCTCTCTTCCTGGGAACTCCCATTAAAAATAAAGAATCCTATATATTATTAATTTGGAAAAATACACTGGTGTGCCAGTTATTGAAAAGAGCAAAATATATGGAATCAGGGCAAAGGCATGTGTGGGAAGGGAATTTTCCTCAACAAGATACTAGGGTGCAATCAGACAACTGGGCAAACAGGAGAGACTTTCTTGCCTTGTTCTCAAGCATCATGGGATTTATTTTTTCATACCATTCCAAGATGCTGGAACTCAAATTGAAGCTCTCTTTCATTTGCTGATCTGCAATTTTGCATCCTTGCTTTAAGCCATATCTGCAATTTTGCATCCTTGCTTTAAGCCATATTGTTCTTCCCCTTCCCTTTACCCTGGCAAAAAAAATGTGTGTTATAGCTCAAGCAATTTTCAGTCCTTTCGCAAGAATTTTTGCTGCAGATTCTACCCAGCTAGGATTTACAGTTTTCTAACCCACGCTAAGAGTACATAACCATGCAAATCCTCTGCTTCATTCTCACATCCCAAAGTAACTTTTTAGGCAATATGCTGACCTCCAATTCTAACTAAGCAGTCATCCTGTTGAAGTACAGGACACAGATGAGAGCAAACTACAGGGACTATGCCTATTTCCAATGCTTCCAGCAGCAGAGAACCTGAGTTTCAGAAAGTTACACTTTAACACATGGTTTATGGGTCAAAATGTTTTAAGAGTACAAAGCAAGGGATACATAAGTAGTCAGAGTAAGTACTGGTCAGCTAATAGTTCAAAGAGAAATATTTCAGGAAGCCTCTATGCTATAATATTTAAGGTTTTAGAATAGAGCAAATTTGCTATCAAGTCCAGAAAAAAACCCAAAAGCCAAACACATCTGAAAGGAGAATCCCAGAGGAAACTGACTCAATAGGCTTCCTTTATATGAGGAAATATTTTCCAGTTATCTGGAAAACATCAGCAGAACTTAACATATCAAAGCAGGATTTTAAGTTCAATCTAAAGACTACATTTTAGGAGAACTCTGAGCAACTGATGCCCTCCTTTTCCCTCTCACAGCTTTCATACCTAAGATGACAGGCTCTATTTTACGGCTCTTGAAGAGAAGCAAGGGTGAAGGACAAAAAAAAGAGTACAGTAGCCAACCCTCCAGCCCACATAATCAATTAGAACATACTGAATAAGTGTTCCATCCTCATGTGGAGTTGTTGTATCATGAAGTAAGTCACACAATAGTTCTGTGACAACTATTTTCAGTGCCACATTTTCTTCCCTTTCCTTCTGAAAGGACGAAAGATGCTACGGCAAGGTTTTGTCAGTGAGGTCAGTGACCAGATTATACATTAAAAGATCAAGCTAAAACTCCACCACCACTAACCCGCCACAGGATTATACAGTGAGAAAACAAGACTGCAGACTAGAATATGAAAACCCTGGAATACATACAGGGAGACAAGTTTTCAGTATGTTTTCCAGAATCATGTTTGATATCTAAAGCTCAAAGAGGAAAGCATTAAGATCTTCAGGAAAAAAAAAAAAAGTAGCATGATATAATTAAAATACTTCTTTTTAAGTAAAGTACAAATGAAGCTATAGAAGTACCTTGGTATCCACTAGTGCTGAAGACCAGAGCCAGGGTCTGCAATGCTTTTCCTATCTTCTGGTATTCCTTGGGTAGTGCTGAAAGTGGGAAAAGGATAAGAAAAAGAGGGGAAACAGAAGCAAAAAACCCACGAGGGTAAGTGAGACTAAATCTGCAGCATTTCCAAAACTTGATAGAAGCAGATGTCAAAAACAACTAAGTTTCATGTTTCCTCTAGTGACACATTTACAATCACATTCTTACCCCCTCCCCTGCTACACATGTTCCAAAAATGGATAAAGCAACTGCAGTCTGTACTCTTGAAAGGTACAAGCAGTTGGGGGAACAGTGTGTGAATGTTATTAGAAAACAACAACAACAACAAAATCACTGCACTCCTGGCTCAGTCCTCCTAAGCATTGATGAGATTTTTTTCCCCTCCCCCTCATGGGGGGAGAGGGGAAGTGCAGGAACATGGTATGGAGACTAGGTCTCATTAATGTTTTAAGAGAGGAGATTATCATACAGACCTATAATGTCTAAACTCTCTTCAAATAATGAATTTTATATTTAAAGGCACCAGAAACCAAGATTATCTAGGGATAAAAATTAATGGAAGTATCTGAATAATAAAATTGGTTTTATAGTCTATTTATTGAACATGCATGAATAAACTGCTTCATCACAATTAAGTCAATCAGCTGTGATTTATGAATGCATTCATTATTAACACTTTGAATAGCACCACTCCAGAAGCCTAAAAAGCAATCTGAAAAGCGAAAGCAATTTTCTATATGCTACCTATGCTAGCAGAAGAAAAACCAAACGAGTAGATGTGGATTTTGTTATCAAATATTTGTATTCAGAGGGTACACTGTTCGAGTAAAGAGAAGGTTTTTAACTGCTTTAGCATTCAATACAATCTGATTTTACAAAAGAACTCCTTTATGTGGTATAAAAAACACCACAAAAACCAAAAATCAAAAACCAAGCCCCCCCAACTACATAATTTTATTGATTATCTTTGATCAAGCTCTTGTCCAGAAGTTAGACTATTTATGAGAACTGGTATGTCTAATACAGCAAGTAAAATTCAGAGTACTAGAGTTGTGTTATCAGCCATTAAATTGTTACTGAATTTCCATTGTAAACTTCAGTGAAGACTATTTGGTTTCTTTTCACTTGCATTTACGAAGTCTCCACTACAAGTCATTTTAAATATCATTGAATGAAAGGCACATAACTATTGTTCAGGAAGTGCCAAAGATACTTCTGATTAAGAGTCAGGCCTAGAGCTGACAAGGAATTCAAAACCTAAGATACTAATCAAATTCTTCAGTTTTGCATATCCCAATTTACTAGTCTCTTTTTCTGTATTCAGTATGAATGTCTGGAAATTAAAAGTTAATTTTTTTGACACAATCACAACTGTATTACTGCACTTATGCTAACTAATTAATAGCTGTAAGTATTAGAAGAGTAATTCAATATCTTAAGCACTAGTGTCATAAGTGTAGGAAGATTTTAGTTGTTAAGATAATACTGAATTTCTACTGTAAGCACAAGTCACAGCCAGCCCTTGGTTTGATCATTGCTTCTATAAATGCAAAGCAATGGCATTTTTCTAGTCTCATCTGAGGAACCTTATTCCTTCCCTGCTCTCCACTTTCCCCTCAGTATAATTTCCTAGTGAAGCAAGCTCTGTACCATGTTAGAGCTCTGTAATGAGTTAGACTATTTTGACCAGCAGGAAGGTCAGTGACATGTAGAAGAAAACCCTCTCATTCAAAGCGGGGAAACATAAATAATTGGAAGTTAACATCCTATAGATGCTCAAGTCTAATGTAATCACTTGCCACAAGAGATGGGGCTTCTGTGCTTCCCATCCTTTCTGGTCAGCCCCAGATACTCAACTGCAGTGTTAGATTAGAAGGAGGCAAAAAGATAACTCAGGAGATGTACTTACTCCAAAGTCTGGGGGCAATATTTTTTTGTGGGAATTAAAAGGAGGGAAAAAAAAAATTAAGGAGATTTGAGGAGATTTATGTGATAGGTCTGTGGTTGCCAGACACTACAGCCTGCCCTGAAGTGTTTCTTATTATGATCCTCAGCTGTAGTACCTGCTTCCTTTCAATAGCTGCCTTGTGGTGGCCACAAACACTGAACACTGCTGTGGACTAGGAAATTAGAGCCCAGGCAGAGTCATAGGGACTTGGTGTGAAGTTCTGCAACCCTAAATATCTGTGGGAAGGAAGAGACAAGATAGGAAAAAAAAGAATTGGGCTAAAGATTAAGTTAGAATCAAGTTGGTTTTTCTTTTCTTTTTCTCTTAAACTCATTTCATCTTTAAATCACTCCTCCTGGCATGCAATAATCCTAAATAAGGGGTTAATAAAATGCAATTATTTATGATTTCATCAAATAGACAGGTCTACTTTGCCCATGTCACTAAAATGTAGATAAATGACAAACATATGAGACAGGTCTTACAAGGGCTTTAGCTGCATTGCTAGGATTATTTAACTTTAAATATGGTTAAACCTATGGGCAGGGACCAGATATTTCTGTTATGAGATAAAGAAAAAAAACTAACCCAACAAAAAACCCCACATCATACATACCAACAATAAACTTACACAATTTATACTCTCAAACACTGAAAGCAGCCAAATGCTGCACAATTCTCTTTATAATTTAGGATTTCCTTTAGTTTTAAGATGTTTCTTGAATTATAGACATCAAAACCAACAATAACAACAAAAAACCCAAACCAACCAGAGAAAATCAAGACAGAAATGACTGCTGAGTTCAGAAGGACACTTACGCCCTGTACACCTCTTCCAGTGCTCCTGTCCCACGGTCAGCAGCTCTTTCACTCCATCATCCATTGCTTTGGTGAACCTACCCACTGCATCACATTTCTGTTCTCTGTGGCATTAAGAAAGCAGAAACAAAAAAACAGTTTAATAGATGCGTAATGCTAACTTTAAGCACAATACCGAAATGTTTAATAGTATCAACTAAGTCTGAAAAACATATCAGAGAAATGAATAAATTCCTTCAAATCTCTGCCATTTCACTGAGTTCAGAATTCCCCTCTTTAGACAGAGGCATTGTTCATTTTATTTTTCACCCTCTGTTGGAGACTAGGTACTGGACTATCATTCTTACTATAGTTAGTTACTTTCCAAAAAACAAACAAACAAAAAAACATCATAACAGAACAGCAAAATCTGATCTGAGGATGATGCATGCCTAGAGTCCTTAACATTTAAATATAAGGACCCCACATTGGTGGGAAATTACATGTTAGAGTAACAGAAGTAGTAAAATTCATACAATGAAAAAACACAAAGAAAGTAATTGTTCCAGATGTTTTACTAAAAGTCTAATATAAGTGAATAAAAGTAATGTAGCAGTTCTCCTAGGGAAACATAAGCATAATTTCATATTATATTGACAATACCATTGTGCTGAGTTGTATTAGAGGGAGAAAAAAAAAAACAAACAGTGATGCTTAAAAGAGAATTCTGAACTAGTATGTGCCTTTTTACTCTTCTTTAAGCATGTTTTCATGCAGCTATCAAAGTCTTCCATTAACACAGCTCTGTGTAGACCATAATGATCTGTGAACTCTACAAAAGAAAACTAAACATTTATTTTATAATTTTCAATTACAATTATTTAAACTGCATCAGATCTTATAAATACTCTCAGCCAAAGCTGGCATGAGACAGCTCTCATAGCAAGGTGACACTGAGCATCTCCCCAGAGCCTTGGCAGCAGCTTCAGCTGTGGCCCAACCACCTAAGTGGCTCCCACCTCCCCACCAGCACTTCCTTACTCAGCTGAAAATCCTACACAAAGAGTTATTTGCACAGAAACAGCACTTGGACTGTCCAAGAGACTCTTGTTTTACTCCCCTTAACCCAGTAGGAAAACATCCCTTAATTTTCTGTACTTCATACTTTATGGTATCAAGATCAGAGAAAGAGCTCATGAACCAGCATGAAGTTATTATCCTTCAATCAAAACCAGGATGACACAGGACTGTCAAAGTATTAGCAAAATCATTTCAATAAATAGCATCTTTGCACAGAAAAACCTAAGAATTACTGAACAAGATGGTTTGTCCACTTTCAGGAGTAATGGCTTTCAAGACTGCACTCATAAACTTTTAAGAGCACTCCCAGGCACTAGAACATGTGGACATCGGAGATGTTACAGCCACCCCTGCAACTGCTTGGAAATAGGTCTTCAGAACCAATCCAGGCTGTCAGCCCTAGCCAGGAACCCACACCCTCTGGTGAGCATTCCCCACAGGCTGCTTGTCTCCCCTCCCCATCTGAGAACAAACTGTTTAGCAGACCATAGACTGGTCGCTCTCTGCCAGGGTTCTGTATGTAGTACATACTCTCTTCTAAACCCTATGTATGAAATCCTCCTTCACCCCTTCAGCTTTTATGCCACTGGGATATACATAAACCACATCATTTAAGAACAGTAGTCAAGTTTGAAATCCTCATGTACATCGTGGAAGTGACTTAAAAACGTCCATGTTATTTTCCAATTCCTTATCTGCTACCACACAGCTATTAAATTTGTCTTAATATGCACTGAATTACTTGGATAAAGTCTATGCTGGGATATTTCCAGTTGTAGGTACATTACTGCTTTGCTACTATAAACACTTCTATCTAGTTTATCCACACAAAGTTTCTGTGTTCTACAACAACAAGCAAAGCATGTCATGCATACTACAGATCTTATAAGAAAAATTATTAAGCCTAAAGGAATGAAATAAAGGGTGCAGAATAAATCCAGTCTTTCACACTATGAAACCCAAAGGTCTACCACCAAGAGAACTATACATTAAGAAGTGTGCAACATATTCATATATAAATTAAATATATCCATTTGAATTTCCAGAAGGATACCTCAAAAAATGTATTAAGCCATTTAAAATGAAATTTGGCAATTTAAATCGCTTTTAATTTTTAATAGCTTTCCATGGATTACAGATATTAGAATCACACTGTGAGTGCATTATATACAGCTATTTTACAGAAACACTGTTCTCCTTATTGGTCCACCTACAGTTATCCTAAGCTACTTGGTAAGTAGTATCATTGGAGGATTAGAAATCAAAATATACTTCCATGGCAATATAAAACATAACTCCGTAGGATTTGATAGTACTCTATCCCATCAACTAGTTTTACATAAATTGTTTTAGGATCAGTTTTCAGCCACTGAAGTCAAAGAGGTATCACACAGAGCTCCACCAAGCTTTGGAGGGGTTGATAAGAAAATCTCATATTTAAACAATTTTTCAGCTCTGCCTTGATGAATATCCCTTCAAATCCATGCATATGTGTGCACACTTACTATCTGAGTTTTGTATGAGTTCACTACCAGTTGTATACCCAGATGCAAAATGCCCATGCAAAAAGAAACCACCTTACATTTCTACCATATCCAAGTCAGGAGCTTCTGGTTCCATTGTAGAAAAGATCAGGACTCCTACAGTTTCATCTTTTTCTGCCTTCCGTTTTCCAGTTTTCCACTCCTTAAGGAAAAAAAAAAAAAAGACAAAGGAGGTTTTTATGACCAGACTGGAAAATTTACTCTTTCAGCAAGGTCTATGTGTATTTAGAAGTGTGATTATTTTGAGGAGAAAGAAGCAGATTTTTCCTGTTTATTTCCTCATTCATAACAGAGCTGAAGCTCAGCCATGAAAAAGACCACGTTATTTACTGCAGGTTGATATACTTTATTTATTATTTAGTGAAGATATTAAAACCTCTCTCTCAAAAAAAAAACAAACCCTAAAATAAAATATGTGTGTGTGTGCAATAAAAAATGGCTGGTTACATCAGGTAAGACTGCAGCATAATGCTTTGACAACCCATTTCAGTAAAAAATTGTGTTTTTAAGGGAGGGGGGTTGTTTTTAAATACAATACAGGATGAGAGACAACCTACATCTACTATGAAGTAGCTTTTGTTAGCAGTAGAGCAGTACCACTCCGAGGATCACAGTGATTAGCAAATCCAGCAGAGATAGAGCAAGGCAACAGTCAAAAGAGTATTTATGTATTATTCTGTACTTACTCTGATGGAGGACTCAAACTGTCCCTTAAAAGACTGGCAATACAGCTACTTTGAAGAGCACAACTCTTTGGACTGGTGTATACCATTTCACATGAACAACTTTATGCCTTCTTTTGATCAGTCAGCTGAGTTAGGAAACGCAGCAGTTTCCAGCCCGTCACTACTGCCCACAGGGGCAGCATGAGGCAAACAAGGCGGCTACAGAGCTGAACTCTTGGTTCAAAGGGGAATTTGGTGGGGGGGCAGCAGTGCCTCAATCTATGTATGAACTTTATTTCCTACCTTCTCATCTCGGAAATTGAGGAATTGCTGGAAAACTTCACTTTCTGAGACAACAGGATGGCGACACATTCTCGTCATCCACGCTTGCAGTCTCTCCATACGCATTTTGATAAATTCCTCTTCAAAGCGCCCTGTTATATATTGAACAATAATTATTACATTTACACTCTAGCACCCTCAATTTTTCTTTCTTTAAATTGAAACAGAACCTGTAATTCAGCTGGTGAGTTATTAACCATTTAATGACTCAGTACTTACAAGAAGGAAATATTGCTGACAAATCAGAATTACCTTAAATTTCAGTATAGTTCGTTATTGACCAAGAGTCCTCCTTTTTAAGGCTGCCATGAAATATTAAAAACCCCATAATATCCACCCACAATTCAAATACACTTTTGGGTAAAGAGCCCCCAATAAACTTTTGGATGGAAAAATCAGGTATTCAGATGACCAAGAGAGAAATTAGCCACAGGCTTGGAATGCAGATATTTTTTTCTGATACAGTCTGGTAAACTCATAGTAAATGTAAGGGTCAAACACAGGAGAAAAAGAAGCTAATTACTTTACAAGTTGTGAAGTACCGGCTAACAAAGCACTGAAACTAGACTACTCAAATCAAATCACAGATTTAAAAAAGCAGCACGTCCTATAAATATATTTCCATATAGGTAAATTGAGGGAAAAGTAAAAAAAATCTCAATAAATCATATGCATAAAGTGGCTATATACATATAAGTGTGTAATTGAGTTTTTTGGTAAAGATACTTCTAACACAAACTAAAAAAGTAACCATTTTTTAAAAAAACAGTAGTGCATCATCACTGTGTATTTGTAAGAACCTTTTA
>JAWWES010000115.1:53380990-53442727 GCA_035583135.1 Lophotriccus pileatus
AGCTCTGACAATGTAACCTATGTGCAATCAAACGCAAAAGAAAAAGCCCCAAACAAAATAAAATACAATGCACCTCTTCCCCTCCCTAAAAAAAAAAAAAAAACCCCAACAAAACAAAACACACCAACCAAACAAAAAACTCAAACAAACAACCCCCAAAACCTACTTAAAAATATTTGCCCAGACAATCAACAAATATGCAGCATAAGTAGTTGTCTCTTCTCTCCAATAATAAATATTATTTTATGTAGTAACTAGGGAGGGGTTGTTTTGTTTTGCTTTTACTTACCTTTTTTTTTTTAATCACTGGACTAGATAATTAAACCTGAGTTCTGAAATGATTCTCTTAGTACTGATCTTTTAGGATCAGTTGGTCATAACAAGTCATCATAAGTTTTGAATGATGAAAGGTTGGGGTTTTGGACACCTTCTTTAGAAGTAATGGGAAAAACAAATAGTACAAAATAACTGGACCTTAAAAAAAATTATCTCCTTATTTCCCAGTCCATGAATTCAAAACCATGAATAATTACCTGTTACTTGCTTGTCTGGAAGAGAAGGGATTGGAATGGCTAATCCAAATTTAACCAGGAGCCGCTCATACAACCAGTCAAAGTGCTTGTATCTGTGGTTGACAGACCGATTAGTGTTCTGTAAGAAAAACACAACTCTGAACTTTGACAGGCATCCACAGATGGTGACATGAAACATGACCAGAATGGTAACCACATGGAATGTAAATAGAATTTATGATTTAGAGTCTTATTACATACAAACTTGAAATGCTAAAAAAAAGCACTGCTCTTTGGAGGGGAAAAAAAAAAAAAAAAAAGTAGCACAACTATCACTTACTCTTACGATGCTCTTACCAAGTCACACAAACTGTGTTATTTATATATACAAATGACACATATTTGCAAGACAAAAGATACACTTTTGTTTCAGATACACTTACCGTGCAGGTCAGCTGATATTCAATGTAGCTCTTGAGACCATACATTTTAGAACCTTTTTTGGGATCTGCCACCACACAGTCAAATGTAGAGGTAGGATACACCCACATGGGGCCATAATCACCAATCTGTAAGAAATAGCAAATATTATCATTAAATACATCATGTTGTACCAGCTGCAAACAAGGAGACAAATATCTTCTCTCTTCATTTGACAGTTTCCATTGATTTCAGTGAGAGACAGAGTCAGAAATAGAGGGGTTTCTTGCAACCAGGGATGACTGACCAGAGCTGAGTTTATCTTGTGTATTTTGCAATTTATCCCAAATACCAAAGGAGTGATGAATTCCAGGGCTATTTCAACCACATTTAACAAAAACAGCATATATCCAGAAGAGTTTGTTTTTTAGATCAGCAAATGACCTGACCATTGGGACTGAACCTTGCAAACCTTTACAAATGTAGCTCCTACATATACCTATCTAGATAACTAATAGAAGGCATAATGCATTTGCTCTGCCTCCCAATCCCAAAAAAGCTCATTTTCATGATCAACCATGCAGACTAAGCACCAAGGAAAATAGTACTGAAAATAATAAACACCATCATCATTATCACACTTAACTGTTCTATTTCTAATTATATGTTCAGTATAAATTTCTTCTGACCCAAATACATACAGCAACCCTGAGTCTAAAAGTTCAGTTGGAAAAAAAGGGAAGGGTGAGGAGGATTAAAAAACCCAAACAAACAAAATAAAAACCCAACTCCAAAGCAAAGCACACCACCCACACAGAAAAATTATACACATGTCCCCAACTTACAATTATGGGAATTTTCTCTTTGGGTTTTGCTAGCTGCTTTGCCAAAAGATACTGTTCCATTCCAGGTTTTGCAAATCCAGGAAATCTAATAATAAATTGAAGTGTAAAGTTTATTCCATATTATCTCTCATTTGACATATGCAGAATTACCAGTCATTATGGAAAAACAACCCCTAAGTATTTCTCAAGTATAGAAAAGAACTAATGTGAATTACTTTAACAACCAACAATATGATCTGAAAAAAGCAGGAAACTTAGCTACTGACATCCAGCTTTTTCTTTTGTGTGTGTGTGTGTGTGTAATATGGGTCTCTTCTTCCAGAGCAAAGTGCTATTTGTGCTCTGCAGTCCATCACAGCAAACATAATAGGAAGACAAAGTAACATCTGTCACTCCCCTGCAGCCCACCATCTCTGAAAATACACATACACAGAGATGCTCGTGCACCTGAGATTTCATATTATGATAAGTAAATCCTCTGAAAGAATGATAAACAGCAGATTTATCAACATGAGTTCTCTCAAATCATTTATCCACCGATTAGAAAGAAATCTGAACAAAAGTCACTGTAATGTCCTTGAAGTCTTACAAAAAGCTTTGCAAAAAGCAAATTGTGGTGCTCTTTCTAATTAGGAAGATAATTAGCCCTTGAAGTATTGCCAACCTACTGTCTGCTTGCAGAAACATGAGGACTTCACAGACAGACAAATAACTCTTAAATAAATCATTTTTGTGGGTTTACAACAAGTAGATGCCACAATGATGCAGAGTTACTCTTGCAACAGTAGACAAAAATCCCATTGATGAACAAATTAACAAACAGTCATGAAGAGACAGTTGACATTAGTTTCATACACAAGGAACCATTATTCTAAAATTTTTTCCACTTTGCTTTTATCCACTTAGAGATTACTACACAGTAGCTCTCAGAGTAACAATAGTTTTAAAAAACAAACATTAAGTTGTAACATAAGAGAATGCTATTATGTTATCTTATTAATACCATGACAAAGTTTGATGCTACTGGAAGATTTCTGTATAATAATCAAACTGTCTATGTCTGAAGAATCAACTTGGATGATACACAGAGTAGAACCTTTTCCCATTGGAAAGTCAAATTGCTCAGGAACTCTGGGGCAGCATCTCTGATCAGTCTCTACTGCATGGACAAGACATCCATCACCTTTCATTTTCATTAAGAACAAAAACTGTCAAAGACAGTTAAATTTTAAAGACCAGTAGGTCCAGTAGTTCATACATTGTGAAAGGGTCCTTTGCCTGTATAACACCTTGAAATATACAGCTGTCATGTACTTTCAAGCTTTGATAGATCTGTGTCCTCTGATTGCTCATGGAGTACACTGAACTACAAACCCATCTTCTCTTCTAACCCAAAACTGTAACATTTACATTGCCTATTTCAAGAAGGTTGAATGTCACACATTTACACATCTGGACAAATTCCAATCCTCTTCAATATATACACATTCCCCCTGCATTTTCAATTACTTGTTAAGTGGTAACTTCATAGCAGCTGCACGAGAATTTCCACGCTGGACCCCCCCAGCGTCTGATGCCTCAGTTTCCTTGTAACCAAGGTAAGACGGTGAAGCTGATTTTGGGTCATCCCAGTCATCATCCCAATCATCATCATCGGCAGCTGCTGAAGGAGAGGAGGGGGCAAGAGGATAGAGAAGAGGAGAAAGTTAAATAATTTCTCTTCAAAAGAAGTACCAGGAACTTCACCACTCATATAGGTAAACAGGTATATTTACCTATATGAGTGCTGAGGTAACGAGGTAAATATATCAAGATCTAGATCAGCCTTCTGTTTTATGACTCCTCCTCAATTACCACTGTCCCCACCAAATACTACCTGCAAAGCAGTATACTAGAAACCCATTGAGAGGGAGGGTGAACATTAAAAGAAAACAAGAAAGAAACGATGATGGTGTTTTAAGATTACTCCAATGGGTTCCATATTCACAGACTCCAGATTAGCATTCCCTAGTTATGGGTTCACCTCTTAATTTAGGCTTTTACTACAAAAAGTAGAGAAGCCTTCTGAAAGATTAGTCACTTATTTAAATTAAGTATTTAAGAGACTACTTCTTCACAAGCCTGAGGGCAAAAATTCAAGGGTGTTTAGAAGTTCCAGTTATGCAAGCCAAACAACATGCCTGAGAATAGATCATGTATGCACAAGACTTCTGTTTGCCAGATTTCCATACAAGTTTCATGTGTCTGTTTTGATCTGATTTAAAAAAAAATTATTTCATTTTTAAAAACGCTATTATTTTAGTGTCCAGATTACCCATGTGGCAATCTCCTACTAGGAAACTGGTTTTGGTTTGTTTTTTTTTATACAAACCATGTTCTGTAGTTTATGAAAGATTAAATAATTCTTACCTTTATTGTCCATCTACTCTAATTTATTAAAAAAATAAGAGTATTATTAGCACACCTGGTCCTTGATAAGCCTGTGGATGACCAAATGATGCTGCTGTCTCCCAGCTATTTGAAGGACTGTTTCTCTGGCCAGCTGCACTGTCAGGTTTTGTTGCCCATCTGTCAATAGCATTTCCATTATCCCAGTTCCCAACATTCCAGCTGGACCAAGGATCACTGATTGCCTACATCATATAAAGAAAAAAGTCAAGAAGCAATTGCTGAAAAAACGAGCAACAACCATGTACTTTCCTCTCAAAGTCTTTGATCTCCTGCTGATAGGCTATGAGTTTGCATTTAGCACTTCACTTATTGATTTAGCAGTAGCTGTCATATCTTATGTTCCCAGCTACGCAACTCTTACATGCAGCAAGCACCTGGAAAAACTGACCAGCTTTCCAGCAATGTAACACCAATACATACTAATAAGAGCGTTTCTCCTCAGGGAAATTAACCTGTCTGTTGCAACTGTGTTCTGAAGCAATGTCACATGGTAATTATTTTACTCTGACACCATAAATATGGTGTATGTAAACTATTAATTACCTAAAGCCATGGACTAATTAGAACATTTAAAACAGGAACACCGAAGTCAAGGATTAGGTTCTTGCAAATATTTATTTTATGAAACTCAGATTAGTTGCCTTACTAAAAGCAAATTATAAACTGCCCACCCACACCATCACTACTGATATGACAGTTAGGGAGTCAAGGCCAGCAACCTGCTGAGCTTCCCTGTCAGAGCTTAACTTGTTCACAGTGAAGATGAGGGAAGGAAACATCTGCCAGGAAACAGCCTGGCATCTCCCTGGAGACCTACTCTCTCAGCATAAACTTGTTGTGAAGGTAATCACATATACCCTTCTGCTGACGCTGTTGTGGAGGTGGAAACCTCAGTGAAAGAGCGTAGAGCGTACATGCCTCTAACTACTGCATCAATTTGTCTAATTCATCTGCCAGTTAAGTTGGATTAATAGCTTAGCATCCTGCTCAGCTCCTTGATTTTAACATTACACTTTGAAAAAGCATTGACTAGTTAAGTGCAGTCTACTTCAGACACTTAGTACAGAGACTTGTTGGCAGAAAGAAAAAAAAATTACACACATATCAAAACCCACATACCCAAAATATAAGAGGAAGAAAGAGTAGAAGGGGAAAGAAGGCAAACAAAGCCGAGAAGGCTCGTCTTGTTCAGCAGAGGGAGAAACTGAGTTTTATAAAAGGAAGACGCAAATCCTAAAGAAGTTAATGCATTATTTTTACCATGAAGCAGCATATCAGAGAAGAGATGCCTAATATAAATTAATTGCCACTAGACTATAACATTTACATGTATCTCAGAACATTTGCCAGAACAGAAAATTTAACAGAACTCCCACTAAAAGCCAAACTATTACCTGCAAAAATATTGAATAAGTTTGTTTCTTACAGAAAAAAGGTACAGCTACTCCACATTTTTTCCTCCACTAAACATTCTCTCCTCTCATTTCAACTTTGATGTACTACTTAGGAATAAGAACTCTCACTTCAGTTTTTCAGATTTCACAGACGTGATCTAACCTTAAAGACTTGAAAATTATGCCGGTATCATGTAACACCTGCTCCTTAGGTTCACAATCCCCAGGATCTGGAAATTAAGACCAAGCCCCCAGGGAAAAAAAATCACCATTCAGAAGACTCATAAGAGACAGAGGGTCTCTAGGAAATAATGGAAAGAGAGAGATTATGTGGACAGCTTCTGTATTGACATTTGGGGGACTTTGTTTTTTTAAGGATGAAACAGATGCAAGAACAGTACCCTGTATTGGAGCATTATCATTGAGGTCTACCTAGTTCTTGGATAGCTGATACACAGTGCTACTCTCAGCAAATTACAAAGAAGTTGCTGGTAGCTTATACCAGTCTGCTCTCTCCCTATGATGTTCACCTGACATGTTTATGTAAAGTACATGGCATTAGTCAGAGTTCATTATCTTTGCTAAATAAAAACACATGCACTGGGGCCCAACCACATAGAAAAGCATGCTTGCTTCTAACATAACTTAGAGTACCTAGAAAAGAATAGTTTGCATAATATTAATTTGCCTATACTTCTGCAATATATGGTGTGCTGATCACTAGCAAATGAAAGCCCAGAAGTGGGATGACTGCCAGAAGACTGAGTAAAGTTTTCCTCTTCTCTGTAGTAGTTCATATGAAATCCGGTACATGAGTAGGTGGCAAAGAAACCTTAAAATCTGCTGCAAAACAAGGAGAAGGCAATAATATTAACACTCGGTACACTACTAAGAATGACTGTCAAGAGCAACCATCAAACTTGCAGACAGTTGCTGTACAGCAAGGGGAAATGTATTACTTAAATTGTACTCTCAGACGTCTTATCTCTGTGTACCTATATGGAAGCACTATTCAAATCAGAAAATTTTACTTCTGAGGTATCCAAGAAAGCTCTGGGATAAGATCTTGCCCTTAGGTGTATTGCCCACAAGCTATAAAAGAGGTGGAGTAGGCTACTCCTCCTCAGTTCCTTTCAGCCAAAGGGTCTGCATTTCTTTCTGAGACACTGGAGAAGAGGGCAAGAGATGCATTAGGAATCTATGTATATATAGACAACAATTTTCAAAGAGCACTTACAGGACTCCTTTCAACTTTCTTGAGATGTTTGCCTACACACTGTGGACACTCCTAACTGGTAACTGGTAGTCAACAATCAGTAAACATGGAGAAGGGTTCAGGAATTAGGCCTATTTTCCTCAAGGTTATAGGGCATCATGGAGGACCAAATAAAGACACATCAGTTATTAAAAGGGTAATCTCAGCTCCAGTCAGCAGTTCTGTGGATTTCAGCGGCTGACAAACGCCACACAAGAAGCCATTTTTGTGGCCTGGCTGTGGTTGAATAAACCGTAATTAAACCAGCAAGTATTTTGCAAGTGATTAAATTACATGTCCTTACACCTTTAGTTTTCCGTAACTGAAATCGATAATCCTCTGATTATCACAAAAAATGTGAACAGTCTTTGCAAGAAACTGATATTTAGTCAATATAATTTGATAAAACACACCTAATATCCAAGTATGCAAGCAATCTCAAATGCAAGCACACAAGAAGAAATGCCATACCACACAACTAAGAAACTAATCAGCCTTCAAATAAAGCATTGCATCTCTTTGCTCCCAAAGGTAACATCAAACAAGTACACTGAGTATAAATTCAAGGATAAACTCCTAAAAGGCAACTGATTTTCCCTTTTGTAGATATTATGGACTTGCACACTTCTACTGTTCTAGGAGAAAAAACAAGACAGAAAGGCTATGTGGGGAATGGACAACAGAGGGAACCACTACGTAGTATTTTAAGAGTCTTGCACTAAGGGCAGATTCAAAATCACTACAGAAGCAGATCGTTACTTGTGGGGGGCTAGGGGATGGGAAGAGAAGTCTATATCTAATAATAGTTAAATGAGAAAAAATTCCACAAACAGAAAAATACTCAGCTCGGGAGTGGAATATCAGAATCTTTCCCAAATAAATCATTAATTCAATAGAAGAAGTAACATATTTGCTATTTTCCAGAGAATCCAAAGCTATAGACAGTAAAAGTAAGGTAAAGCACTGAGGTACCTCTCTGCCCTGGCTGAAAAAATCTTTATTTGATCTCTCGGCCAACTAAGTTGTTCCTGGCAGACTCCTTCTTCATATTAATGTGTGCTCCTGATGGATAAATGATTCATTCTACCCCTGAGGGACAAAAGCCAAAACAAAAATGATGCTCAGATGCTAAAACTAATTGAAGAAGCTAAAAATACCTAGGTAACTGTGCCATCAAAAATAATGACCTCTAACTGTAAGAAATGTTCCCTAAGAGACAGAAGCCATGCTGAAGTAGTGAATAGAGAAAGTAAGTCTGATCCGATCAAGGGATGTTCTGGACAGTCAAAGCTGCAATGTGAAGTGTTATGCTCTTGAAGGAGGATTTAAAAGAGATAGATAGTACAGAGCAATGGCCGAAAACACAAGAAAAGTCATGATGGCTCAGCCAAATAGCTCACAGGCATGAACATACCTCTCCAGTTTTATAGCTGCCTTAGTTACCTGCATGAAAACAAAGCCTTAGGCTTACAGATAGTCACCCTAACAATCAAGTGTTTTGCTCCAGGAAGAAAGACAAAGGGCTAAAAAGCCTATATTGGCAAATATTGGCAAAAGCCTAGGAATCCATTTGTTCCTTAGCCACTCTTGTCATTTCACTTCCTTCCAGAGAAAACCATCATCCAGCACCTCCACCCCCAGCCCCACTGCCCCCTTCCTAACTTAGTTCCCATAAAGGAGATGGGCTTTGCCTGCTCACAGATCACACAAAGCCAAAGCACATGCACACTCCTTGCTTTCAGCAGGAAATAAACCTAAACCACCAGTGGACAAACTGAGTTACTACCATGAAGAGCAGAGTGGTTAGTTTTTTGTTCTTTTCTGACTTCCAATCCTATTTCCTTACCTGTAAGGTTATTCACAGCCAAGGTTGACTAGGGGCTTCATTGCTTGTGCATAGTGCAGGTACAGGATTTCTGTCTATCAACTCCTGATTCAGCTCAAAAAAAATCCATATTTGAAGTACAAAATGTTCTTTTAGAAAAATACATAATTTAGATTTGAGAAAATAATACTCAGTGATGGAAGAAGGGGAGGCAAAACACATTGTCACCCTCACTGGTTAAAGGACATTACTTTTTTTAAACATTAAAGTCTGCTTAGTTTCAAATTTCAGACACTAAAATCCTATATATATTTATTCAATGCAGCTCTCTCAAGCTTATTTTTTAGTTACTCACAACTTCACATGTAAATGACAATCAAGTCACTTCTTTATATCCTTGTCTTCTCTTGAGATGATTTCAATCCCTAATGGCTCCTTCTTGAAACACCCATGAGAAATTTCAAATAGTTTTCCAAGTACCAATCACAGCAATGCCAGAAAGAGAAGAAAGGCTCCCTGTCTCTCTCTGATGTTCTCTAGACGTCGCAGGATCAGGCTAGAAAAATCAAATAAGGCTCTATCTTTCCTTTTTTGGGGAAAAGCACTCCCTATTTCTGTTTGGAAACAGAAGACAGGGGTTACCCTTGTTGCCTTCTTTTTGGAGGAGAAGTAGTTGAGTATTATTGGCTAAGGTTTTTTAGCTTTCCACTTTCAATTGCAAATGCCTGTGATTCCACTTTAAAATAAGTGCTCAGTGAACAGTGAACAAAAAATATTAAAATCAGAAAGAAAACAAAATGCTGCAGTAAGCCTCCTGCTGAGCTGAAGGGGATTGTGCAACACATGCATGGCACCTGTTACTGTAAGTGTGCAAGAAAGCAGAAATGCTCATAGGAGGGCTGACAAGATTGTCATCATTATCTAGTTAAAACATTCTTTCTATAGTCAATGCCAAACTACTAGATCACAAGTTATGATCTCATGAAATTGGAAATCAAATAAAAAAAAAAAAGGTAATGCTGGATCCTGGGGAAGAATGACTCTGGATACCAGTACAGGCTGGGGTCTAACCTGTTGGAAAGCAGCTCAGTGGAGAAGGACCTGTGGGTCCCGGTGGACAACAAGTTATCTCTGTTATGAGGAACGGCTGAGGGAACTGGGCCTGTTCAGCCCTGAGAAGAGACAACAGAGAGGGGACCTCATCAATGCCTATAAGTATCCGAAAGAAAAAGTGTCAGGAGGATAGAGCCAGGCTCTTCTCAGTGGTGCCAAGCAATAGGACAAGAGGCAACAGGCCAAAACTGATGCACAAGAAGTTCCATCTAAGCATGAGAAAGAAATTCATTACTGCACAGGTAACTAAGCACTGAAACAGTTTGCCCAGAGAGGCTATGGAGTCTCCCTCACTGGAGGCGTTCAAGAACCATCTGGACACAATCCTGTGCCATGTGTTCTAGGATGACCCTCCTAGAGCAGGGAGGTTGGACCAGATGACCCACTGTGGTCCTTCCCAAACTGACCCATTCTGTTATCCTGTGAATTGTACAAGAAAAAAAAGCATGCCAACACTCTAAACCGTGGAAAACTATTTCAGTAATCAGATTTTACCTCAGGGTATGGTGCAGATGAAGGTGAGGAGTGATCACAGTACTACAGCATTTTACCAGCTTCCTGCCTGAGCCTTTGCATTTCACTGGGTCATCCACAAAAAAGCTCAAGACAACTCTATAACTGGAATTGGTATAATCACTGTCATATGTTGGATGGTTATTTTTAAATATGTGAATGTGATTCATTTCAAAGGAAGCAAGCCACTGTTTGCAGTACTGTAGAGAAGCCATGGCCTTGTACTTAAACAAGAATTGGTCACAAATTCCTGTTACAAGTCTGAATGCAATGTTGTGATTGAGATGGGGGAGGGGGAAAGTTGCTTTCAAATTACACATTTCAATACAGGGTGTTACACTGTCATTATCTGTAACAGGAACTAGAAGTTACAATTGTAATTGTAACTCTCATAGTGAACCTACCCGCATATTTTTAAAGATAATTTAACATACTGGTTTAACAAGATAAACTGGACTAAACCAAATACGAGTAAGTTACATTTCCCATAGCAATACTTCTACTTTAATACACACACAGAATTGTCAGAGAATGGAAATGCTGTTAAAGGAATGCAATAACATGCATTTCAAAATTTGCATGCAAGTAGAACAGTGCACTCTTAACAGCAGTTATTTTTATGTTTATTTTCTTCAATCTTAGCATTTATTGCTGCCCATAGCAGTTCGGGAAAGGGCAGCAGGGAAGGGGGTGTTACAGTATGCAAATTTAACAATGTCAATTTGTCTTTTCAGCACTAAGTTGCAAAAGATTTAAAAGGTATGAAGTAAAATTATGGGAATATCTTCCTTAGTGTCATTCTTATACATGTTCAACAACTTGTGTCTACATGCCAGGCAACTTCAGTTGCCTCAGCTCTTGCACATCAAATTATGTGCTTCCACTACTATTTATTCATCCTGTCTGTACATAAATCCCACAGCTTTCTGAAGGGAAAGGGTTTTCTACACATAAGAGTGCATTTATCTTACTTTTCTTCTGAGAGAGAAACTATCCCAAGTGATTTCACACTTACAGCTGGACAAAACAATACAAACATGAGAGGTTTCTGTTAGTTGCTTCCTCTATCTACTCACAGAGCCTTGCTACTCTGCCCACAACATAACTAAGAACACAAAACATGTGGATTCTCCAAGGTCAACAGCAATTAACTGAAAAATCTGCAATTCACAGAACCACGAACTCTCAGGATACTTATTTCATCTTGAACTAAGAAGAGCTGTACAGTCATGTTCATACAGAAACAGACTTGGCAGTGATTAGAGAATCAGTGTCAAGAAAAGGGAACAAACTTCTCTACAAATGCAACTTACAGCTAGCTACAAGAACTATTTTTGTATCTTAAAATACAGGGAAGCCACATCTACAGCTCTTACATCAACACAGCTGATGATCCACTTCCACCCTGAAACAGACAGGCAGCACTCCAATCTATTTTCATTTATAAGTTTTTAATACTAGCTTTCTATTTTGCAGAGGGGGGTGGAAAAAAGGAAGAAAAAAAGGCTAAACTGAGCCCTAGAGGAAAGGGAGGAGAAACTATACAAATTAAAATATAAAATATAGTAAAATTTATAGTATCTCTATCCTGTGTTCAAACCTGTATGTTATACAGATTGTAAACAGCTGGACTACATTATGGCTAATTGTACATACAGTCTGCTTGTTTACAGACCAGCATTTTAAGTTAGATAAATGAAAAACCACCACAAGTTGCGGTATAGGATGGGGAGAGAGATAATTGCTGTTAAAGCAGAACCTTCTGAACTTGCAACATGAACAAAATAAAGTACATCTGTGACTTGAGAAGATGTACTAGTCTTGACCACAACAAAAAAAACTCCAAACCAACCTAGTTGGAGAAGACAATTCAGAATTAATTTTAATGATTGTATTTCCATACACAGTAAAATTATGAAGGATAAATGCCACCAGTCTAATAACCTCTTAGTCAACTGCAATGAGAAGCACTATACACAAGTGTGGATATCCATTATTGCTTCTTCCTGTGGAAGAAACTCAGCATCAAAGAAATACTACAAAAGGAAAAATCTCTACTCATTTTTCATCAAAAATGAGAAATTTTGTACTCAGTGTATTTTTCAGGTTCACTTGGTTTAACCTGACAAAATTTATATTCATTTCAGTGCCATTATTGCCAGTATTATTCCAATACCAGAAGAGTTTACAGGCAAATTATTTTACTATTTATATGCAATTCTAACAAATAGAAAAACATAGTGCTGATATACTTACTCACTGACTGTTCCGGATGACAGTCTAAAATTAGCACCCTGCATTGCTGCTCAGAGGAACAGTGGATTGACAGAGAAGGAAGATTTCTCATTCCCTCTGCTTCCTCTAATTAAGGGTTACCAGGTCATAACCATATGAGACCCACACAAAACCCTAGGAACAGCCTCTGCCTTTGGCAACTAAGGCAACTAAGGCTTCCTTAACTTGTATTTTCTGGAATAAATTTTAAAAGCTTTTCGGACAATAAACCACAAATGTTATGGACAGATGCAGCATTAAATTCTCTTATCCACTTATCTGCTGAGTGTAAAAATAATTACCTTGAGTCAATTTTTTTCCTCATTTTGTGTTTGATTAGTTTCATTGCTTCCTCTGATTGCTTTCCTGTCCCCAGTATCTTTTACTGATATCTCTTCAAAAAAGCAGCTGCAAGATTTACCAAAGCAGCCATTGCTGGGACACCACTGATGCAAGGAATAGGCTGGAGAGAGTGAACTGCCAAGGGTCAGGCAGAATTCTTGCCTTCTCCTTAAGATGTATCTCTGTGCCCCTTTTCTACTGTCACTTCACATCTGTGGCAAACCCAGTTAAGGTACACTACCAAAGTAGTTGCTGTGGTTGCTAAGGCTTTCTCAGTGAAGAAAAGGAAGGAAAAGCAACTGCTTTTCATTACTGCTTATTAATTACTTTTCAGGAGATTATTTACTGAACAACAACAAAAAACCTTCTTAGGAAAAGACAGTCAGGGAGTAGGGCAGTGTTTGAGTCAATGATGTTTTCTTTACATCAAAAAGTTACAGTTTCCAGAGTAGGAAATCAAAAGCCTCTTGTTTGCATGGAAAGCAAAAAGGAATGGGGGATAAAGGAGGAAGAGATATTGAAGTGATGGTATTTGTCTTCCCAAGTAATACCTATTCATGATGAAGCCCTGCTTTCTTGGTGATGGCTGAACACCTGCCTGCCCATGGGAAGCAGTGAATGAATTTCTTATTTTGCTTTGTTTGCGTGCACAGCTTTTGCTTACCTATTAAGCTGCCATTATCTCAACCCATGAGTTCCCACATTTTTATCCTTTTGATTCTCTCCCTCATCCCACTGAGGGGGGAATAAGCAAGCTGCTGAGGGGGTTGAGCTGCTACCAGGGTTAAAACACACCACTGTGGCTTAACTGGTCTCTTAAAAATTGAAAACGAAAAAGCACCACACTCACATTTCAAATCAGCCAGATCTGTTATTTTTAATAAAGCTTGGTACTGAAAGACTACACAACAATCTGTAGGGTTTTTTTTTTTACTTACTGTTAGAAGAATGAAAGGAATTCTAAGAATTAAAACATCTGACTTACTGAAATTGGGGAGTTGGAGCATCATGTAACTATGCATATGTTAGAGTGACTCAGTGTTTACAGAAAGGAATTTCAATACAGTAGTAGTAAGAAAAATCCTAAAACACCCTGTTTATTTAGAATTGCTTTTATAAAGACTTATAAAAACTTTCAAGCCCCGATGTTACTATAAAATATAAGATACCATAAAATGTCAGCATTCAGGAATAGTGCTATTTCTTACACAGTCTACCAGAATAATCTATTCACAAACATTTTAATTTCCACTACCGTGCCACCTCCAGCACCAATTCCCTTTACATTGACACACAATTTGTCAGGTTTTTTTCACTCTCCATAGCTTGACCATGAGCTTCATTTAACATTAAAAGCTTTGTATATTGACCGAGTCGGTTATTAAAGCGCTTGAAAAGGCTATGGCAATTGCTTGCAACTGTGCATCGGAATACAAATCAATCCCAAGTGCCTCAGCAAACTCTTGTTACACAATGTGTTATCATAACCAAATGCAGCATAATATATCTAGGAAGAAGGGTCATACCCTCAAAGTAGAAGACTGTATTCTCATTGGCAGTGGCTCTAAAAGAGATGTCAGCATGCAGGGGATGAGCAACTCAGTATAACCTGCTGACACAGTATTATAGGAACCAATGCAGTCTTTATATATGGGGTGATTCCACACCTGCAGAGCAATGTCACACCTGTTTGACACCATGCGAAGTACACAGGAGCAATGCACCTGTTTTACAGACAAGTCACAAGATCAAAGTAACTGCAGAAGAAAGCTTGCTTTTTTCCTGGGAGCAGGAAAGAAAAGATGTTTTACATGAGACAGACAGGATAAACAGATAGAATTTCTTCATTAAGATGACAATTAGCCATAGAATTTTTACAAGGAAAAAATACCTTGCACTAGAGACCTCTCTCACCTGGGAGAAACGCCTAAGAGCCAAAAATTGAAGCCCAACTGCCTAGCATACAAATTAAATTCCCATTAGCAATAAGCCACTAGAAAAACTATGAGACATATGTCAGAAGCTGAAGAAACCAGTCTTTAAATCAAGATCTAGAGTTTTTCTAAAAAATATATATATAACCATACAGCAGTTATTGAACTCAGTTAAAGAAAAAAAGACTTGAGAAAAGAAAATAACTTATGACATAAAATCTGACCACACAACAGGATGGTTCATGCTATATGAAAAAAACCAAAAAAAACCCAAAAAACAAACAAACAAAAAAGACCCAAAGACACTAGGCCTGAAGAAATCTGCTTCCCCTCCATGTTGCATGGCCTTGACTGCATCCAGGTGCACATTCTCCTCCTCTCTCTCCTATTAATGTCAGCCATATAGTTTTACTGTAATGCACTCTGGTATGCTGGTTCTCCCAGCTGTTTCACATAGCATTTGAAGGATAACTGAGAGGAATAGGACACTTACAAGAGCAGGGCACTGATGCAGATGAGACAAGCTCTTTGCCTGAAGCTGCTCCTTTCCAAAACTTACTTTGGAAAGACCTGCAATTTGTATGTGTTATAGGCACAGTATACTGTTGACCCTGTGCAAACAACATTGCAAAGTGACCATATTTTCAAGCATTTTGCTCCTCTAGAAATGTAACTTCCAAGACTAGATTGCCATGGTAATTCTCTATTATTTAGAATATAATAAATACCTCTGTTCTAACCTTTCCCTCTACACAGGCAAGAGCTTCTTTCTCCCCTTCTACAAGCACAAGTACCTTGTGTTAAGCACAGAACAAACTGTGCCAGGTACCTCTAGCATCATTCAAAATATTCTGTTTATTATATTAGTAAGTAATCCCTCCTAGATCAAATTAAGTTATATGTTTCTCTTCTGACAAACAGTATTCAGATTTGACAGAAGTAGCTACTGCAAAGCTTCCCCAAAAGTAAAGTTTTGCTAGAAACTCTATAGCAGGGAAAATGAGGCAAGGATAACAGATAGCACCGAAGAAAAGAGGTTTCTCCACTTTACCCTCAAATTACTGTAAATTTTGCTGAGGGAAAACTAACATGTAAGCAACACTTTTGGCTCAGTCTGACATGAGAAATTCATGAGGTAGTTCAAAGTTCTGTGTTTAGCCTTACATATTAACTGGGCATCAATTAAAAAAAAAAGTTATAAATGCTGAGACAGTCACAATGAGTTTTGAAGTTCTCTAGCAAGAACATGTGATCACAGAATAACAATCCTGGCATTGTCCAGCTGAATACAAGGAAGCACAAATCAAACACTATACAGTTAATGAACTGTTCCATTCACTGTCATACAAAAATGCCCCATGTACAGTTTTCAAGAGATCTCACTTCATGTCAAAGTCCTGTGGTGCAATTAAGAAAACTGATATTTAACTGGCCTACAAACCAGGTGTGTGTCCCCAGCTGTTACAATAAGTAAAGCATTTCCTTTCCAACACAAAAGCATTTCCTTTCCAACGTATTGCTGTTGGAAAAAAGCAGATTTTGTTCTTCTGTTGACCTCTGGACTTCCAAATGTTTAACTTCCTACGTGTGGGGCATGCAGCAGTCGTAGACTGCAATAAACAATTCGTGTTTAAGATAATGTATGTGCTCAAATATCTAACCTGAAACTAAATATTTGCTGTTTAATGAACACCAGGAAAAAGCTATGAAGAGAGGGATTAAAAACACCACAAAAATATTCTTACAGCAAAACAAAAGTCAGTCTCTTTTCCAGCTGACTGGGGACAATGCATGAATTTGCTTCATCTTTTTTAATCCAAGAAAAAAACCCAACTCTGAAGGAAATATATTCTGAGATTAGCTCAGTTGTTAGAGGCTGGTGCTAATAATACCAAGGTCATGGGTTTGATCCCTGTAGGGGCCATTTACTTTAAAGTTGGGCTCAATGATCCTTGTGGGTCCCTTCCAACTCAGAATATTCTGTGAAATCTCTGACATCCATTCACTCTGGCTGCTGATGTATAAACCACCCAATTGTATTGGACGTTAATCTGCTAAGAGTGCACTTACACTTTACAGAGACTGAAGTAGTCACACATTATATCATTGCAGACTGGAAAGAATAAAAATGCTCCATTTCTGAAAGTGTTAAGACTACTAAGTTTTCCAGCAGTGACAGTATCTGAGCAGTCACACACATCATTAATATTCAACAAAAGTGTTCCCTAATGAAAACACAATTACTTTATTGAGTACTTTTATGAGGGTTCACAAATATGGTACTGCAAGCAATTATGTCAACAAAACTTTCCATACCCACTGTCCCTGTCAGGTATGTAAGACATACCTGATTACTGCTTTTTGCAGCAGAGTTGGTCTGAGCAGCATTTGAACAAAGGGAATCAAAAAAGGCTTGGTCAGCTAATGAGTTACCGCAGCTAATGCCGTCTTTTGCACCTTCAGTTATAATCTGGAATGGAAAAGGTTGTAAAAGATTTTTCATGCTTCCATTAATCAAATCATACTTTATCATATATAATCACTCTAACATTCATATCACTAGATTTTAAGATGATTGCATATAACCTTTTTGAAGAAAAATTCAATAAAACTTTATACAAGAAACTGATGTGATATTCTGGAAGATTTACTTCCACAACAGAAGGGATCCGTTTGCATTGTAACTGTAACACGCAATGTTGTTGTGGCAGTGGACACCTATCTATAAATTCCTTAGGGATTAAAAAGGTTGTTAACATTACTGTTTGGAGTCTGTGTACTCAGAGGATGAATCTGGGACAGTAAGTTTGGAGAGCCAAAATCTACTAGACCATGAGCTAACCAAATGAATAAAAACATGAGGCCATGTGAGCCAGCATTAGTCCTGTTTTCCTGCTCCCTTCCCCTCTACTTTTTTTTTTTAAATACAGCACCAGTGAAGGAAGGGAGGCACATGGCTTAAGAGGCTGCCAGAGTCTTCACCTAACTGGCAACCTGCAGGCATACAGACACAGGGCCCTCCAAGTGTGAACCAGGTTCCAGTCTTTGCATTGAGATCCCCATTCCATCCACAACCCAATACCACTAGTCTTCAAACTAAAAACAGATCAACACACACTGTAGCAAAGGCCCTCAATAAGCAGATAAACTGAGTCGTCTCTGGGCTTAGGATCCCATATCCTGAGCCCTAGAACTGCAACTTCATTCCAGAGATTTATGAGTGCGTGGCAAATCTGCCACAGCAATACCAGTGCAAACTTGCATTACTCCTTTCACTTCCATATTTGCATCTTCAGACACGAAAAGAAAACAATTTTTGGATTATGATTCAAAACAGCTTATGTTCTGCAGATCAAAAGTATTTACTACAGACAACTTCCTGTTGCATTTCTTGGGCAACTACTAAGAAGCACAGCAGCTTTGGATGGCATGTTTGAACTGGTGTCAAAAGCCAGCTACAGCTGCAAAAATACGATTATATATTGCAAGCTTTAACACTGGTAGTTTTATGTTCGAGCATTTCAGTCTGATCAGCAAACCAGAGGATGGCCTTTATAGTAGTTCTGCTATTTATTAATGCAGAGCAGAGTAGTTACTTACCTCAACATAATCTGTTGGAACAAGTCCTCTCTCGCCTTGGCTGTTTTTTCCTTCTAACCAGCCTCCACCAACATCCTAGAAGAAGTAAAATAGAAATAATTTTGCTAGATGGATCCCACAGCTTGCTTCAAACAGCTCAGGAGAAAGCACTGTCTCGCTGTCAAATGCAATGTTCAAATTACAGTTATGACTGTATAACTGTGAACAAACTCGCTTAAAGCTGCTGAAGCAGCAGATACTCATTTAAACAGAACACAGACTATGCCAGTTTCACACAGCTATTGTGGCCTTTAGATTTTAACAAGCATGAGAGGAAAAAAAAGGTTGATTTTTCAGCACTTTTCATCATTTATGAAACCACAGTCAATTGTCTGGACACGGACTGCATAAAACCAGAGCTATTAGTACGTCAGTTTCAAAGCATTAGTTTTAATCAATAGATTATAAAGAAAGAAGACTCAAAGAATTAAGCTATTGGTAATATCTGTAAAAATCTCTGCTTCATTTATTGAAGATGCAGAGACATACGATGAGTGAGAGCTATTACCTGCAAAAATATTAAGGGTATTCTTAAGATGCCATATAAGATCTGGAGACACTCTTTCTACTTCACATTTATTTTCAGAGGCAGATCTCAAGCTGTTAGTTAAAAAAAGAACTAACACAGTTCAGCTCTGATCTCAGTGGGGCATCCTGATATTGTTTGTTTTTTTAAAACACATGTTCTACATACACTAAGAAAGCTCTGCAGACCTTTTCAGTTAAGCACAGTTAATTCCAGGACAACATTACCTGGAATAACCCAGTTCTGTTTTAAATCAAACTGTTTAAGGAACACATGTCAAGCTAGCTCACAGGTGAAAATTGGAACCACATATGCTAGATAGCAATTACTGAATTTCAGGTTTTCTCAATTTGCTTTTTAATGGATGTATTTGTTTATTCACAATTTTGTTCTTTCATTTGGAAATTTTATGTAATCCTGCACACAGGGGAACTCTGTTTATGTATTCAAGATTTTAAACAGTAAAGATCAGTTATTGAAACAACAACTTTCGTTTACTTTTCACTCAAGAACACAGAAATAATTATACATCTCAGATTATAAATTCAATTAGCTTGGTTAAACTGCAAGAGCAATGACATCTTGACCCATAAGTCATATTTGCACTGCTACACTTAAAAGCAATCTTCAGTGGATTTGCATGACTTATCCTATTGCTGTCTAAATTCATCATATCAGAAAGGACGAAGATCCTTTGTGGCAGTCTATCATGGACAGTGTAAAATAAAGTATAACTTGGTTTTAGGTATACTGCCTTAAGCCACAGATGTCTTCTCAGTGAGACCTAGCTTAAAAGTTGTGAACTATTTGTTTATTTATATTTAGTCCTACTTTTGTGAAATGTCATTAAACTCCTGAACTCATTTAAAATGTAACCTCTGCCACAGCACAGCACACTATCAAAGAGGGTGCCAGACCTACTAAATATCGCCTTCAAATATTTAAGATCAGTGGAACTAAAAATAAGAATTACATGCGACTAGGTTCTCCAAAGAATTAGTTTATTCTGCAGAACCCATGCTTACTACACAATGAGATAAATAAATCCTGTCTTCAAAATTGGGTGGTTTTTGTTTGTATGTGTTTTAAAAGCAAAGTCTATTTGCTAAGCCACATCACTACACAAAACTCCAAAGCAGAATAAATCAACACCTTGTTACCAAGGGTAAGAATTACATAAAATAAAAGTGCACTCAAATTCAAAATGTGCACATAAATAAAATGTCAGTGTTCAAAACTACTATTCATTTAACAACTGCCTGATAGTATTATCAATAGTATTTTTACCACTTCTTCCCTGTACCTTACCCGTATTTCTTTAATTATGAAAGGATATGCAAATTTAGTAACAAATTTTTGTACCAAGTTCTTCAACAAGCTTGGAATATTGAAGTAATTGATTAAGAAACTCAAAATCTAGAAGGGAGCTGGCACGTCACATTTAAATGCAAGTGGCAAGCACCTGAAAGATTAATACACAAAAAATGTGGAACATTAGGCACATGAATAGAGATTCATTCAGATGTAAAGGTTATCACCATCATTAGCTCCTCCTTCTTCCTTGGCACTCTGCTCTGTTTAGAAGGAAACAAAGCTGAGCACATTCTTAAGTGTGTGGGCATAATTTGAGAATCCCACCTCCTCTACAACTGCTCACAAAACTATTAGAAAATTCTCCATATTCCGTTTATTTACTCATTCTTCAAGGAAGGGTAGCCATGGCTTCAGATGTTTTTCTTCCGTCTGCTAGAAGTAGGTCACCAAAATGCACTGAAGCCCTGATTCCATCTCAGTTGTCTTACCGGGTTGGTAATTGTGATGATCTCTCCTTCACTGACTGTCAGCTCGTTGTTTCCAGGCTCAGCAGCAAAATCATACATAACACGAGCCTGTATGTGAAAAAGAATATAACAGTGAGCCTTCCAGCTTATTTAGAAGATTTCACAAAGTAAGTATCAGCACAACTTATTCTTAACTAACAGAAATAGTAAGTGGGGTCAGGCTGAGAGTACAAAGAGCAACTCAGCATGCAGGATGCTAACATTTCCTAGATTTGAACTCCAAACTGAACAGTAACAAAAACCTTACAAGATAAAAATCTCATGTGGAGCCTGTTGGAGATAATTTACCAGAAGGATTCACAGTTCAAGGCTGGCTGCTCTTTGCCATGTCCAGAGCTATCTGTACAACATTTTCCAGGGGAAGAAGGAAAGGCTTCTAACTTTAGCAAACAATACAATTTTTTTTTCCTCCTACAAGATATATTCCAACTCCAATTTGGATAAAGGGAACTGTTTCATAGAGCAAGCAATTCAGAAAAAGAAAAATAAATAACTGCAGATGTAAGTAACCACTGTTGTACATAAAAAGTAATGTGTAAAAGTATGTTTTGAGACTATATGGGAGGACTATGCAAACGTACAAGCAATCAGTCAGAGTAGGCCTGTTACATATTGGCATGGGGGGGGGGAGGAAAAACAGAACCAAGCTAATTTTTAAGTGTTTAGATGCACAAAGGCTTTGCTATGTACTGACTCTGCCACTACACTACATAAAAAATGCTGCTTTTGAAACACTGACAAAGTTGTCCAACATGTAAAGAATGTTTCTGCTTCTTTATACCAAGAATCGTGACATGGCCTAAGATTATATTTCCAAAGATCTTTTCATTGTCTTCTATTAAATTCCTTTTTGATGTAAAAAGTAGATGAAGCCCTGAGGAATTAAAAAGGGACTATATTTACTTTCTCAGAAACTGTTGAAATGGATGCAGAGAGAAACTATATGTATTTTCCCCATGGATAAAGAACATCTAGAATCAAATTTTTAACTTTCCATTTGAACTGACATATTAGAAAACTTTTAAACTTGTCTCTTTATCTGAGCTTCTCTTCCCTTTAAATAAAACTCATCACACTAGTAGAATTTATAAAAGATAAAAGTCTTATTATTTACACCTTGAGCCTTTATGTTAGCCAGATTCCCGAGAAGTAATTAATACATTATTTTATCTGATTGATGCCAATGCTGGGGTATCTAAGAGCAGCAAAAGGGAATGCTAGACTACTGCTCAGGAAAGGCAGACAGAAAAAGTACAGATTTTCACAGACAGTGCTGACCTACAAGAAAAATATCAAACTCAATGTAGATTGCATCATAGCCCTTATGATATAAGGTCATACAGGATTTAATGCAGCAGAAAGTTTACTTCAGGAAACACACCAACTTCCCTAATGCTTCCCTAGCACATCTTGAAAGAAGCAAGGCTTACCTTACTAAGACATATGCTTTAGATACCTCAGCTCATACAGAAGTGGGGGTTGTTCCTGCAGCTTAAAATATTAAATTTAAGACAAAGTAAAATTTTATATTGGTGTTACCATTAACATAAGACACAGTACTGCAAAGAGTTCCTTCTTGTACTTGGAGGTTAAGAGGAAGGAAAAAAAAAACCCTAAACAAAAATAATTGTTTCTGATAGAGATGACAATAAAATAATGTTTTCTGTTGAAAGCAAATTATGTGATAGGAAAAAAAAAATACCATTCACCATCAAGTCTTGCCTGTCTCAAAACTGCAGGTTGTTGTGATTACCACCTAGAAATCCCTTTTTCTGATATAAAACCATAAAAGCAGAACTTCACACCCCCATGTTTTATTTTCATGAGTATTATGTGGAAATATTTCTGGCTGGTCAAGTGATGCTTTACTTCAGTGTAAATAAAAACAAAGCTGAGAAAAAAAACATGTATGTTGTAGTTCAGCTGACAAAGTTTATCTTGAACCATGTGCACAATAAATCAAACACTTGGTCTTCTCCACTAGAGCAGCACAACATTGCAGAAAACCATGTGTCCCAAACACACTGAATGCTTCCTTGCATAAAAGCTTTCCCCTTAAAATGGAGGGGTTTAACACTTTCAGATTATGCCACACAAAACCGAGACGAAGAGATGAAAACTGTTCAGTAATAACACTTACTGCTTTCTTCTCAGCAGCACATCAGGTGTCTATGCAAATATAATTATAAGCTGCCTTACTTTCCCTAAAAAGCAAACTGAAGCGAAGCAGCATACCTTTTGAAATACAAGAATATTTTCAGTTAGGGGGTAAAAAGCACTACTCTCCAGACTTCTTCCTTCAGCAGTAGTAGATGAAGGTGTTGAACATGTCCTTTTTACATCAGGTTACTAATATTTATCCAGTTTCTGCAAGTCCACAATGCTCAGATGCTATGTATCTGAATCATGGGGAAAGCAGCTTTCTTAACCAGGGAGTCTTCTTAGCCTTATTCGATAGTACACTGTAGTATTAAGTTCAATACTCACAGGAATGATGAAAGCTTACCAGGACAAAGGCAACAGAAAAATTTTACCAGCCTTCAGAGAAACTGGCAAAACATCCTACAGTAATGACCAGACTGGAAACGCAAGACATATTTGTCTAATAAAAGAAAAACTGCAAATACTAGATTTCCTGAATATAGCAGAGAAATAACATTACTCAGAAAAATCTGGAAGTATTCAGCTTGTAGGGAAGGAAAGGCCAAGGGAGAGACACAGAATTTAATGAAGTCCTTGTGCCGAAGTCCATCTATTCACCTGCTCTGGATGGTTGCTTCGAAAGTTGTTAAAAAAAGTAGAAGAGGGGAAAAAATTACAAACAAACCTTGCTTACTGCAGTTTAAGAAACGGAAAATTAAAAAAAAATTCACAATATCACATAAATGGATTATTACAGAGCATTAAGAATTGAGGTACCTGTAACCTGATCCATATACTGATGTCTCAAATAAATTCCCCAACTTTTTCTGCCAGTACTCTCCATTTCACTTGCATTTCTAGACTCACTTGCTTAGGCTGGGAATTAAGTCCCTAAGAACTTCAGGTGAGTAGGCTTTAACACTACCCCCCTACCGTTGAGATTTAATGGGGAAAATAGTATAAACTCTATCAATTCCAAAGTAAGTAAAACTAAGTGACTGTTTTCCCTCAGTTAATCAGTTAATTAATTAACAACGGAAACCCCCTGGCCCTTCCCTGGGCAGAAGCATCAGCCCCAACCCTATTTAAATTTCCAACAATCAGTTCCAAAATACTAAAAAAAAAAAAAATGAGCTTTTTCCTTCCTACTGGTCACAAATATTGCATACAAGTAGCAGTTAAGGCTTATGGATAGATCTTTGCAACTTATGCAAAACAGCAAGTGAGCATGGAGAAAAGCATTTAACAAGAAAGGCATTTTAGCTCCTGAGTACTGCAACATATGCATTGAATATTAGGTCTAAGCTTCAAGACACTTTGAATATTTATAAAATGGGAATTTCTGATGAATTCCAGATCACTGAACTAACACCACAAAGACAACTTGCTCAAAACAAAGGTTTTAAAAAAAATATAAATAAAATATTTGCTACAGTAACTGTTATGCTTCATATATGCTTCATCTGGTCATATATAAAAGGATCAAACAATCCAAGAACTGCGAGAACTGCACAGATTCAAACATTTTGTTAATGGAAATAAAAAGGAAAACAGTAATTCTCATTGTTATATCACCATTCTTTGGAGCAGGTTCTACCTGCTGTAGTTACACAACTTGACTGCAGTTTCCCAATTTACAGATTTACTGACTTATTACAGTCTGAAGCCTCTTAACATTGAGAAGTTCTAAGCATTGCAATCAATCCCTATTACTGTCTCTTTAGAATTATAATAGTAATCATGCCTAAGCATATCAAAACACAAAAGATTGTCCACAATAGAAAGCAGTATCTAGACTAGTATAAGTATGATTCCTCTGCAGACCTGGAGCAGACTTAGCTTTCCTCTATTACTTCTGTCTGAGTGCAGTACCTTCTCCTTCTTTCCATAATACTAAAAACTAAGAGGAAAAAAAACAACCAACCAAGAAAAAACAAAGGGCATTTTTTCAACTTATTTCTGAAAGCAGACATAAGACTATGCAACTATACCTGTCAGTGTGTCAAGACTCTTAAACGTAAATGAAGTGGGAAGAAAGTTGTCTAGCAAAAGTCACTAAAACAAAATTCCAATGAGGGGTTACACTGTCTCTACACTATGTTACTAAATGAGTATCCAAGATCTCTGCAAACATCCTGACCCATTGGCTCTTCTGTGTGTCCCCAGAATCTTGAAAGAGATGATAAATCAACAGAAGCACCTATTTCTCATCAGAATCTTCCTGTCTTTTCCAAGGTGTTTCACTCAAGACTAGGCTCAGATGGAAGAGCAACTTACCTCCAAGCTGGACAGGCCTGATGTGCACAGGCACACACTTGCCCGCAATACAGTTCCCCTGCAGCAGGTTAGCTCTGCATGGAGAAGCACAAGGAAAGGTGTGTATCCCTCTCAAGCCATAAGCATACAGGCTAACAGCAAGTGCACAACAGCTGAGCCCAGAGAAGCTTTCCTAATAGCTTCCCTGACTAAGCCTTTCTTGATAAGAATGATGAATTGTTGGGAGAATTTTGAATTATAATACAGGCCTCTTTTAGTGCACAGTCTGTTTTTCCCACAGAAAAAGCACAGACCTGGAAACCTTGAACGGTTCATAGGAATGACCTGTGTGTATAAACAAAAGAATAACAACACCTGCTGTTTGTCTGCTAAGCTGTGAGCTATCTGAATATGCGTGCAGTTTTGAACTTTAAGGACCAATAGAAAGGAGTCAGCAGGTACCCCCTTGGGCCAATGCCTTTGCAGAAAAATGATGTATTCTACCCTGAAAAGGTGTATATAAGGATGTATCTCTTTAATAAAGTTTGAAGCATTGTGGTACTTCTGTGAAGAAAATCAATGACTTCGGAGTTCCTCCCACAACAACGAATGACCTGTATGAAGTGATTACTGGTTTTTCTTTAAGGTCACCCTTCTGAAGCAAAATGTTTTTTGTAATGCTGGACTTCCTGATTGTAACACAACACTTCTGCACTAAAGTACTCTTTATAGCACCAAAATTGGAGAAGCCACTCAAAAACTGGACACACCTTTGAAAATGCTTTCCCTATGGACATTGGTATTAGAAAGAGCTCTTGTGTTATGCTGTAGATTCATCTGTTTCAGCCATGTGTTAGAGTTTAGGAAACTTGGACCACAACTGCTCCACTTGGTCAGCTGGCCGTGGCAGATAGTACAACGGAAATATCCATAGAAGTCTCATAGCATGAAATTCCCATAATAACTGCATGCCTTCCTTTTTGTAGTTAGCACTTCAGCAGTTCAGTGCTTCAGCCACCCAGCAGTGCTGTTGTCAAGAGGCAGGGATTCGCAGGTTTAAGTTGCTTGGTGTCACTACCAGAAATACATCTGCTGTATCAAAGCAGCAAGATGGCAACACCTTACAGGTTCATGCTGGTAGCAGCAGTTCCCATAATCACAGAAAGAAGATCAAATTCCATGCTTCTGTTTTGCAAAGTATATGGGGCAGATAAGTGTGGGTTTAAGAGAAATCTGCATCCAGTGGAGAAGCAGAAACCATAATTTGGGAAGCCTGGTAAAATGTCAAAAATCAAATTAAAAAAATTTTAAAGGAAAGAAAAGTCCATTATTAGCGCTCCCCCCTCTCCCCCCTTTCTTTACCTAGGACTCTTCTAGGCAAGTGAAGTCCTTAAATTTTAAATAGCCTTGTTACTAAGACCTGAACTTTTCTTCTAGGACAGCAGCTTAAGCTTTTAGCTGGAATGAACAACAAAGGGCTTTTGATTACCTCAAGTAACTCCAGTAGCATTTCCATTATGAATAAACTTCAGAAAGGTTTGTTATAAAAACTTTCAGTTAGTAAAAATATTCTTTGGTAGGTCTACTAAGCATAAACCTTTGAAATCCTCTGCTTGTGAAACACTGATAAGCAATATGTTGATCACACCTGGAAACACAGAACAGGAAAATGCATTTCTGTCTGCCCAGACTTTGTTTTATTCATTCTCTGCTACAAGCTTTTTGGATGTGGGTTTGGCTTGGGGTTTTTTAATACATTTTTCGCAAGGTTTCTTTGGTTAGTTTTTTTTTTCAGAATTATTTTTCCCAACAATACTGTTTTTAGAAGGAAAATATTCATTCTGAAGGGCAGTTCTAAGAGAACAAAATAGAAATAGCATACGTGGGATACAAGTTGGGATCCCAGGATCAGAGAAACTGAGGAAGCAGATAGAAAATAATAAAGATGAAAACCTGGCTGCAAATAAATAAGTTCAGAAATTGGCAGTATATTTTAATTACATGCAAAAGAATGATTCACAATCAAGCATTTGATCTATAAAGTGGCAATACTCTGCAAACAAAAAGCAACTAACTTAAAATTAT
This sequence comes from Lophotriccus pileatus, assembly GCA_035583135.1. NCBI lineage: Eukaryota > Metazoa > Chordata > Aves > Passeriformes > Tyrannidae > Lophotriccus > Lophotriccus pileatus. The sequence continues at coordinate 53,408,358 of JAWWES010000115.1, forward strand.
TTTTGCATTTTCTTTTCTGTACTGTTTGATCATTCACGGCAACTTGCCCTCTGATTACTGTTTAATATTGTTTTTGATGTATTTTACCGCTTAGAACAACAGCAAGACATCTGACTTGCCATCAGCTGAAGCGGCAGCATTAAACCCCTGGCTGTCTTCCCTGCACCAGTGAAGCTACAGAAATGACATAGGGTAGGCATGGATCTAAATGGCAGTTTAACCATTGTTTTGTTTCACCATTCTCAAACAGACTACTTAAGTTGCCATGTTTTAATAAATGCATCTTTGAAAAAACTCTCTCCAAGTTAAAACACATCCTAAGTCTCACTGTGGATATTACTAAAATAGCTGGTGTCCAAAGAGCTCAGAAAAACAGTAAGGGAAATGCCTCAGAAATACAGACAGGAGCCCCTCACCTCTTTCCCACCTCAGAGGACAGAGGACACTTACATTCTTCCAACAGTGGCTAACATTTAGGTAGATTTAACCATTTCCCTATCCTTTATTCTGAAACCTAAGCTCATTCCAAGAGCTAAGTACTCCAAAGAGACTTCTAAAGAGATTTTCACCGCAGCATCTGCAACATTGAATCATGGAATCATAGAACAGTTTGGATTGGAAGCGACCCTGAAGTTCATCTAGTTCCAACCTCCCTGCCATGGGCAGGGATGACTTCAATGAGACAAGGTTGCTCAAAGCTCCATCCAACCTGGTCTTGAAAGTATAAAAAAAACCCCCAAACATTTATACTGACAATAAGGGAAACACCTCGGACTATGATTTGACAAAAAATGCCTTTTCATTTAGCCTCTCTATCACAACTGTATCAGAGTACTAGGCAAAGTGTGCATTTGGATAGTCTATACAGAAATATCAAGTGGCTCTCCAAGTGCCTATGACTCAGCCTGAAAAGGCAGATACCTTCTGTCTTGCCACAGTAAAGAAATCTCTACATGTTCCTCTCGCAGGCTTTCCTTAAGAGACAAGAAGCAAACAAAAAAACTGATGATGGAACCATAAGAGCACACTAGGGATATTGTCTAAGACAGACTCCTACAGAAACGTTACCTTAGGAATTCAAGAGATTACAAATTATAGTTGAAACTGCCAGTTAAAATTATAAAAATTATAAAGAAAAGACACCAATGTTTATCTTTTTAACTAATACAGAGCAAATAGAGAAAATAAATATTGCTTCTATAATGCTAGAATCACTTTTCTTGTGTATGTGCTTAACATCTGCTTAGGAAAAAAACTACCAGCCTGAAAAAACAGACACATTTGATACTATGATTTTATTAAACAATATGCAAAAAATAGAATTCACTTGTTTAATTAAAACTTCTAGTATTACATTTGTTTTCTAATACAACCGTGCTTTGCTTTCAGCAACATCAGCATTAAAGCAAACTCATCCAAAACATGAAACTAAGTTCAGTCGGGACTAAGAGAGGACACAATATTCCCATATTACACCCTCACCAGCTGTAACTGCTGGATCCTCACACTACTCTAGAAATTCACATTAAAAAGGTCTCTTGATCTGCTGGCTCACTTTCCTCTGAACAATTTTTCAACACTAAAGTAAGTTCCAATAGCCTGAAGCTAGTCATTTGAAATCAGCACCACTGACTATAAGAACATTAGAAGCAAATTAAATACAGACAAAATGCTAAGAAACAAGGACTTGCATCATTTCTTCCTTCTAATAAAACATGCTTGCAGACAGAGGAGACACAGAACAGGGAGTTTTACCTTCAGCCACAGAAGCTGCATGTGCCTGCAATATTTCAGGCAGGCACTTAAGTATTCACGCTGGATTAAAAGGTCCGTCTCATATTGGAGGTAAATTGATAGGAAAACATGAAGACTTTCCAAAAAACACAAAACACGAAGTCTGAAGCCTTTATAGGGTCAGGGACAGCAAGGTAATACTCTATTCCCACCAATATGAATGTGGCTTAAAGCACTGGCACTTCCAGAATTAGAATAACGGTGTAATAAGCTTCTCTGGAAACCATTTCTGTATGATTTTGTGTAAGAAAGAAGTGAATAGGCAAGTTTTCAGGTGTTAAAAAGACTTTGAAATGTTTTCTGTAGTATTAATAACTAACTAGCCTCTTCGTCAACTTGGGTTTTCCTCAGTGAGGACAGATTAGCTCTTTAGATCTACCACACAGTACTTCACTGTCTTGCTGAAAATCACTTCTTCGTCAGGAAAGAAGACCTGAATTCTGTTCAAGCTAGTCCAACTCAGTTTTGGTTACATATCTTATTTTTGATTCACGGAATTTGAACTTCTTTATAGCTGTCTACCTGCAAGCAAGCATCAGCACACCCCAAAGCCCACTGAAACATGCTCCTGGCCAGCATTACAGGCAGCACACACACCAAGAACTTGCATTCAAATGAATTCCCACACAGGAGGCCCTTTCTTCAACTCAAGCATCTAGGACTAAAAGTTATTGATGGAATATGAGGGCTCAAGTGGTTACATGACTGAGATTTCTTGAAAGTGTTAGAATGTAACACATATTAAAATCTCAGGGTATTGAAACAAATTACAGCTTCTGTCCATGCAATTGTAAGTCAGGTGGGTAGATAACCACTGCCACAAGCATGAAAAAAAGCAAAGAGAAACTGCAGTATTTTCCAGATTTACAACAGTACTTAAGAATGTTGAAGTCTGAGGATTATCTATAAGTAGTTCAGTGGTTTTAAAAAGCAACATTCAAATTCTGATACTTTCAAAATACCCACCACAGACTCTTAAAAGAGGTGCTTGGTTGCATTTTATAGTGTTCATACAGGCTTATTTAGGGGTATTGTCAAACCCAGTAACAGAATCCCCAGGCACCCAAGCAATACAGAAGCAAGGGAAATTCACTTGCAGAAATACATGCACAACACCCATGTGATTTAGAGATGTTTCCAAATACTGACTCAGATACTCCTCTGAATCACATCTGAGCTTTCAGTTGGGTTAAGCACCCAAAGGGTTTTTTTTCTGGTTTAAAACATTACTTATAAACAAGTTATCAGTTATTAACAATGTACAGCAAAACTTTTACTGTGAGTAAGGAGTTCTGATCATACCAGATCTTTTTCAGAATCAATTGCCTGCAATGCTCTAAGTGCCCAGACTTCCCCATATTTTCCTTTCTGAATACCAACCTATTCCAGATCCCCAAATAGACTGGGGACTAAACATTTTCAAATCTGAGAACATGAATTCCAGTTTCACCAGGACATACAACTGCAGCAAATACAGAATGGGTTTGTATTTAGGGATGTTGGGCAGGATGTATTTATCTCAAGTGTGATTAAAATCTCTGCCTCGATTAATCATTACTGTGTCTCCGAGATCAAACTGCAACACTTGCAACTGCTTGCTGAACCAATATTTAACAGTGCGTTTTAGAATTCTGTTGCGCCAAGTCTCCTGATGTTTGCCTGAAACTTTAGGGCCATCGGTATTGTACCCTCACTGTTCTGTCCCCAGAAAACAAAGCCAGTAAGAGGTGAAGGTTTCAGAAAAAGCCTGCAGCATTCACCAGAAAAACTGCCACATTGTGACCTACTCATTAAGACAGCTTGTAGTCACACAATAGTGTCGCCTCTATGAGAGCAGAGATCAGAAAAAACAGCAATTATCCTAATAACTGGAGAGGCACAAAGTTTCACTAAGGTTATCTAATGAACTTCAAGCCTTTTCAGACTCAGCAGACTATTACATACAGACTGAGCATTTCAGTGTACCAGTTGCACAGGCCAGCCTAGGAGCAAATGAATACCTAGCAAAGCAAACTACCTGCATGTTAACATGATGGTACTTCAAATACAACCTAACCCATAAGACACAGATGGAATAGCTGTAGTACTTGGAAGTCCCAAACACTGGTAAATACTAATAAGAAAACAAGTACTATTGCATGTTCACTGAAGGCAGCTGGGAAGGAATCTGAAATGCAGCAGAAAAAATTCTCAACATGGAATTCTACTACATTCTCTGTTACTTGAGTAACCAACATTAATCAATATACTAATGTTTTGGTATCTCTGAGCTCTTGTTAGAAACACTTCTTTATGAAAGCCTGTGTTTACTTTTATTTTATGAACACAGGGGAGGAAACTGTTACACCAACATCAGTGCACTACCATTTTATCAGAGGAAGCTTCTTTACTCTAGAAATGAACAAGGTTCACAGTTTTTGGGTTCTAACGTACCCAAATCTACAGCTATTTTAAGCTTTTCAGTCAGCAGTGTAGAAAAGTACAAGACCCTGTAAATTTACAAACTGATCACGATAAACAGCAGCTCAAATAAGCAAAGCTCAGTCATTGACCTGGCCAGAGAACACCCAGCACTTGAACTGGACATTAATTATCTGCAATTTAATGCAATGTGCACTCCAGCAGTGTTGACCGATTCCACTTTAAAACAAGGAGGAAAAAAGAGAAACAATGTCTGAACAGATGCAATTTTAAAAAAAGATATCTCTGATATATGAATGACAGAAGTGGATTAACACATGCAAGATTTAAAGTTTAATAGGACAGCACACAAACTTTTCTTGTACCAGCAACCTTTACAGTGACAGAAAGCATCAAAGAAGTCTGAAAAGTAAGTTTGAAGTTCTGCTTCCTTACAAATTACTAGAAAATTTGGCAGCTTGACAGAATGTGACAGAGCTGCTGATAAAAAAAATCGTAATTCAACAACCTTCATAAAAACTTTCAAGACTATGGTCTAGTTATTTGCAGAAAGGAAGATGTTTAATTTTGTATTCCATAAGCAATCATTTTCAGAGGACAAATGCAGTGCTATTAAGGGAGGAAATTACAGTACTGCTGAAAGAACTGTGCTGTAACTAGGTAAGCACTAATTACATTATATTATCATATGTTATTGCAATATTCAATTACTGAATTAAACCTTGACCCTCCAAAAAGAATTAATGCAGTGGAGGAAATAAAACATTTGGGTTTGACTCTCAAATCTGATGAATCTGTAGGATGAAATGAAGCGCCTCATCTGACATGACCTTACTGCTGAAGAAAGGTGAACTGTATAAGCTCTCCAGGCAATACCAGGATTTAAAACAGAACTAGAAGGAACAATAAATGTAATAGTCTTATATCAATTGTATTTCTTCTGGAAACCACTCACATAATCATGGTAAAGAAAAAAAAATCCTCATACAGAAGAGAGAAACAGTTTAAAGCTATTCTAAGAGAATTTTTATAGCACTTCTTGAAAATTAGCCATTTTGTTCTATCAACAAAGGAAGAAAACACTTTGCTTGAACTGAGAGGACAACTTATTTTTGCTCTGAAGATTAAGCACTGCAGGCTGGGAAAAGCAAAGCAAGTCCAAGACCTACTGTGTATAAACAGAGATACCATATGAATACACAAAATAAAAGCACAACAGTTCCCTTGCCAAGGAGAAGCAGATGGCAACTCGGAGTAGAAGTCAGTAACTAAATGACAAGTCCTATGAAACCGGTACACCAGTCCCACTTTTTCCAAGAGTTGGACTGAATGATTTCACCTGGGCAAGTCCCACTTGCAGAAACCCAGGTCAGACATGGCTGCCCCTCCCCAGAAGCAGCTGTTTTGCGTGGGCTCCCCAGAGACCTCCCACAAGCTGCACTGCCTGCCTTCTTACCACCTCCTCCTCCTCCTTCCAGCCACCTATTTTGCACATTGGAAACCCCTTCTGTAAAGTGGCTTCCTATAAGGGGCAGGGCCTGGGGGAAGAGCTGTTCCAAAATACAGGAGGAAACAGAGCTTTAACCCACAAAAAATACATTCACACACAGAGTGGCTGGTTTGACTTTACCCAGCACACTTACTACGAGCACACACCCTGTCATTAGCAGTGCCCAGGACGGCTCATGTGCCCTTCATACCGAGTCATGTCCTGAATGTTTCCTCACAACTACACAAGAGCTGGATCAGCCTGCATTATGGCAGCTCCCTACAGGAAGAGCTGTCCCTCGTGCCCTTCTCCCCTTAGTATGGGTCTCACAGAAGACTAAATGTCAAAGTTAAATTATTCTGGTCTTAAAAGTTCCTCTTTTTTTTTTTTTTTTTTGTTGTTGTTGACAGAGGTTTCTTATCCATATGAAGCTCAAAGAGAAAGAGTGCTCTGGAAAAAAAAGCGATAAGGCTCAGAGCTTAAATTAAATTTTCCAGTAAGCAATATGCATGTATTTGTTTCTCTTCAGCAGCACTTAAATTTTGCTTATTGGACTACTACAAGATTGCTCTGGTTTTTGAACTTTGTGTTACTTGGGAAGCTCTTTTTCAATAATAAATTGCTGAGAATGCAGAAATACAACTAAAGAAAGTAAAAGCACAAGCTCTGATTTTCAGTCCTCAGAGAAGTGTGAAGTGACTTTGAATGAAATTGTGATACATGCTTTGAAACAGAAGAGGTTTAGCCCTTCTGCAGGCCGGTTGAAACAAATCACTTCCACTATTTTAGTCTCTATTACCTGCTTTGGTAATGTTTTGCAAGACTGCTTCCAACATCATCCATGCTGCAATTGCTTGTCAAATTAATACAGGAGGGAATCCATACATTTAAAATGGCACAATTCTCATATTATTTTTCCCTTGGTGATCTCTGTAAACTCTGAAATTTGCCAGGTGCCATAATTAAAGTGGAGTTTTATTGAATATCCACACATTCTTCTGTTTATATTTTAGGAATTTTTTTCATGACCTGAAAATCTGAGGTTCTAAGAGGAAGACCATTCACAGAGGAAGACCTTTAAAGAATGGAATAAACTAAGCCTTTTTCCAAAGCTACAGTTCATTGTAAAGCCTCCTTGCTGAAATAATACCAAGGTATGGAGAAATTCTACCAGAGCGAAAATCTGAATCACTGAATCTAGAAACCAGATGAAGCTTATGACATCTGATACCAGACTTCCTTCTCTTTAGCTGCTGTAATCATGTTTTTAAATGACGACCTCTGGTAACAAGTCTGATGACTCAATGCCTAGGTGCTTAAAATAACTTTGAAAAACTGAGTCAGAGGAATCATCATCTAGCCACAGCATCACTCAATCTCAACAGCTCTCCAGCACAGAAATGATAAGCCTTGCACTAGTAATTGCTGCAACATAACATAACCCACTTATCACTGAACCTTTGAAAAAAATCATAAGGCCTGACAAAGACATACGAACAGAAAACCTGCGTCTTCATAAAATTAGACAGTATCAGTTCTCATGCTCATCCTAACACCTCACCTCTTCGATAGGTCGGGAACCTGTGGTAAATCTGTATAACCAAGTATTTTCACCTTTTATAGTCATTTTGTTGCCCCTTAGAAAACAAACCCCCGTACCAGAATTCTCAAAAAAGCCCAGGAAGTATTTTCACATCTACTTAACCACAGCCTAAAACCCCAAACACTTTCCACACGATTTACACCAAAATATCAAAATTATTGCTTTACCTAATTAGTTTTGTTCCATCATATCTTACATTTACAAATCAACTGTGATCTCATTCTTTGCATTTTGTCTTGTTTTGCTGAATTTAAATCATGGAACGTGTTGAATGGATTATGAAGTGGTCTGCATAGTAGAAGTTCATCCCAATTCACAGATGAATTAACATTTATTAACTGAATATTCTCTTAAGAGGAGATTTCCTAGAGGAGTTTACTTCCAAAGTTGTGACAATACAGAAGGTAGACTTGCAGAACACAAACTCTGGGTTTAGCACAGAGAGATGTTTCAATTCCCAGCTGCAAATCAGAACAAAGAATTGTTTCTGGCCAATTCATAATGCAAACATACAGATTTGTGATGGTACAAAGGAAAAAGTGGGATTTCTTTTGGGAAGCCTCACACTAGTGAGAGCAATAGAGAATCAAAAGGAAAGATGAAAGGAAGGATACCCACTGAAGGATAATAATCTTTAAGTCTTTTCCTACCTGAAATTTTCATATGTAAATGACCTTCCCTCACCACAACTACAAGAACCATGCTAAATTCAACTATACCTGGTTAGTGGCATTCACAAGAGAAAATCCAACATGATTAGATGGACAAGAAAGCCTCGAACAACATTTTCATGTTGTAGAAGTATCACTAAGTTGTATCTTCTTTAAAGAACAGAATATTCGGTCTAAGCTTTCATCTCAAGGGACTTCTTCCCACAAAAAGGGCCAAGTCCTACAAACAGAATCACACAAATGAGTTCTCAAAGCAGATGAGCCATTGAACAATCAAGAACACAATGGTGAGATACAAGTGCCCCTGAAGTTACAAAGAAAAAAAAACCTGTTGGTATTGACACTAAGAGAGGCTTTAACTTCATGAAGCTTATCAATAGCTGCCTTGTGAAATACCTCACTTGTGAAAGTGATGTCACCATCCTCAATGGTATTACTCCTATGAATCAACTTCTAGTTCCAACTTCAGCTTTTAAATTAAAACTCTCACTCTATGTTAGCAGCACGGGTTCCAGAAGAACTGTCTTGCCCATCAGTGTGCCATAACCTATCCAGTTCTTGTAATAACACCACACTTTCTTTTGAAATCAGGACTTAAATGGCAAAACATCAGCCTTTTCAAGAAAAGGACTTGACTACATTTTAAAATAAGTCTAAAAATAGACTGAGGTAGGGAGCACGTTATTTAAAAGCCAGCATATCACTTCCTGACATTTCTAGCTCTCCCTATTGAATGAAGCTCAAAAACAAAAGAAAGGGCATGAGTAAAGCTGGGGCTTTGCAAACTCTACTGGGGAAAGAAGAGGAAAGGCCAAAGAAATCAAGAAGGAATAAGGAGAAGAGTAAGAATCTCATCTGCAGCATTTGTAAGCAGCTACCACAGAAACACATTTACAATGCTGCATTTTCTTTGTGAACAGGTTTTGAAAATTTTTTTAGGCTCAGGCATTTTCTGCCTGTGCACAGTTGATGCACAGTTAAAAATAAGGAATTAGTAAGGTCAAATCTGTTTCTGGAAGAAACATCCAAAATAAAGTATCTAGATTAAAGCATTGGTTCTTAAATGTGGTTATGAAATTGCTTACCTCTGAAGTCAGGTTCAGTTAAATTACTGTAAAACTTTGGAAGATAGCTTCTCCTAAACCATATCTTTTTTTTCTTATTTTGATTGGGTTTTTTTTTTTACACTTGCTTCAGTTTTTAGAGCATGTAACCTTGAGGAAACCATAACATCCCCTGCCAAGTTACAGTGAGGATCTAGCCGACCAGAGAACTGCCTCCAGAAGCCTCAGATCATCCATTTCCTACTTATATTTTTACCCCTCATTATATTTTTACCCTTTCACCATGAAAATCTCCCCCCACCCAACTATGCCATCCTACTCAACATTTTGTATTAGCTCTGAGCAAATTTTCAGCTACTGCAACTCCTTAGAACTTGAGAAAATGGCTCTGCTCTTTCCGTTCAGTGAATTTTTTGCTATTTCAGCAACTTTCTGCAGCTCAAAGGCAGGCCTGACTCCTGGCATGTACATCAGCACGGGATGTGGAGCAAGAAAGGAGAAGGAGCAATGGAGACTGGGTTTAGCTCGTGGCATCAGAGACAGCCTCCACAGCCTTCAGAGTGCCACGACAACCCCTTTCAACAAAAGACCCCCTACCAAGTTGCCAGTTAACAAATATGCAAGGAAAGCATCAGTAAAAGCCTCTTGGTATGAAAATAGTAGTCCTTTCCCCTAAAAGTTGTTATTATTTCAGAAAGAAATGCACTGAGTTTGAATGGTACAGGGAAGAGCCAGCACATTACACAAGTGTTGACCATGTCTTCACACTGGAAAACTCTAGCAACTTAATTGCTGTGGGTTTTCAAAGTGGGAGGCAAGAAAACTGACCAGGGTTTACAAACTAGCTGTGGAAGAAATCCCTATTTGCATCCTCCATCCCCAGGAAATCACTTCCATACAAACATTTGTAAATCTTGTAGAAAAAAGTATAAAAATGAAAACAGACGCTGGGTAAATTTAGATTCAAAACAAAGAAGCATCAGCAGCAAGAGAGTTGATGGTTAAAAAAAAAAAAAAAAAAAAAAAAAGGACAGACTGAATTTTCCGTCACTGAAAGCATTCAAATCAAGACTGAATTTTCCCCACAGCCTTCTTTGGAAACTATCTTTTAGTTTAAACAGGAATTAATTCAGAAAGTCCTAACAGCCCAAGCAGCACAGGCCAGGCTGGATTGTCCGTCACCCCTACCAGCCATATAGGATTTGATACCATTAAACTTCAAAAAATTCATGCTCTAGATAGCTAATTACAGTTTAGGGTTTTTAATATTTCACTTACAACACAAATACACCTCACACATTTCTTTTTAAAATAGGCTACTTTAGAAGGAGCACAAGCAGAAGGTGAGAAGTTTGTTTAAAATTTAAAAAACAAAATTTACTTTCCAAGTGAAATGGTTACTGGCTAGTAGGCCAATTTCCTAATAATTAGGGGTTTTTTGAGCCAGTTACTCCCGTATACAGCTCAAAAAACAATGTATCCTTTACTATCACCAATGTTTTCACAAACTGAACAAGTTGAAATCCAAAACAAGGCCATTTGCGGAGAGAGATCCATCTCCTGGGTAGAGCTCACAGAAAATAAAGCTAGCTTCTCTTCACTACTGCTCTCAGTTAGCAGCATAACAAAATAATAACAATAAAATACCAAGTCTTTACTGACTACCACTAATTTTAACCTCCAAAGTAAAGCACATTACCATAACTTGCAATGTGTAGAATGGAAAAAAACTGTACCACCTGATTTCAAGCCAATTCTGTTTAGGAAGTTAGAAATTATACACCCTTCCTTGTGGGGCCATAACAGTTCCAAAATAATATTTAAAGAAAAGCAAAGTGAAAACTTCTAAATGTATGAATAAATGGCTTAATGTATTTACCACAGAACACAGGATCCCATGAGGATACTGCACCTCAAAGTGAAGAGAGAAACAGTAAACTGCCTTAGCGCAATATCTGCCTAACATGCTGTGTATTATGTAGGGTATGTACACCAGAAGTCATGTTCTTGCTACATGCAATAGTTAGGCTGATTACAAATCATTCATACACACATCCCACAAATCAGTGAAAATCATCAATATTAAAACCAAGTCCATCAACAATATTCTAAAAGCTCAACAGAACATAAATTTCATTATATTGACACCTTTTAAACTGCCTAAGTGATTTTGAAACTTAGAATCAATTTCCCTGTGCTACAGAAAAAGTTTACTAAAACACGAATAACCATCAACTTACATGGTTACAGAGACAGCTACTTTTTGACACGTTCAAGATGTGGAATTTTTTCAGCATTGAGAAGCGCAACACAAATAGTGCACTTCCCTCAGTAAAAGGAAGTTTTAAAACTGCTAGCCAAGCTAATGGAATCAGATGACTCAAAGTAATACTTCAAATACCAAAAAAGCCTTTCTGAGATACTTAGACAAGTCACAGATGAGTTGCTGGTGGATGTTAACTCACACCTACACAAGCAGAGATGCTTTCATCAACCAATATAGTAAACAAATATTGTTTATTTAGAAAGTTTCAGATAGGATGAGTTAATTTTGAGTATTGCATTAATAGCAGACACTGTTGAAGAACTGAACAGTATAATTTAACTTCCTGCCTCTTTTGCGTGTGTGTGCCTGTAGAATCGGAGCTTACTGTTAGCAGGTCGCACAGTGCAGACCCTGGGCTCCCACAGGAGACACGGCACACCCTTCCCCCGGATCCACCCGAGGGGGTCAGCATCAGCTGCCCTGACGCCACGCGAGGGCCGGCAGGGCGAGGCGGCCGGGCCGGCCCGTCCCAGTCCCGCAGGACAGCCGGGACACCCGGGACCGGGGCCCGCCGCTGGCCGAGGCCTCTCCCCGCCACCGCCCGGTTCTCCCGGCTCGGCGGGAGCAGGGCAGGGGCTCCCGGGCTGCAGGAGCAGCACCCTCGGCCTCCGGCGGTTTTTCGGCCCTACAGCCGCCCCGGGCGAGCGGGGGGTGCCTGGGCGAGGAGCGGGGCCAGCGGGGCACAAACACACCAGAAAACAACTTTCCCTCGCCCCGGGGTCGGCGCTGCCCAGCCGAGCCCCGCGCAGGGACCGGGCGGCGGCGAGGCCCGAGCGCGGCGCTCCCCTCCCTGCCTCCCTCCTGCCTCCCGCGGCCGGCGGCGAGGGGCAGCCTCCGGGCAGGGCAGCGGCTCCCGCGGCCCCGGCACGCCGCTCGTCCCCCGCGGGACCCCCGCCCGCCGGGCCCGCTCAGCGCAGGGGGCGCCCCGGAGCCGCCTCCCGACCCCCGCGCTCTGCTCACCTTGGTGGCCATGGCGCTGCCGGCGCGGGCTGCGCTGCCGCTCTGCCCTCCCTCCCTCCGTCTGTCCGTCCCTCCGTCCGTCCGTGCCGCGGCTGCTCCGTCGGTCGGTGTGTCCGGCCCGCCCGCCGCCACCACCACTGGGCCGCGCAGGCGGCTCCTCCTCAGCGTCCCCCGGCCACCGCCGCCGCCTCCTGGGGGCCGCTGGGCGGCTCAGCAGCCAAGCCCCGGCGCTGGGCAGGCGGGGGCTGATGCAGCCGCACGGCGATGCCCCCGCCCCGACCGCCCTGTCCCCCGACTCGGCTCGGCACCCGGGGGCAGCGGGTCTCTCCACCGCCTCTCCGTCAGGGCCGCAGGGAGGGAGGCACCCACGGCGCTGGGTTATCCCCGGAGGAGCCGCCCCGCCGGTCCCCGGGGTGCGGGGGTGGGCGGACGTGCCCCCCACCCCCGATGCCCTCAGCGGCTTCGCCCTGTAGTCAGTGTTTGCCCCAAAATCGTCGTTCGCGTGGGGCAGAGGGCCCGCAGTCAGGCGTTATCGGCCCCTCGGCTGCTTTTGAACGGAAATTCCGAAGCGACTGTACAGTAAGGAAGGCGATCTTTATCCCGGCCAGGCTCCATTCGCAGCTGCCAGTGGGCTGTGCATTATCCCTGACCTGTTGCAGCTGGGCCTTGGTGTAAAGCAGTTAGCAGCAGCGGTAAGTAGTCCCAAGGAGCTGCTCAAGGTCGGTAGCGTTCCTGTCGGGTACTCTACAACTGTCTCATAAAAACTGTGACCCCACTTCATTTCCAGCCTGCAGGAGAGACGAGATGGGAGGCAAAAACAAGGGGAATATGAAAATCCAGTGATCACGCAGAGTATTGCACCATCCAAAAAGTGCAGCTTCTCAATTGTGTATGTATAGTGGTTGGCCTGGAATCAGGAGACACTTCCTTTCTGTAGAAGGAAATACATGGTGAAATTGTCACGGACACCAAGGAGAGCCCTAAGAGGCAGTTGGGAAACTGCATAGAACTCTTCATTTGTATTTCCTTGCCTACAGAAGTTACAAGCTTTTCTTCTGCTACTGGTATATTTTCTCAGTGAGAGAGCTTTATTAAGAGACAAATACTTTCACAGCAGATTTTTTTTAAGTTGGAGATAGGGAAATAATTTCTATGAAGATTTAGGATGAGGAAGTAAGAGGAAGCTGGCTATTCAGTTGCCACTACTTTTTGAGGGATTGAACTGATTAACTTCAGAAGTTTTCAATCACCTTTGCTGGAGTTTTTAACTTTTCCAGAATTCCATTAAATACAATGACTCCAACTTTGTAACATCAGTACCCAAAGTGAAACTTTTATGCATGGCCCACAAATGACACCACCTTTAATCTGAAGTGTTGTATTAAGGATCAGTTTTGCCATGTGGTCCCTTACAGATTCGTATTTCATCCACCTTAACAGCAGAATTCCCTGAGGCTGGCTTCATCTCTGTGCTAGTGGGCCCTGCTCTTCCACCTTCTTACTAACATTCTATGTTTTGATCTGGTCATTTAGTGAGCATCTTAGAAAAAGGATAGAGGTCTGAAACCCAGACAGTCAGTGTTGTCTCATTTAGGGATCTGCAACTGATAGGTATATAAAGCACCTTCTATCCCTTGTCCAGATGCTATGTTTTGCTACGTGAAATATAATCGACTTGTGGCTTTAGCATAAGCTTGAGTCTGTGTCATTTTTTACCTGTGGTCAGAACAACTGCCAGAAAAGTTTAGTCTACCACTGCTAACCACTGTGCTCTACCAGAGCTCTGCTCGCCATCTGGGAAATGAAGAACACAGTCATGATTCATTCAACCTCTATATGCTTGAAGTTTCCAGTTTACAGTTTTCCACTGTGAGGTACTCCTAAAAATAAGCCTTGCTTGACTTGTTTGAGGGACGAAGGAAATGTTAACATTTCTTTCAGCATGAGAGAATGTTCTGGGAATTTTTTTTTTTATGGGATCTTTCCAATACTATCTGCAATTAATTGCCATTAATTCTTGTGTTAAGAAAGGTGTTCCTAGGAATCACTATGGATTGCAAGTAAACATACCTTTTCTTAGCTGTAAGCTTTATTACTACTTCATGCAAAGGGCCAATTACACACAAATTGCTAATGGAATCACCTAAAATTTCTAAAATTTCCTAAATTAGTTGCTTTTCTGGTACCAAGCTGTGTCTTAGTTAATTAAAACTAGAAATTTGTTTTAGCACTAGCCATAAAAGAAATCTCAGTGGCTTCAGTGGGGTTGTTTACATACTTAAGCATTTGGTAGGTTGGAAGTGTTCTGTGTGGAGCTTATCAGTTTTCAAACATGGTTGGCTCATTATTAACTTTGTACTAAAGCCCCAATGTATGCTATAATAAATATCTCCACCTCAGAAGAAAACAATCAATAACAGAAGAAAATCCATTACCAGCACATAAGGGACTTCTCTCCACAGATTTCTACTAGGTATGTATTTTTGCAGTTAGCTTGTCTGCAGTAGCTCCCAGGAACAATTGCTGCAGCAGAATTCAGTGAGAAGTGATTTGTTGCAGAGCTTCATCAAATGAAAAGCTCCTACCAACAGTGCTATGCAAATTTTTTAATTAAAGATGGACTCGGAGAAAGGACATGGAGAACATTTGCTGAATACTGTTCTCTGCTTGGCAAGGCCTGCCCGTAACTTCAAGATCACAGAAAGGCAGTGAGTGACCTTGAATGTTCTGATTTACACAAACTTGGTGGGTAACGATAAAGAAAAAATGTTACTCAGATAGGCTTCAAACTGAAAGCCATCTGGAGAAAGAACTATGTTTTGTGTTTGTAAGCTACTGTTCTCAGGAGCTCCTTGAAGTGATGCACTTTGGATTTCTCCCTGCTAGCAGGCTGTGCCTTTAACATTACCTAGGTGGTGCACTGGGGTGACTGAGGTGGCCCTGAGGCATTTACCACAGCTGTGGAGGAATTTTGAGCAACAATTATTATCTTCAGTGGCAACAACTTTGCATATGGAGCAGGTGTCCAATACACGTATTTCCGAAGTCTCTGCAGGAGGCGTACAGAGAGCATATTGTCCTGGGTCTTTATTTTCAAAGGTGTCTTATAAAGTAAGAAATGATTTAATTGTTTTCTTGTTGAAAGTATAACAATGTGGTGTGCATGATAACATCAGTTCCACGCTACATGCTTTTAGCTCAAGATTTCTAACTCCATTAGTCAGGAAAGCCTAACAATAACTAGAGAGTAATTACAAAAACATTTCAACTATTTCTTATTTCTTTTAATTACCATGATTACCTTAGTCACCTGACACAGACCTTTTGTTTTAAGAACAGCTAGAGATTTCACATTTCCAAAGCCTTAAAATTACTGCACAAAGCAATTACTTAGTTTGCCAATCAAAAGTAGTAATACTGTATTCTTCATCTCCATAAGGCATATCTGCACACCTTTACCTACCTCTCCTCAAGAGGTTCTTTGGGTGTCATGTTTCCTCTCAGCTGACCAGCATTTCTCTTTCAGTGTTGGGTTAACACCATTTTTTTGGTGTTTCTGAGAAGTCTGTCAGACAGCAATATTGCTTCCTCCTATCTTCTGTCTCCTTCCCTGCCCCAAAATTGGACAAAAAATGATAGGAGCTGCCACATGCATGAAACTTAATGTTATCTACACAGAGCAACAAGAAGCAGCTGCTGAATCCCATTTGTGCATTGCTCTGTACAGTGTGGCATCATTTGCAAATCCTATCTGAAAAACACATTTAACAAAATGAGTTCTGAGGAAAAAAAAAAGATTATTTTCCTTTCTTTTATGTTAAGAGTATTTGGACAGAAAGGACATGAAATCTTGAATCGTATGGCATTTGCAGCAAAGCACAATTTTACCTCTCACTTACCCAGAACCTTACGTGGCAGTTTAAAATTGTGCTCAAAAAATTACAGACACATTTTCCAATTTTACTCTGTACCTGGTGCTGAAAGATCACTATCAAAACAGTAAGGCAGCCAGTCCTGAAATACTGTTGGAAATGATGAAATAATGATTGATAGGTGTATGTAATTTTTTTAGCAGTATAAGCTTTGAAAGAAATTATACAAAGAATCAGGCTTTCATGTGCAAGGGGTAAAACAGATTTCCCAAAACACCTAACACTAATATCATTCTTACTTTTTGCATTCTCTTCTGAGCTGTACACTGTTTGGTAGTATAATTATATATATATATATATATATATATATATATATATATATTTGTATATGTGCTTACATCTGAGCTAAGATACTTGTGCATGTATATATGCCATGAACTTTACTCAGTTTGCATTTAGATTTCTTTAAATAATTTATGTTAAATTGTGTTTCAGTGCAAGTGCTGCTGAGATCAGCAGGTTTTGAACTCGGCTCTCCTGAAAAATAGAATATAATTTAGTAAAAAGTACATTTTAAAAGGATAGATGTTTCCATTTTAATGTTTGCTAACTTTAGTAAAAGTGACATACCACTAGCACTATTGATTCTTACCACTACTGACCCTTCCCATCTGGAGTGCTGACTGCCTGTGGCTTAATTCCATTTTTTCTGTTATGGTGCTGTACCCTCACATCTCAGGGAACTGCAGTTTCAACAAGCAAAGCAACAGGAGTGTGATCTACTAAGTACTTCACCTAAATGTACAGGTTCATAAATGATGAGGTCCTGTCAACTTTAAGGGGCTTTTGCTTCTTAAGCTTGCACCCAAATTGTGTTCCAACACACAAGATCAGTGATTGTACTAAAGATGTAATTAATTTCTCTTAGCTGACATGTCAAGATGAAGGTCCAGTTATTCATCCTCATGAGTAGCTCACTGAGAAAAAAGATACAGAAGGCTGCAGAACTAACCTGACCTGAGCCATCTTGTGCTGGTCTCTAAGTTTCTTTGGAGCATAGCAGTGACACACTATAGGTTTGCCAGTGTAGCACCAGGCTGTGTTTTTTGGAGACAGCTTAATGAAAGTAGGATCAAATCTACGGCACTTGGCATGTATCACACCTACATTCAGATTCAGAGGGCAGCCAGTATCAAACCTTTGTAAGGCATTCTTTGCTCTGCATTGTGATAGTGAGCATGCAAAGCAGCAGACCCTATGAATAAATGCTGTGTGTCATGAGCGTATGCTTTTTACTGCAAATAAACTTATTTAAGTTCTCTCTTTATAAAAACAAGAATTACCATTTTACTGACCTGATCAGCAGGGATTGTAGATGTGTTTTATCCCTGTTTACTCTTCGCTCTCCAGTGTATGCAATGTTTGCTCACACTTTTTCCCCCATGACACAGACAGACGTTTTGGAGTAATGCTATTGTGAGTTTTCCATTTCTAACAATTCATTACTTTGTGACATCTTTTTCTGTTTTCATCAGGGAAATGTTAGGGATTTCAGGATCTGTAGTTTGCTGTGTTTCTGTATACAAGAAATTCAGTCCTGTAGCATTCGTATTATGAGATCACCAAAAGACCAAAGCAGGCCATAGTGTCCTTTACCCTTAAATCTTGTTTTGAGTCACCAATTCCATTAGAAATAATTGACAATTAAATTACATTGCAGAAAGAAGCTGCTGATCTGCCACATTCATAAGCCTATCTTTAATGAGTGCAAGTTAAGGTGATGAGAACTGCTCCAAAGCAAATGCAAAGAAATATTAATTTCCAGGAGCTGTTGTTCATCTGCATTTTCTCTTCTAGGGTTAAGGTGTCCTGCAGCTAGAGAGAGTTATGAAGCATCTTTCTTGTGAGTATATATTTCTCACTCATGTCAACCCATGTTGGATCTCTCGTGCATAATCTCTCTTCTAGCTCAGACAGGCCCAAAAGGGGATAAAGGGAGAAAGTAGAAGCTTTCCTAAATTTCATTATATTATAACTAGATTTACTCCTTTTATAAGTTTCTCCTGTGTTAAAAAAGGATCTTGGAATCTTAAGGTCCCTTTGACCCTCCTGTTTATGATTTTTTCTGCACATTGTAGCCAATAAAGTTCAGGCTATCCTAGTACACAGATAATAACGTGATGGGCCGTCTTCGCGAACCAAGAGCCGGGGAAGGTCCTTACCCGCATATGCAGATAAGGCCTTCGAGCCTGCGCAGTGGCAGCGAGGTCCTCAGGACGTAGGTTTGTTTTCAGAGTGACCTTCTCTTAGATGGATTGCCTTAAGGGCTAACGCACCATCTGCCCGGGGAGCTCCCTGATCGGGAATCGAACCTGGGTCTCAAGGGTACCAGCCCTGCGTCTGAACCACTAGACCACCGGGGGCTCCCAGATAATAACGTACAACAGAAGAAAAAGGAAACCCTGTGGATAGATAATGAGCTACAAAAGAGGCTTTGTAGGCTGCATACCTTGCATTTTTGCTGAGCAAATTGTGTGACTGTGGGCAGCTCAGAAAATTTCAAGTATCTACGATTTTCTTTTGGTAATCATTGCCTTGGATTAGGTTTCACAAAAAGCATTTTTCTTTGGTTGCAAGGCACAGGATCATTCATTAGTATGAGTCTTAACTAGCTGGCAGTTCCAAGATACTTCATAGAAATAAATATTCAAATATTTTTGAAAACTCCAGTATTACTAGCAAGACTAGCAATAAGTCTACTTGAGCATTTAATTTATTACCAGTGTTAAAATAAAAATGATACCTTAGGGATTTAAGTGCTTCATATCTTTCTGCATGTGAGTATTAAGATGTTCAAACTAGCTGACTCCTCTTTTCTTCAAATTACCAGAAATTAGGTGTAGCAATAACTACTCAGGAAAGACAGATGTAAAAAAACCTATAAATATTTCCTAGAAGTCTGACTTTTGCACTGAGGTTAAAGAGAAAAGACAAGGGGGAGCAAATTCTGTAGCTCCCTTTTCTAGAGTACAGATTTTCTTAAATTTTTGGCTGGGAGTAGAATTTGAAGCTTGCTTCAAAGATGAGCTCTAAACACATTCTGTAAATTGACAGTTCCCCTTTAAGTTTACAGAATATTCTTGTCCAAACTGTTTGAACTGAAGGGGAACACAGCAAATGCAGCACACAGTCATGTGTCCTGTTTGTGGTTAGTCACACAAAGCCAATTTTTTTAGATGCTAAGCTCTACTCTTTTTTTTTTTTTTAAAAAAAAAAAGAAAAAAGACTGAACACAGCTGCTTTTGACATCAGAAACAGTCACTGAAGAAATAAGGAAGCACTGTGATATCAAACTAACAGCTGACATTTAGAAATGACTGCAGTGAGTTTACTTAAGGGATGCTGAGGACAAGAAAAAGAATACCACAAAGTACCTTTCCTCACTTGTTTGAACTCAGCCTGTGCCTTTTTTCAGCATATGACATCATTCAGTTTGTCTCTGATGATGTGTTTACCCAAAAGGTGTTCTTTATCAAGAGGTTGCTGGTGTTTGCCTATCACTGCTGCATCAGTCCATGGTTTTTACACGAATAAAATACTGTTGGTACATTTAGTGTTGTCACAAAATTAAATTAAAGTTACATTGAAAGGATATCCCTTAAAGTTATAATAACAAATGGAAGAGAAAATGTGACTGTAATAAGACATTTAAAAAACCTAAACAAACAAATACCCATTAAGCACTGCAGTGAGTGTTAATACTTTTAGTATTAGCTAATATTTTTATTTTTCTTTTGTGAATCTTCTATTTCCAGGCTTTGATTTCCACCATAAACATGCAGCATCCACCCTGCACCTTTGTGAGGTAAGACTGTATTGTACCTTTATAGCTTTATCATGGTATGGTGGCAGTCCCTGGCCATCCTAATTATGATCATGGCCTTCTGTGTGAAGGGCTGTACCTGCACTGAACATTTGGCCCTCATTTCCAAATAGTGAAACCTGTCTGTCATGTTTTCCAGCTGCCTCATTCTTTGGCTTGCAAGGCAAATTCAAAGCTTTAATTCCACATCAGACCCAGGGGTTTCTTTTCGCTTAAATGTTTAATGACAATGAAAATGAGTAGAAGAGTTTCCTAGAACTTTTTCAGGTCCGCAGTGTCTCTGCAGAGAAGCAAGCCCTGAACTCCACAGACCATCTTGAGCCAGTCAGGCAGTTGCAACACAGATAAAAATCAGGCCTTTCCCTCATCTTGATGCCTACAGAGCATTCCTAACCTGCTGACTTGTTTTTCCCAGCTCACAGAAACTCACTTTTGATTGCACCCTCCAGGCCACTTCTTCCATTGCTAATCTCTTCACTACTGCTTAGCACTCTCCAGCCAAACCCTGATGAGCTTCTGTTTTGACCCCAGCTGGCAACAACAATTTGATGGTCTTTTTTCTCAGGCTACAGCTGCTTAGCAGCTTCCTTGCACAAAGCAGTTCTAACTGCAGACTCCTCCTCAAGGACAGATGATTTATAGGCTTAAGTTCTCCAGACTCTCAGTCACATGATTTGGGGAAGAATGGGAATAGGCAAGGAGGAACTTCTGGAAAAAGATTTTTCACCTGGAGCTAAGAGATGTTCCCTGACAGAGGCAAATACATTCATGTGTATCCTATGCCCAGTGAAGCAGCCAAATGTGCTTTCTTTAAACAAAGAGGACTGTTCCTTTAACTCACCCATTGAAATATCCAGATCTGATCCACCAGGGATATCTCCCATCCATGTAGATGCTGTTATTCCCATTGCACCAGCTGACTGCCTGGAAACATCTCTGCAGCCAAATCTACAGTGGTTTCTGCTGCAGCAATTGCTGCTGGCTCACTGTCTTCAGCCAAATGCCTCTGGCTGTGTTACAGCCTCGGATTTTGTATTCTAGAGTAATTTTCTCTCATTTCCTTCTATGTAAGATGTTAAGTCCCCCTTAGGAGTGTGTTGTCTGAAGGGAAATCTTGACTTCTCTTATGTTTAATTACAGGGGATGTGAGAAGGGACACTTCAGGTTGTTTTCAGCTGAGTTCCTCTGACACCATGCCTCCTTCAGGTATCTCCATTAAGCAGCAGTTTTTGCTCCAAGTGTGTTTCCAGTATAACTGACTCTGATAGCTGTTATTCCTACGAGTTGGCTTCTGGGACAACAGACAGAGTAACCTAATAGCATTTATTATTTTTCCTCCCTGCTTAGCAAAGTGCAGGTTTCACGGTATCAAAATAGTTGGAATGTTACCATCCTGTGGAAAAGTTAAACCAGCAGATTTTGCTGTGGATGTTCAGTAAGCCAGTCAAACGAGGAAAGGGGGTGTAGTCTCCTTTTAGATAAATTGCTGTGCATTGAAGGTCTTTGTTGGCTCAGTGACAACCTGAATCAGCAGAGAGCTGAGGCCTGGCAGGGATGATACTGCTGCACTTTGCTCTCTAAGGCTTATTCTCTGCCACCAGTGGCAGAAGTGTGTGGGGAAGTGCCCTGCTTGTACTAGGGGCTGAAGGTCATTTTAAAATAAAAGCTGGAAGTATAGTATCTTTTCTGTGTGTTCATGTCAGCTTTGTGGTTTTGCACCATTATTTGGCCCTTCTTTCTCTTAAGTAGAAAGTTGTCTCCACAGATGAAGGATGTCACAGTATTCCTGTTTAAATCAAATTGGTGTCTTATTGGTCAAACAAGAAGCGAACCGTATCCTTATGGCAGAACAGCTTGTGGGGTTCTCCATAAATTCAGCACAAGTGCTCCCAGCAACAGTTACTGATTCTAATACCACATGGTCACAAAGTCTCTGGAACTGGCACGCTGCTGTTGCTCTGAACATCACTCCATGCAGAATATACCTGTGCTAATACCCACAAAACAGAACCAAGAGTCATCAGTACTCATTGGATCACCAGAAATCCCAGATGTTTGCCAGTCTTCTGTGACTGCCTGTATTGGTAGGCTAAATGCAATCACTGACACTGGTAAACCATCAGTTTTTTCTCTGGCTCCATTTTGGCCCATGCTAACTAGTACCCTCTGAAATCACTTATTGGCACATTTTAAGGACAATAATATCATAGAGACCATTCTCATTTGTAGCTGCCACTCTGCCTTAGAGGCTGAACTATGCCATCCCAATCAGCCTCTGTGCCTACACACACACTGGAATTCCCAGGGCATACACTTTGCTTACTAGCTTACACTGGTGTATACAACCTACTATAGCAGAGATCCTGACTGTGAAAACTCAGCAATAAGCTTGGGTTTAGACAAGAAGGATAAAGTTCTTGGATAGTCTCAGTTTTGCAAGAGTATGGGTGAAACTGCTCGCATTTTAGATGTTTTCTTGTTTAACCTACCACATTTTGACTACCAGAAATTCCTCCAGATAATACTAATTGATGAAGACCTCAGCAGAAGAGCTGTAATGATGTTTTATGTAGAGCAGTTGAGAGGGAATAAGTGAGATTTGTCTAGTGTGTAATCTTCTCTGTAGTTTGAAAGACAAAACTTTAATGGGTGCTCATTCTGTGGATCTGGTAGGGTATTTAACTTGAAAGTTAGCGTGTAAAGACATGCAAAAGCCTTTTGGACTGAGTGGAGATTCTGGATTCAGCAGCTTAGACTTTGGATTTATGAACGGATGGATACAACTGACAGGAACAAAGTGTGAAAATGAACAACAGGATTTAGGGTTTCTTAATACTAAGACTGATACAAGATTTTAATTGGCAAAGAGAATATGTGTCCTACAAAATGTCCTAGGCTAGAAAGCTAAAAAGAAATACACACTAACAGCTATGCTTCCATAAAAATTCAAAGTAGCTATTTGAAGTACTGTATATCTATTTTCAAACACATATAGTTCAGTAGATAATAGTGTACTTGCCAAAGCCTATAGAAAAAGCTAGAAAATTATATTGTGAAGTTATCCTCCTTTGAAATAAATTACAAAGGAATAAATTTGTAATAAATTAAAAAGGAACAAATTTGTATTAAATTACAAAGGAATACTAATTTTCATATTTTTATTACAAAGCTTGACTTGGATAAACTAAGCCGTGAAATAACTTAAAATAGCTTTTCAGTCATTTCTTTGGTGATATGAGCTTTGAGACCTGCATAATTGAGTAGGAAAAATATGAAAAGCTGATATATAATTTGTTTTAACTAAGATGAGTTTCATAAATTTGCAGAGCCAGTTTTCAGAAGATGTAGGGGGTTGTTTTTTTCTTTTTGGGAAAGCTTAGAAGTATTGACACTAAATTCTGCTAAATGAACAATGATATCTGACACTGACCTGATAATTTTTGTGAGAAAATATTTCTGCTTACAAGATTTTGGAGAATTCTCAGTTTCAAATCCCTTATAAGCTGGAAATTTTTCCCTAACATTCTTTCAAAACACACCCTTAGGTGAAATCTTTGAATCTGTGACTACTGCTGCTAGATTTACATTTTCAAAAGCTATTCTGCTGATAGAAATGGACAGGAAATCTTAGTATGCAGCTACTTAGATATAGGGGAGAATAACATACTAGGGCAATAAAGGAAATCTTAATATTTGGGCTACTGAAATAAACAGGGTAATAACAAAATCTACCATAAATGGGGAGGAAGTCATAGTTGAGAAACAAGCAGGTACTATCTATTCTAGATAATGGATAAGCCACAGCCTAATGGAAAGAAAGAAAATGTCAATTCTTTACTACAAAACTCGGCATTTTGTCTTTATTAAACAATGTGCCTACGCTCCCATAGCATAGCATTTCCTTTTACATATGTTGAAAGCAGAACAGGATGGGGGATGAGGCTTCAGAAGATAGGAAGAAAGGCTGTATAATGCCAATTTTGAACAGAGGAAAATGGGGGAAGCAGCTAATTATAGTCTTTTCAGTAGGAGGAAACCACTTGGAAGAGTCTTGGCCCTTTGGGAGAGACTGGGAAGCGAGGTAGCTGTCAGGATGGCTTTACAGAGTGGTCCCAGCAGACAAAGAGCATCTGTCTAGGCAAGGAAAGGAGGTCACATTTAAAAGCAAACTAGCTAGGGTAGAGACAAAGACTGATCCTAATCTCTTAGATATGTTAAATCTGTTGTAAGTAGCATTTACCATTGGTTTGTTTGGGAGTCGGGGGAGTGGGGGTGTTAAGAGCATGTTAGCCCACATTTTTTTAAACATGACCTGTTTTCCTCATCTGGGCAGACAACACGGATTTTTTAACTCTTTCGAAGGGAAACAAACAAACAAACAAACTCCTATCAGGCAAACCGGTAATTTATGTGGGAAACAGATATGTTCTGAGTGGATTTCGGTCACGTTTTTAGTAACATATTTCAAAGAAGATTAAAGATTAAATATTTAAATGTGGTCATGATGCTTCATCTGAGCGAGAAGTTCTGCAGGAGGCCGGCTGGGAGCACAGCTCAGAGACACTAATTGGGCCCTGACCCAGTATATTTCTCACCTGGGAGGAAGTCTCCTGTTTGGGGCTTTGAAGAGAGCTCATTATCAAGGCTACTGAATATCACAACGTAGGATGGGGAGCCTAATAACTTCATACTGACGTTCCACTACCCTTCTGCAATATCTTTCTTCTCAAGTTGCTACGGTGTTTTAGCTTGCACTGCTCATCAAGGAAATGGAATAAAACTGTTTCCTCGTAGTTAACCCAGGTGCAGAGATGTTACAAGAGTTTGTGACCTTTGCTCAGGCTAGTGATTGCTCACTCGTTTCTTACCAGTAGCAGTCAGCTGGACTGCTCATGTGTTTTAAGTGCTCATCAACATGAGTAAGGATGATACTCCCCAGCCCAAACGTCTGGTACACAAGATTGCATGGGAAGCATGTGGAAGAGCTGGCAGTAAACTCCTGATTCCACCACCTCTGCTGATCAAATAGGCAAAAGTTCAGCAGTGTTATAATATGAAGTCATATATTGCAGTAACACCAAATTGCAAGAGGTAACACATGAATATATAAAAGAAGGAAAAAAGGACCCATGGATAAGCATTGCCCAAATGTGTACACCCTGGGTAGGGCAACAGAATTCTGTCCACTATGTCCTCTCTGTGACATTAGTAGTTTTTTGGACGGAGGAGCTGGTCCCACAAATTATTCTGTGCCATCCAACAGCCAGAACAAGACTTTTGAGTGCAGATGTTACTGGACAAGAGAAACCAGATGCCTGCCTGGATTTACTGAGTTAAAATGTAGGTGGATGGAATCTACCTCTGAATAAAAGTTCTTGGTTCTGGACTCATGAACAAACTCTATAAAGTAAACATAGCCTAATACACAGTATTAATCATGTAATATTTTATGATAATCTTGAATTAATATACTTCCCAAACAAAAAGTTTCTATAGGACTTCAAATTCTCAAGAACTGCAGAATTTTTAAGTGGGGGGAAAATACGGTAGAAGAGACCATATGTAAATTCAAAGTGCTAATACATTGACAGTGGTTTAGCCACAGAGTTGTAGCTATCTCACAAAGTGCCCTGTATCAGCTCCACCCCGGACTTGCGGCAGATAATTTGTCCCCACAAAAGACAATGCTGCCATAAAAGATCTGCTCCTCTCTTGCCATTGAAAATGCTAGACCAGATGCTGGCATGGGAGGCAGCAGCTTTTTATCCAGGGCCATCTCCAAGGAGGAGAATTAAGGCAGGGCACAGCTTGCTAATTTTCATTTTCCCTGTTCTCAAGTGCGAAGTATGTTTCTAAGTTTATGGTAATGATTTCTCGAGGAGACTTTTAAAACTCAGAGTTTTTTGTCATATGTGAGACTGAAACAAAGCAATATTATTTGTGAGATAAATGCTAATTGTTCATTATAAAAACTTTCATTATAAAACCCTTTTGGCTTTGCCTGAGCTTGATGGAATGCATACATTTGGATTTATAAAAGCAAAGAGAGGTTTTGACTACAGGAAATTTCTTTTTGCACTTAAATAGTGGTTCAATACAAAATAAATTGTTTTACATTCTCACAAACTTCAGGAAATTGAAAACATCTTAATCCCCCCCCCAACTCTTCATTTTTTCATAATAGCATAAATAAAGCTGAAGGTTTGTTTTTGTTTTGGTTTGTGTTTTGTGTTTTGTTTGTTTGTTTTTGTTTGTTTGGGGGTTTTGTTTGTTTGGTTTGGGTTTTTTTTACATGGAGACTTTACAGCCTGGGAAGCAAAAGAATTCTTGAATTAATCACGTTCAGCAATCTACTGGCATGGATACTGCTCAAACACCACACTCTGCTGAAGTCTACACTCTTCATGTTGATTCTTAAAACTAGACATTATGTGTTACTTTTTGTAGCCAAAGAGGCCTTGCACAGATTTATCTCGACACTGGGAACCTTCACATAGTTTTAGTCTCACCCAAGCTGACAGACACTCCTTTACTCGCTGTGGACAAGCTTTGGATCAAGTCTTATGTGGGCCACAAATCAGAACTGTTGTTGGGCAGACAGATTAACCTCTTTTTGTTGAAGGGAGCATGACTCAGTACAATGAGCAGGCAGTTGTTGCCTGCCAACAGGCAGAGCTGTCTTTTTATGAAATTTAAATTGATTGCCCTTTAAACCCACCAGTTTTGCAGAAGGCTGCAGAGTTAGGTTATTGCTGTCCATAGACTCTCCTACGTGGCAATCAGGGAGGTATAGTGGGATAAGTCCTGTATTTCCTGACTTCTTACAGTTCCTAAAACAGTGACTAACAGCAGTGATTTGTCAACTTTTAATGCAGTTTCCCCTTATTGCCCTCCTCACCCAGTCCTCTCCGGGGGGAGAGCTGGCATGCCACAGCAACAGCAGTTCTGCCCAGAAAACAGAAACTTGTGTGAGCAACGAGGTCATGGAAGCTCGTGAGAGCCAAACCCTCATTTACAGCAGCACTGATGCCTACAAGGTGCTGGCCAACCCAGCGTTGTCTGTTCTCCCGGAGCACAGGGGTCCTGTTCATGCAGGGACAGGTAGTTTTGCTTG
Source organism: Lophotriccus pileatus (assembly GCA_035583135.1). NCBI lineage: Eukaryota > Metazoa > Chordata > Aves > Passeriformes > Tyrannidae > Lophotriccus > Lophotriccus pileatus. The sequence continues at coordinate 53,435,555 of JAWWES010000115.1, forward strand.
CTGTGCTATCTCGTCTCTACTTCTTTGCTTTTTGGATAACTTATTTTTGAAGGTACTTACAGTATTACAAGATAATTTATTTTACAGAATATCACAGAGAAGTATTGTATAAATATATGCAGCTACCCATACCTACTCTGGTAAAAACTTCATATGCACTTTAAAAACTCTGGAGCATGTTAGGGTTTCTTAGGCATTTTGTTCAAATACTATATTTTTAAGAGGGATACACCATTCTGTGATCACAGAAATATGACTGAATCCATCCTTAAGGTAACTGCATTAATTTTGATAGGTCTACAGCAACATTATATTCGATCGCAAGTTTTCAAAACCAAAATCTTAATGTCTCACCATCTTTGCAGTGGCAAAGAAGGGGAAAAAACCCCTCATGGTTTTTGGCCAGTCACTGCTACCCTTTACAACTTAATTTCACTGCAGTTTGCATTACTTTTGAAGGTAGCATGTATAATTATAATTTGTTGAGCTGGATGTTAATAGCACCTATCTGGCCTCAGACATGTAATGGAGCTGTGCTCTTAAGCCTTGACAAATTGTTATTTAATCCTAATCTTACAATTAAACTCTAGCTGTGTGCTCTGTATTGCTGACCTCTGTATTGCCTTTCACTTTAGAAAAACCCCTGAGCTGTGCCAGTGAGCTTGTTGTCAAGGTCACTTCCACTCTGGCCAACATCTCCTCTTCACCTGAGGGCTGACACCCAGAAAAACACTCAGTGATTCATCACTGCAACCTGGAAAGATGCCTAAACCATGAGTTTGCTGCTATTTCATCACGTGCTTTGCTCTGGATTATAGGCCATTTCCTTTTCCCAGCTCTTTAACTCCGATGGGTCAGCAGGCATTTAATCCACTCTCTGCTACTCATTATTTACATATCCTCCCTAGATATGGCTGCACTGTGTGTGTGGGTGTATGTGTGCACGCAAGTGTTTTAATAACTTGCTGGCTGAACTTCTTCATGAAGTGAATCACACTCTTCTGCCAAATCATTCCTCCACCCATCAGCCAATGGGGCCTATTCATGCTATTCTGATGCAACAATCACAAATAAGGACCACGTGATAAGGAATTCAGGAGCAGCCTGAAAAACATGGTGACAAGATCGTGCCTCCGAGAGAGAGAGAGAGAAGCAATCTATACTGGAGCAACGCAAATACGCAGGGCTAGCATCCCGCATGGTTGCTAGTGCTGAACTTCATCCGTAAAACAATGTTGGCTGTCCCCTATTTTTTCTCTAAGTTCCTTGTACTCTCATCCCTACAGAGAGACCTGCTGAAGAAAATGACCCAGTAAACACAAGTAAACCCAGAATATCTGACTACTTTTCCCAACATAATATAAATTCTTCAAATACACATTTTCAAATAAGCTCATCTTACATGTAGGGATTAAATGAAAAATTTTCCAGAAGAATCCTGCACTCAGCACATAGAAATCTCAGAAAAGGCATCTCTTGACAGCTGCTATGATGCCTGGCACAAATACTTTGGAGGAAGCAGCAATTATTATACACAATAAGAATTTATATAATTTAGATTATAATTAGATTTACATGAGGAGAAATAGTTTTGATACAGATCCTTAGGAAAGTGTCAACATTTCTTTTCCATGAAATCATATAGCAGCTTTCAAGGTTACATCCAGTAGAGGCAGTGAGAATGTAAACACAAATCTTGAATTTCACTCTAATGACCTACATAGCTTTAATCAACCTTCACTGCTATATCTGTATGCATCTGTTTCAGACTGGGTTTATGCATAATTATAAAACATATTACAAAGAGACCTTCAAAGAATTTCATAGTATCTCTGCATATTTAAGTATCTCAGAACTGTCCTGACTGGCAAATGACATCATTAGATGCAAACCAGAGCAAAATTCAGGATGTCTGATAAAATATTTCTTTTTCACAAGCCAGTGGAGGAACTTCAATGTCAGACACATCCTGAGAAGATAGATGGTATCCTGCAACTAAGAGGCCTCTATTCTATAAAAAAAGCATTTCCCTTTCCTACCTTCTCCACTCATCAGAACTGTATTGCTTACTTGGGGAAAAAGAATTGAGAGATGGGGCTATTTTTGAACAATATCATGCTAAACTTAGGTTAACTCCTTGTTTGCCCTGGGGCGATATGCCAGAGGGATCAGGAACTAACTGTTAGCACCGCATTGTTACAAGGTTGGCAGAACGTACTGTGGAGGCAGATGGATTCACTCTGAGGGAACTTTTACTTTGCCATCCTCTGAAAGGACAGAGGACATTCCCTTGCACTGTGTGCAATCAACCAACTCATCCTTTCCACGAACAAATTGGGCAGAAGTAAGGGCTGCTGAACTGAAGCAGCTTCTCTTGTTTCATTGGGAGCATTGTGAAACCACTTCATGCTGGATCCAAACCCAACCCTCTTTGCTGTCCCACTACTGTTTCTGTCTAATATAAATTATTAAAAAACAAACATAGGCATTAACATACATCATTCCATACAGCTTTTATTCCCTCTACTCTTCTGCCTTGTATCCCAAACTGTTTACTGGAGACTGAGTTTCCTGAAAACTAGTTCTCAAATCCAAATTTTTATGTTGCCTTTTATATTGCCACAGTGCATTGTAACTAGAAGGTGTATCAGCACTTTGCATGCTATGCACGATCCCTTATCAAGCCACCTGCCCAAATCTCAGCAGATCGGAGTAGTTCAAACAGGCCAGCATGCTGAAAGTATGCTATTAATGTTGCACTTCGCTTTATTTGTGAAAGAATTACAGAATCACACAGAATCAACTAGGTTGGAAAAGACCTCTGAGATAATCAAGTCCGACCTAACGCCACCTTGTCAACTAGGCCATGGTAGTAAGTGCCACATCCAGTGCCATACCTTCTCTGAAGTAATTCTTGCCACCACTGTCACCATTTGCTATACTCACTAGAGTTTGGCTGTAATTACTAAATTCATTTTTAGAAGGAGGTGATTATGATTATTGGTACTTAAATGGAACATACACCTTAAGAATTAGATTTCCTTTTCAACTGAAGAAAGTTTTTTGACAGAAAGCACAAAAGTAGGTATTTATTTATAAATTTAGGTATTCTAAGAACTATGGTACCCTATATGCTAAGAAGCATTTTCAGCTCTTCCCAAAGTTGTATGCTTATGGTTATGCTGACATGAATTTGTTTTAATTAAGCTATACTGATGATTTTTGTGTTTGAAGAAACATAATTTTCCTCATCTTGACTCCTACCCTTCTAGTGGAGTTCTCAGATTTTATACTTTGTTACACACTTGAAAGTTTTAGAGAACTATTTTCCTGCGATTATGTAGAGTACAAATTATAGTGAAAACACTCCAGATAGGCTTACATAGGGTCTGAAGAAACTGCAGTTGCACAGAAGGCCAGCTGGAAAGAAGCAACTGACTTATGGGAAAAACAGCTGTATTCGATCTTGAAATGGATCACCAAGGGGGACAAGAATTTCCAGCTTGGGTGCAAGGAAACAAAAGTAATTTGGGGTAAAAGTTACAGCATATATTGTCTGTATGTTGGAGTCCCTTTAAATAGATACCAAAAGTATCAGTATAAGAGATAATAGATACTGATGCATTTAAACGCATCCTAAAAATCGTGAGTTTCCTGGTTTTGTTTAATCAAAATGTGTCATATTTTATTTGGTTTAGATGTCTAGTAATTGCTGGTTTTAATCAGATGCATGCAGCTGGATCAGACTTGTTTCAGACCAGTATTTTCCATTTGCCTCACATTAGTCACTTTTGGGAAAGAACAGCTTTCTGGGACTTCAGACCCTTTGTTCCAGGGTCATCTCTTACTGACACAGAGTCTGTTTAGACAGAGGTTTTTTAGACACAAGTATTGCATAAAGCATAAATATAGCACAACACCCTCAGTGACTGTCAGCTCAACGACAGAACTGAGTGCTTCTGCTAAACAAAGCCAGGAAACAGTCAAAAGTATCCTGGAATAAAAGCGCAGGAGGACAATGAAGGTGACCTTTTGGTCACCTCATATTGTCAGGGCCAGGAATACAAGCCTCCTAACTTTATTTAATTCAAGCATTATACTTTCCTCTGGCAAGTTCATTAGATTTAAAAAAGTCACACATTAAAAATGTAAAGCAGTAAATTTTTAAAATTTTTTGTGCACATCAAGTGACACTGTAAGAAAATGATTTCTAATATTGCCGTTCACTGCATTTTAAAGTATGTTATTCTTTCCATGAGCAACTCCCTTATGGAGAGGATGGATTTCATCTGTACAAGTTCCAGTCTGGACTGAAATCTGGCATCAAACCATCCAGATTCATAACTCAAACCATCTGGATTCATAACATTAATAATACTGATCAAAAGTATGCAATGCTTTCAGAAGAGCTATTTTCATCTATTGAGTTAACACTGTAACACATTTCCCTCTCCTTGTCATCTTGCAAAGTATGGCCAAGGAGAGTGCTCAGAACTCGGATGCGAAGTGGATCTTGGTGTCTTGTGGGTTCCCATGTGCTCCAAATTATGGAGGCTGGAGGAGAGCCCTGATGTGCTTCTTTGCCAGCCTTCTGCAGGTACACACAAGTCCTCTGTCCCAAGGTATGAGCACTCCAATAGACCCAGAGAAAGCTGTCATGGCACAGCACACTAAGCCCGAGGTAGTCCTCTCCTGCCCAGCCGTGCCAGTCTTGGGGGCACGCTCCTCCAGGCAGCACAAAGCAGCTGCAGTGCAGGAGAGGATCTGGCTCTCCAATTTATGGCAGGAGCACACACTGAACTCCTTCTCAGGGCACCAGGAGCGAACAGACGAGGTTGTGTTCACTCACACACAAGTGAGTATTTATTCGGTCCTCTGCAGACTGCCTCTCTCACAGGCACCCGCCTCCCAGCTTCCCGTCTCCTCGAGCAGGAGAGAAAACACAGGAGCACAAGCCAAGGACTCATGAGCTTCAGTTTAACTGCTGGTATTGACTCACTGTTTGGCCTTACTTAGTCGTTTAACCTCTCTGTCTTTAGTTCCCTCGCTGAGAAAGGACAAAGCATCTGGACTGGACTGGGCAAGACTGCTCTCCCAAGGGCTATTTCGGAGAGCAGAGGTAGCAGCTCTCTTCCCAGGGCAGCCAGTTTGCAGCAGGGACAGAGCAAAGTACAAGGGTCAGAGTGGCGCTGTGACTCAAGGTATACTGCTGCTAATCTTTAACCTCTGAAAGCGATTTTCTTGAGCTCCAGCAGCACAGCTCCCTGCAGCTAGTATAACGTAGACTCCAAGCTATTTTGTCTGTCTTTCTGTTGCAACAAAGAAATCATGGCTTACCAGTGCTTACCAACAGTGTGATCCCCCCAGTTCAAAGATGGTGGCTGGCTGCCACATTCCCCTTGGAAAGAGGTCACAGAGAGGTCTGCAGGTAGGACTAACAGGCCAAGCCTCGGACAATGAGTGGCATTTGAAGGAAGGGAACTTCTCCGCCTTGGAAAATATACGTGTCCTTGCTGCCAGCAAGGGACCTTGTATGAAGCAACCATCATACCAACAAACCTACTACGTGAGAGGCAAGTAGTGCTGCCCAAATGGCTGAACCAATACAGAATGAAGATTTGTGTCACTGTGTTGTGGCTTGGAGAATTTCCTCCTAGCAAAATTTCAAAATTCTGTGACTTTTGGTGTGGGTTCTTCACTGCCATATGTGTCTCATAATGTGACTAGTAGTATAACATTGTGGTTTTATTATTATTAACAACAATGAATAGTAGTTCCTTTTTTTTTCTTAGTTTTTAGATTTTAAAATTCTGGTACAGTGGCATTTCTTTCTCAGCCATAAAAAATCCCCAAGGATAGAGGTTGTCATTTATCATTTGGCTGCAGGAGCCAAAGGAAGCTTAACTGACCAACCCAGTGGCTTTTGACAAAAGCAGGAAAGTTGCCAACACAGGCACTTGCCAATATTAACAGATAAAAGAGACAGGAAAATATTTCAAAACACCAGTGAAGACATTGAAATTCTCTTTAACTGTGGGATGTCTTTCTATATTTATTTAGCCAGGATGAAGGTAGAAGACAGAGCTGTGCAGTTCTGGCCAACATAGCTACTCTTGAATACTTGAATACTTGCCAGGGCACAAACTGGCTGGCTGCTTTATAATTCCTATTTCTCTTGCAGGGATGCAGCAATGAACTGTCCAGCAAGGGTAGAAATCAGAACTTGGCCATGTGTGCATCCCACACATGTCACTCTCGCAGGGCACAATCCATATGCAGGAGCAGTGATGGGCAAAGACTGTGCTGGGGGCTTGCTCTGGGGAGGAAATGCACTTGGGGTGGGCTAGGAACAGAAGACTTGACTTCTTTTTTTCATCTCCAAAAGAAGCCAGAAGAAGAAAGCCCAAGGTTGGCCTTGGAAAGCATACTTCAACTCCCTGCTCCAACATGGCCTTACTCAGATGCTTCACAGGAAGTCAGCAAAGAAATTTAAGCACTAGTCACCTATTTATGCACATGCATTCCTACCAAAATTTCCAAAGCAGGTAGAAGGTACCCACTATCTTTTCAGAGCTGGTCTTTATTAGCTGGGTGTGACTGCACTGGTGTAGAATCAAAGGCACAAACAGTCCATCTCCAACACTTGAAGGGAGGTGATGGAGGAGCCCCACCACACTCACCACCTTAGCATAGGACCACAGGCAGACTGAGCAGGGGTAAAGGTGCATTGAGCTTGTCATGGGTTTGGAAAGGTTCCCCCTCTCCAGGGGTTGTAAGTAGTTTCTCCAGATGAATTTCCAGAGTAAAGCCAATCAGAAATTTTGATAACGCCTTTGCCAATTACATATTTAAGAAAACGGAAGAGAAGGGTGGTGGAGCAGATGAAATTGGGAGCCATGTGAGGGAGGGGTGGCAGACCCCAAAGAGGGCCAGGTCTCCCTCCTTCCCTGGCCCTGGGCCGGGGGCAGGGACAGCACTGAAGCTTCCCTGACCAGAAATGTAATAGAGTGAAGGAAAAAAACTTTAAAGAAGAACTTGGACAAGACATGCTGCAAAAAGAATTCCAGCTGGAGAGATAATGGAGCTTTCAAGGTCAGAGCTGGCAGCCGAAGAGGGAGAGAAGCTGCGAAGGGGGGAGAACTCCTTTGCCGCGGGGGGGGGGGGGGGGGGGGG
>JAWWES010000115.1:53442827-53498942 GCA_035583135.1 Lophotriccus pileatus
CCCCGCCCCCCCCCCCGCCCCCCCCCCCGTCAAGTCTCTCCCTTCAGCAGGGAAAAAGACTGAAAATTAAAATCCCTGCCACCTGTGGAAGATTATTGGGGTGAGGAGACCCCCTTCTAGTTCACGGAGGAGCCTACACTGGAATAGGTGGTTGCATGAGGAAACTGAGATTCCGTGGAAGGCCTAGATGAAACAGTCTTGCTGGACTTGTGGTCCATAGAGAGACCTATGCTGGAGAGAGACGGCCCAGGTAGGATTTGTGTGATCCCAGTGAGGGATCCATGCTGGAGAGGGACCCATGCTGGTACAGCTGAATTTGTGACCCCAAGGGACAGCAGAGAATGGAAGAACTGTTGCCCTGAGGGATGGACCCACATTGGAGAGGTCTATCAAGGACTATTCCCGTGGGAAGGGACCCCCCAGGAAACAGGAGTGGTCTCCCTAGGCAAACCCACAACAGTGCTACCAGAAGAACAAGTGTTAACCATTTAGATGTGACAGTGACAGGTACTGAACCAGCACCTCAGGCAACACTGACAGACCCATACTGCAGGCTGAATATCCCAAAGCAGCTGCAGCTCAGGGAGTTCAAATGGTGCTAAGCTCCTACACAGAAGTCAAAGAGTCCCTTACTAGCTTTAGTCCCAGGTTTTGCCACCCCTTGGGGAGGTTACTATGACACATCATACCATAGTACCCCCAGCAAGGGACCGTGGTGCAGTCTGCTGGCAGAAATTCTTGTCCCTCGGCTTCCCCTAGGCCTCTTTTTGCTGAAAGAATGAGCTGGTCTTAGGTAATGTTTCAGATCTCGCATTTAGAGAAGAAAAGCCAAAGCATGCTGCTTAAAAACCTGATTAAAAGATATTTCAATGACTAATATGTCACATGGGGAGATACCCACTGTCTATTTCAGAAGTAGGGCTTGGGCAAGCTGTTCTTCACAGAAGATACACTTCAATAAAAGGATTTCACCAATACTGTGTCCAAAGTAATGGATTATGTGCATTAAATCCCATGAATTTATAGTATGAAAAAATGTACTAAATACTACTGCATAAATTCATGTGCTTATATCAAATACATAGATAATTATGTGAAAAAACCCTGCAATCTGCAATATGAATGTTGTCCAGCCCCATGCGGAAGGACATTCTGCTTCACAGTGGGTTTGCAATCTGTTAGGACTCAGGTTGGCTCAGAAGTGCTAGTTACTTAACAATCTAACATTTGGGAAGGCAGGAATTGCAGCAAGAGAGAACAGCAAAAAGTTTGGCAGAAAGAAAACTGAAAATCCAGGCTCAGAAGTAAAGTAAAAGTGGGATATACTAATGATCTTACTTTGTTAATCTGAAGTTCTCTCTTGCAAATACATCCTGAAGAGAGAAGACACAACATAGACGAACTGCACCTTGAGAAGACAGAATACATATGACAAAACCCTTTCTAGCATCTACAGCTTGTCAACTACAGAAGGTGGGTTTAAAATACTTTCTCCATTAGATAAGTAAGCATGGCTTTCTTTACTGTGTTTTATAAGAACCCAGAGGGCGTTTTACTAAGACAGAGAAAACACCGTAGGCATGACTTACTGAGCACAGCAAAATGATAAGGAAAAGGTCACAAATAAGTCCTGGTAAAAATAAAGCTGTTTCAGAGCACAATGTTTTGGGTGTTTTGCTGAGTCTCTTCTGCAGAGACTCTTGACTGAGCCTCAAATTCCCTAATTTGGAAAAAAATGGTTATATAGCACCATTAGTGCTGTACACAATCTAAACCAATAACCTCTGCTGAGAATAACTTGGGAAACTCATTTATTCTGCTTCTATTCACTGCTTTGAGAGATAACAACACAAGCAACCCCAAGGCAGCCAAACCCTTCTTGCCCCAGTCTCTTGCTGCCTGAGGAAAGCCTGAGCATTTCTGGCAGAGCCTCCCAGCCTTGGTGGTCAGGCTTTCCTGCCCTTCCAATCACAAAGTCTTATTTCACTAAAAGCAGGCACAAGAGGAGAGGAAAGAAAAAGCATGAGCACAACTAAAGCTCTCTGGAATACACCTGCATTAGCTGGAACCCCTGTGGGTTTATAAAAATGCACTCTAAGAGCACATAACACATCAGAGGCTGAGCACAAGGCTGGGGTGACAGATACTGGCTGTTGCCACCACTGCACAAATATCAGGGCGCCAGAAGTGCAAATGACACGTACAGTGTTTCTAGGCCCTAATTTACAGCGCAGCTTCCCATGCAGGCCCTATGAAAGTGCCACACAAACAGTCATCTGTCCACGCTATGGTGAAGGATACTCTATGGAGAGATTAATGTATGCTCTCTCAGCCTCTGCTGAAGAAGGTTTTGTACATTTCTACATTTAAATGAACACTTTGATGGTTAAAACTCCGTAGTTTCTTGCACTTGCTCAAAAGCAGGTACTCCAGTTCCGCTGAAAAGCCCAGGTAGGCTAAAAGGAATTCCTGTGGTGTTTGCCTAGGGACAAACCTCAAGAACAGATTGAGGCTAAACACGTTTTTCTTCAGTGATTTAACTGGATGCGAGTCCTGGAGAAAGCTGGAAACAGCCCAGGGAGTCCTGAACTTTGCTCCTCAAGAGGAACCTGTATATGATCTGCAGGGAGTGCTGCTCTCAAGAACTGGCTCTGCATCTGTCTCTAGGTGTAAGAAGTTGGAGAAAGCCTAAATTAAGTGATGACCTAGTACCATAGACAAGCAATCCACCTATTTGCTTTGTCTCAGAAGGCCATGCAGAAAACAAAATAAAACCAAACCCCAAACCAACAAAAAAGATAGAGAGCTAATATGGAGATCAAAAGTAAGAAAAAGTGTTTGAAAAATTATTTTTGGAGAGGAAACATGTATTGACTAATTAGGGAAACCTACTACTACATGTATCACAAATGAAATCTTAGTAGGAATGAAAAGCACTGGGAATTTCTAGGGAAACCCACCTTTTTTATTTTTTGTTTGTTTGTTTGGTTGGTTGGTTTTTTAAACAAAAAGTGAACATAATCATCCTGGATGTTATGAAATAGCTAAAAGTCATCAGCCTTCATATCTTGGGCCTGCCCTTCCTCTGAGAGATTATTTCCTCACTGTTCATGCCAAGATATAGTGCATCTTCCTTCTAGCCATTGCAATCAAATGTGACCACACTAAACAGATCAATGGCCTGAAAACTGCTCTGGTTCTATGTTGCATTTGCAATTAAGACTAAAGAAAAGGCAAAGTTAAAATTTGCAACTTATAGTAACACATCATTCTACTTCTGAAACTTGCTCTGACTTCTATTTTATTAATTGTACAGGGACACCTCAAAATGATTACAAGTTTCCTGAATAGCAAGGAAATAAATAAATTAACTAGTCGCAGGAAACTTTTCACATGAAACCAGCCCTGATAAAATTATTCTAAATGATTTATTAGGACACCACAGATGCCATTCCTCCTTCTCTAAGGAAATTAAATAAAAATAAATAACTACCTAAATCCAATTTATTTTGAACAGATTTGATCTAGTAGTTGATTTTTTAGAGAACAAAATGATGATATTTTTCAAGACTTTTCTACATAACCGTTTTTTAGTTTTACACTAGTGCTAGTGAAAAATAGAGACAAAAACTAATTTTTTTTCCTGAAGTTTGCTGAGATACATTTAATTTAGAAAAGTTCTTTACAGTTTTCTGACCTTTGCAGTAGGAAAGAACTTATCCATATTCATTTCAGCAAGGTCATTTGTATAGCGCAAATGCTTCAGAATAAAATAAAATGCACTGAGCTCTTGGCATTTTTTCCTGTTCCTTTGGGCCTTAGGAAAGCGGTTCCAAGCCAAGCGGATACAGCTGGTCCTCATTCCTGTTCTATCACTGCCATTGGCTGACTGAAGTCACAACCCCTCCTCTCTTTGCAATATGTTTGCTGACTAAAGTAACAGAAACAATAAAACCAAACAAATTAACCACCCTCCCCAAACTACAACCTGGAAAACTGGCCATTTGAATTCCAGTATGATTTAATGATAGGCTGAAACTAACATATCTACCCTTCAAAGGTGGTAGTCATTTTAGCCAACATGGAGATATGTGAATCATCTTGTAATACGGGTTGAAAGGACAAGATGTGCAGAAATAAGACTGTGTTACAGACAGAGGCCTATGTACCAAGCATAAACCCAGATCACAGAAAATACCGGTTTGCATACTTTTAGGAGATAATAAAAGGGATCCAAAAGGCTAATTAATAACAAGGATAGCTACAGCACAGGCATATGTTCAGCTCTGGATAACCATGAAGGTATGAAAGGAGTCATAGCTATTGGCACACGTCGCATACTTGAAAACTTGCTGTCCACGCTGGGGAGAGTTCTAGATCGCAAGGGAAGGAAGTTGGAAGGATGTTTGTCTTCCCTTTCCTATTTTGCACCCACTAAGGACAGCCCTAGCATTAGGACAGTACCATTTTATCACTTCTTCTCAACTCTCTCAGCACACAAGTCTGCCAGACATTGGCAAATACAGTTAATCTATGCCATTAACGAGATTCAGGCCACAGCCCAAATATAAGAAGTCAGAATATCTCTTCTTCTCTTCCAACTCTGTGTGCTTAAAAAGGGACTGGCCTAGTTTCTGGCTTGCAGGGTCACTGCTTTGAACCACCCTGGCAGCACTAAAAGGCTCTAAGGCTGATGTCATTGCCAGGTCTCCACACTGGAGAGTAAATCTCCAGCGGCACCATGACTGTGTAGAATCTGCACCGCGTTCCTCCTGGATGAGGAATTGTGGATCCTAGCACTCTGACAGCTCTTTTCTGCTGCACTGGATTCCTGAAGATATTATCAGATAAGCCTGGGTTGCAGCAATTTATAGGACACCAACCTGCTACTTGGAGAGCAGCAGCAGAGCTCTCAGCTGTCACCAGCTGGGGCAGCTCAGAGTCTAAAGCTGTTTTTGTTCAGTCTCCCCCAGAGCTGTTCCATCCAGCCTATGACCACTGTGTAGGATTCACCTCTTTTGCACTGTGGTATAAGCAATAAGGACTCCATAAAAACTTTCAGGATCTGGAAGATGGCAGAAAAATGCCGCAGAAAAGTGCTTCCCTGATGCCTTGGAGAGGCAGCTGGGGGAGGAGACATGATTTAGCGTTTCAGCATCTTAGCACTGTGCAACTCTGAGAAATCTGAAGGACAGATTTATAATGAAGCCAACAAAGCTGCACCAAGATCTTCTGAACCTGGGCTACAATCTGTCCCCACAGATTCTGGAAGAGCAGGGAAAGGTGTCAGCTCAGTACAAAATCATGTGACTTGGCAGACACTGCAGAAACACTGCCTGGAATAGTCTGGCAGAGCCAGAGGTTCTCAGTTCAGTTCCTAGACTGTGAAAATGACTGCTCTTCCTTCTGCTAGCAACTGATAACATCTTTATGGCAATGACAGTAAATTTTTTTCTTACCAAGGTAATAAATTAAAAAACAAATTATAAATTAGGGCTTCTTAAGTCTAGTGCAGCAGCAACTGCAAACAAGAACAGCTCATTTTTTTTATGAACTACTATCAAGAAGTTCAAAAATTGCAGTTAATATGAGAAACAGATTTTGGAAACCGTTATTTTATCTATCATTAGATCCCTGTATAGCATCCAGCATACGGTCAAAGTTATCACAAACTTTATTTCAGCAGTGAACCATAGGAAATGCACTCCACTTAAAAAATAGAATGATATTTCACATTATATATTAGTTAATAGTAAAATATTTATGTCTTAATAATTATTATTAATTTCTTAATAATTATTCATTTCTTAATAAACTGAATAATTAATTAAGTTTCATTTAATTAATTTAAGGGAAACATAATTTTCTCTCCTTACAGGATGGTGCAAGAATGAAGCATCCCTGAATAGTGGCAGTTTAATGCCTGACAATAACTCATATAAGGAAGCAATTTTCCTCTTTGTTGCCTGTAACCTGCTGTGACTATCAATGTCAGAACACATTTATCTATACACCAATATAGTTATTACAATGGGTTCAGGTGTAGGTACACGTGTAGACACGCATGTAGTAAATACGTATAGTCAGTGTCTGTGGGAAAAAAACTTGATCCATGACAAATCCATAATGCACTGTAATTTACACTTACATCACATCACAGTACAGCACAGCACATATTACTCCATCAACCTGGAGCACCTGGGAACTGCGGAACACGATAAACCTGAACCTCGGAATTCTCAAGTTCAAAATCTCCGGTATGTGTTTTCAGTGCAGTAAGCAAACTCAACTAAATGCAATTCCTCTCTGGAGGGAAGGGAGGGAGCAAGAAACCACATTCTACGTATGAGGAAACAGAAGATTAGGCGAAATTGCTTTTTCTGCCTGGGAACTGCATCTCTGTATTGTAACACAACATTAGTTCCCATAATGAACCCAACCAGTTTGTAGAACATTTGGTACAGTAAACACGAGGACAATAAACAACTCTCTTGAGATCAGCCAGCAAGTCAGCAATCCAGCTTCATGACTGACGACTCACTCACTGAGGGTAGGCCTGCATGTCACACTTACTCCAGATGACTGGCTCTACTGACTGAACACCAAGATTAATTAGCCTACGATTACTGTGCAGACGTGCCTTAAATGGTTCCCAATCTTACAAAAAACCCCTTAGTGCTACTGTCTTGTATTCAGAACAGGGCTTTCAGCCTCAACAAAAAACGTAAGATCACGAGGTCTCAGTGTTTGTGAACCATCAAATTTCCATAGCAATGGCTATTATAATTTTTCTTTTGTGTTTCCTGCTTCTTTTTGTTTCCAATTCCCTGTGTAAGCGATAGCTTCAGCCAAGTGGCCAGTTCAGAACTCTGTTATTTCCGGGTCAGTGACGTTTTTACAGGATTTCTGAGGACTGCTACCTTCACCTCTGCTCACTGAAATGCCAATCTTTTCAGAAGTTCTTTTCTGCCAAGTGCTGAGCTGAGACAGAGCCTGACTTGCATTCTAGGCTCTGCTTGTCTTTCATACTTCTCTCTTCCTCTGCAACTCTATGTTTTTACCCCATCAAGCCATTTGGAAAATAATAATTGAAATTACTTTGGAAAAGCCTGAACAGTTGGAAGTGTGGTTGCTTATTTAGGGCAGGAGGTACCTGTACCTAAACTTTCTTGCTTACACACCTTTCACTCGCTCCTTGGAGCTCCCTTTCAAATCCTTTGAACACCCTTATAGCACTGCACGAACCACAGTGCAAGACACATGCTACCTGCTATTAGCAGCACCCTTCCGGCCCTACAGAGCCTCTCATCAAACAGAGAGCATGAGTAACACTGCTTAATTCAAGTTCTCTGATAAATAAACAAATGCAGCAATAAATCTCTCCCAGAAACAGGCTGCATTTCTAGTATGGGAGGGGAGGGAGCTAAGGACTCCTGAACTGACCAGTTTGCATGCTCAGAGGAGGAATGACTGCTGCTGGAACAGCTGAGGCCCAGGATATTTCACACCAGAATAAGTAGACTCAGCATTTACTGGAGCATTACTAGGGAGCACTGGTGCTCCCCAGGACTGAGAAGGGAGCCTGAGGGACTAACTGAACATTGCAAACGCTTTGTAGTTGGTAGGTGGTTTGAAATTCCATATTAGGTTGCATTTGGTTAGGTATTTCCTATTTTTGCCATTTTCTCTGGGGTGAAAGCGGGGGATGTGCTGCTTTTAAGGTCCTTTCCCAGAGCAATCAGAAGGCAGCTGCTGGAGAGTAAAATCTGTTTATCCTGTGTGCTGAGAAAGCAGAACTTGTACGTAAAAGTGAAGTACAGGCTCCATATATTCAAATTATTTCAGCACAACACATCCTAAAATGCAGAACTATGTACAAACAATCTCCTTACTTAGACTTAAATATGTATTAGTTCATCCCCATAGAAATATATGTTCCTTCTTTACTTCCTTCTTTTCCTTCTCCCCTTCTCCTTCCCTATCCACCTCCCAACAGATCTCCACTATTGAACAAGATGAAGACATGAAATTCATGGTATACACAGAACAAGACACTCAATGGGTGGTCACACCATGACACACATTCCTCATGAAAGTATCCCTTTTCCAGAGCACAGGAACTACTGGCACCACACTCACAATCCACCCAGCTTTGCAGCTTTTCTGATAGCCCTGTATCTGAGAGTATCCAACAGAGATGTACCAGTGTAATGCCTCTTCTGCCACTGTGCCGTGCTGCCTAACGTAAGACCTGATGATCAGCAACAGACTCTCATGTGTGTCTGGAAAATGAAGACTTCCACACTACCTATCTTTTCATAGACTGGGGATACGTGTTGTACCAAAACTTGATATCAGAACTGCATGACAAAAACAAGTTTTCTTTCCAAAGAATCATGCCAGTTATATTAGGAATTTTGGATGAGCTGGCATAAATAGACTCTCACAATGCATTCACAGAAACTTAGTTATTTAAAATCTCCATCATCTTTCCCATGCTTTCAGGTAAGATAGTAGGATCTAAAGACTTGTTCAGCTTCACCTCACTTCTATTGCAGCTTAGGAAAAAAAAATCAAAATAAAATCAAATGCAGTAAGATGTTCCGAATTTTCTGTAAGTGCCCAAGGTGAATACAGTTGCCAGTGCTGAGAAAATCGCTGCCTGCCCAACATGCCCCAAACAGCCATAATGTGGGATAATGGGAATGAGTTACCTTGTGGGACATTTTAGACCCTAAGAAAACATGTCTAATGGTGAGGCTATTGAAGCAACAGAAGGTTGCCTGGAGAGTCTATGAAGTCTCCCTCATTACACACAGTATAACCAGGAACTGTTCATGTGTGAGAGAGACAGGTATTTGTATGTGTTGGGACACAAGGATGGGTCAGAAGCTTTCAGGATCCCTTCTAGCAGTGCTTCTTCTCAGTAACTATATCCTGAATTTAAGCTGGGATTTAACACTCAACCCGTATCTTTTGCTTTCTGTGAGATATAATCTACTGAATCACTAATGTTTGTTTAACGACCTGACTGGGCCACACACCTCTGATTTAGTTTCCTCACTGTGAAAATGTGAGTGGGGAAGAAAAACCACCCTTAAAAATATATTTCACTTCCTTGTAGAGCTAAACTTTCCATTCCCAGAGCCTAGAGCACGGGTTAAATGAGAACAAATGACACTAATTTTGAGGCTGGAAGGCTTCAAACAGAAAAACTCCCTGTTAATTTCCTGAAAGACAGAAAACCTTCTCCCTTTCTTGGAAATTATAAAAGATAAAAAAACCCTCCAAATCCCAGTATTTACTAAGGACCACATTAAAGTAGTAAACAAGAGAGGATAACAAAATGTAATCTGTTTACTAGGTCACACATGCATCTAACTCTTGTCCCTGCAGAGCGGCGCCGATTCTACATTTTAAGAATTGAACGTGGCATCGATGTAAACTTATTTACTTAATTGTTCTAGTAAAACATTAACCTGAGGCAACAGTGACTCAAAGCTTGGCAGATACGGCAATAAAGAGGTCAAATGAAAAGTTTTTTTTCCTAATTGTTAATCTTATCTTAATCTTAGCTGATCAAACCGCTGGATGTAAACACACAGTTTTGTATAATACCCTGTGTGCTAACTTCCAACTCCTGGTACATGCCATGGGAAAAGCTATCAGTTGCTTGGTCCATTTTGCAGCATTACAGGAGGGTAGGAAAAGACTTTCAGAAGATCTTGACCGCAGACAAAAATTTATCTCTTCTTCTTCATGTGAATTATTACAAACCTTTTTCCCATTCACACCATTTTGTTAATTTTGTCTACATCAGATCCTGAAAAAAAAAGGCAAGTATTTTTCTTTAATTGATAAATATATTAATTCCCAGTGAAACTCACATTTCAAGAGCAAGGTCTTCACAACATAAAGATACAGAGACCACAATTATGCACAGGTGTCATATGTAAAGTCACACTTTATGGAGTGTTTTTTCACCAGTTTAACTAAAAACTACACAAGGAACTTCCCATATTATTCCAAGTGGGCAAGATTATTGCTGGAAACTTTCCTTTTAAAAAAAAAGTAGCTATGGACTATACTTCACTAAATAAATATTTACTTAAATGAATGGGAGAGATGCATCTTAAGGTGACCTGATAAACAACACACTTGTTTACAGCACAAATGCCCTCTACAGATACTTATTTTCCCAAGAAAAGAAACAATAAATTATCTGGAGGACTGAAATAGCACCGCTCTGAACACAACTGCACTGAAACAAGCAGTTCATTCTGAAAGAAAAAAGAACAAACAACATTTGTTTTTATAATCCAGCAAGTTTTAAATGTTCTGGTGCAACAGCACAATTAAACAGGGTTGTTACTGTTCCTGTTGCCTTTCTAGACCTGGATGTATAATCCTGACTTCATTTAACATAGAATGAGGAACACTGAACAATGATGAAGGAAAAAAAAATTACAAGTAACAGATTTGCTTTAATATCGGGTGAAACTTTTTCTATGTGCCTGTTCACCCAAGTGTTAAGTATTTTCTGAATTATACAACATACAACCTAACTTCAGCCCTTCTGGAAAGACAGGTACTAAATCATTTATAGGTTGAGTCGTCCAGCAAGCCACTTATACAAAGTAATCTGCTATCTTGAAGCTTTCAGCAGATTTAGAAATAAGCTCAAGGAATTACTTTAGGTAAAATTCAGAAACACTGGGGAGCTGCAGAAATGTACTGAAAGAAGCTCTATGATATGGCTTACATTCTTTGAACAGGAAAACAACATCAGATATTAGTCAGCATTATGTGCATGTGGATGAAAGGTCACGCTATTTATTGTGGACTTGCACGTAAAGAAAATCAAAGCATAAAGCAAAATTTTGTGGATTGTTTAGAAGGGTTTTCTAAGGCAAAACAGACTTAAGCAATCATCCTGCGCTCATGGGTACGCATGCGGGTGTGGATCCTCCTAATAACCTTGAAGCTCCCAGAGAATGATGCCCAGAGTTGTATGGCAGGGTGGAGATGAGGGTTCAGCCAGTGTGCTGAGGGAAAGGCTGCCATTCAGGGAGCCTAAGGCAGGCTGGGGGACTACACAGCACCCTGTTAGGTTCAGCAATAAACAACGCAGAGCTTGGCAGCCGGAGCACGATAATCCCCTGAAGCAATGCAGGGAAAATGTATGTGTATGTATTTATACATACATATAAATATATATACCTCCATTGCAAGTCTGTGGGAGATGGTCGTGCTGCTGTGGCAAGCAAATAACACAAAATATGAGTCTTGGGCAGCAAAATGATATTCCCATGTGAACTGAATATGCTTTTTTGTTTGTTTTTGAAACATAATTAATTAACAGAACCAATACAATCTTGTTATTCCCTATTCTTTGGAACTCATGCAACCATGAGGAAAACTTTTTTCAGTTTGTGCATCTTTGTTATACCTGTAAATTCATACGTTCACCAAGGAAACTAATAAAGACCGACACAACTACGGAAAAAGCCTCCACATAAAGTCCTGTCTCAAACAGAGGACATGACACTTCAGGCACAATGGAAGGCTATAGATCTCACCAGCTTCCAATTTAAGAACTGAACATTTGAAACTCTGTTTATAGCTGATCCCCCCTCCAAAGAGGTGCAACTAGAAACCGAAAGAGAAACACAGCTAAATGCCCCATTAGATGAAACTTCCTAGTAGAACACCCTCCTTACCAACAAATCAGAAAAACAAAGCAGGACAGAGGAGCATCCAGAAACCCAGAAGAAGGAAATGCAAAAGAAACTGTAGAGCTAAGTATTTATGAAACTGAAGTGGCAGAAAAGAAGACTGGAATCAGTTCCTGCTCTTTGTCTGGGGCAGAACTGCAATCAATTGCATTGTCTTTTAGAAAAAATATTCAACATTGAACACAATAAAGCAGAGCACTGCCTAAATCTGTGAGGACAGAAAAACTACCTCAGATCTACATGATAGATAATGTCTTGGGACAGCACCAGGCTCTGTAAAATCAGCAGTGCACCTTGGCAAGATGTCAAACCTGGATATTTGATTTTTGATATGGGTTCTACATTATCCAGTATAATAAAACAGATTATTGAAAAGCTGTGTTTTATAAAAAATAAAATCAAACAGACTTTCTACACTCAGGAATAGCACCCTGGTCTTTTAATCTATTTTGTTCAGAAAATATGGCTTACTTAATTACAAAATTCAACATATGTCAATAGTGTTACACCAACACAGTATTTGTCATTTATGTACCCCTGAAATGGTAAAAACAAAATAAATAAAAATCCTTTAATTATGTGGGGCTGCCTGCACTGGGTCAGAGATTTTGTCCTCTGGGCTGTATTTTTCCTTTGGAAATTCCATGTCTATCTAAACTTAGCAGCACTCCCAAGATACATATTCAAAATTGTGATTTCACACAAAGACACACATGTGGTTATATTTCTAAATTACTTACAAATTGTAAAATTAATCCTAATTGCTAATAATTTCACACTGCTTGTCCTTTACTGCGTGTTAGTGCTCAAACATACTAGTTACATAAAACTGCCTACTTCAGGAACATCTCCTGCTCCTGTGTGCCTCCCAGAAAACCTCTCTGGTCATCTTAATGACAGGATTGGTTTCAAGAGCATCCCCACATGAAGGAGAAGAGGAAGCCTGGCTGGTTTTGTTGCAGAATGAGCATTTCTCAGGAGCCACAGCAGTAAGGGAAACAGGGAAGCTGTGCACCAGGGTGCTGGGTAGGCACAGAGATGGCCGCTGTGACTAAGGCTGCAAAGGCCGAGTCAGACATGTGTCTGACAGATGGGAGGATCCCAAGTTTCTTCATCCCAGGATTTTCTGATTAGACAGGGAAACAGGAGGATGAAAGGGAAAACACACTTTAAAATGGAAGATAGAAATTTTCTCTGCCTCTCTTTGATATCAGAATCTGGAGTCTAGAGCAAGTCATCTCATATCAACTGCAGTTCTACTATCACTATTGTGAAGTCTTGTGACCGAATTAATAAAAAGTAGTATTTTCGGGTTTTTTCCTGATTTGTGTGAACTGTTTTTAATAGTCCTGACTTATTCTATCAGAAATTTATTAAATAATTAAAAAAAAGATTAGGTATAATGTGTTACAGAACACTGATTTAGAGATGGAAGAGAATTTTAGATCTCTAATACAAGAGAGAAAAAATATTCAAGAGTAACAGAAAAATATTAGAAACTGATGCTACTCATGTAATTATTGAATAAAGCATTTGTTTTCTTTTTCAAATGTAACTGAAAAAGAGATAGCGTGCACCTGCCTGTGGCAGGGGGAGCTGAAACTGGATCATCTTTAACATGCCTTCTAAACCATTCTATGGTTCTGTGACAGACTTCGTGAATATGAAAACAACAGTAGAACTTTGAGATGATTTTTTTTTTAGTATTTCAATTTCATACAGGTAATAAATTAAATACTAAATACATAAAGGTACTATTTATTTATAAATGAAACACCATTTGTGTTCCAAGAGGTTTCACAATTGAAGTCTTCAAAACCTGTGGAAACTTTTTTGAACTTTGTTTTTCTTTTCAATTTAGAAAGAAACCAAAGTACATGAAAATATTAGGTATCTTCTGTCTGCTAGAAAATTAACTGGTCAGCACTACAGAGCATGCTTTTCATTTTCTGTGACCTACATAGAAAGAAACTTAACACTTGACTAAAAAATGAAAGTTTGGCTGGCTGTGTCCTTCCTATTCCAGCCAATAACCACAATCAACTGCTCCACTACCACAAGGCAGGTAGCAGGGCAGATGAATTAAAATCCTATACACAATTTTCTGTTTATTGCAACACAGTTGTGGCTCACCTGCAAAACCATGTTGTGCTGGCTTTGGCTGGGATAAAGTTAATTTTCTTCATAGTAGCTGGTGTGGTCCTATGTTTCAGAATTGTGCTGCCAACAGCATTGATAATACAGTGATGTTAATGCTGAGCAGTGCTTACACAGAGTCAAGGCCTTTTGAGCCTCTCACACCACCCCACCAGGCAGCAGGCTGTGGATGTACAAGAAACTGGGAGGACAGCCGATCCCAACAGACCAAAGGGACAT
Source organism: Lophotriccus pileatus (assembly GCA_035583135.1). NCBI lineage: Eukaryota > Metazoa > Chordata > Aves > Passeriformes > Tyrannidae > Lophotriccus > Lophotriccus pileatus. The sequence goes on from JAWWES010000115.1 coordinate 53,456,939, forward strand.
CCCAGACCATATGGCATCATCCTCTGCATATACAGCTGGGGGATGAAGAAGGAAGAGTGAAATGTTCAGAGTGATGATGTTTAACTTCCCACATCACCATTATGTGCGATGGAGCCCTGCTCTCCTGAGATGGCTGAATGCCTGCCTGCCCCTGGGAAGCAGTGAATGAATTCCTTGTTTCACTTTGCTTGGGTGTGTGGTTTTTCCTTTCCCCATTAAGCTGTCTTCATCTGAACCCATGAATTTTCTCACTTCACTCTTCTGATTCTCTTCCCCTTCCCACTGGAGAAGGGTCTGTGAGCAGCTGTGTGGTGCTCAGGTGGTGGTTGGGGTGAAACCATGACATCCCTGAATTATTAACTCTTTCCAGCAAAATCCCAAATGTAGCCCCATACTAGCTACTATGAAGAAAATGAACTCTATCCCAGCCAAAACCAGCACAACATGCAATAACTACATATACATATGCTGAATTAGGTTAATATTTTCACCTGTGTGAACCCACTGTGCACTAACACTCTCTATCCTGACCATGTAGAAGACTCAGGAAACAGGTCACAGGACTTCAGCAGCTTTGTTACCAAAACCCTCATGCTTAGCAAATGTGACAGGAATCACTCACCGCCTTCACACGAATGCTGCTTTAACTGCAGTGCCACCATCTTGACTGACCTTCCCACCCTTCTTAGTAGTTCATTCCCTAACAAGCACAACAACCAAATAGTCCGGCTCATCTTCCACCTCCCAAGTGGCAGTGCCCAGTGCAGTGACACCCCTGCAGTTTGCCATGGACAAACTGTAGAGTGCAACACCAAAGTGAGACACTTTTGAGCCGGCTAAACTCACGTTCTTTTCTCAACTGTATATGGTGCTTTCAAGAGGAGCCGAAGAAAGGCTCCAAGAGTTCTCCTCGCATCACAGATCATATTCAGCCAAGCTGCTTTTTAAGGTGGCCCCTTCCTGTCCTTTCTATAGCTACACCTAAATACACACAGTAAGTCCCAGCAGCTGTTACCAGCTTTGGGTTTGACAAGATTTAAATTATAGTTGGATTAAACTTCGTTATGTTTTTCCAAGTTTTCAGAAGTGGCAAAGTAGCTACAGTTGCGAGGAGCATAAAATACATCAAAGTAACTCCATCATTGATGTTTTGTTGCCAGTGGAACTGACTTCAGTATATATAAAAGTAAATATATCTCTGTGGGACAGATTTTTGGTTTGCAAACCACAAAGTTTATCTAGCCTGTAGTCTTAATTCTTACTTGTACACTAGTCACAGAAACTCTGACTGAATTCCAGGTTTCATGTTAATTGGTGAGACTACTGCTTAGAAAAGCACTTTTACTAAAAGGTAAGCACATTTAATGAAGGCACCACTAAGAAACACAAAACCATAGTACACCATTCATTTTCCCAGTGCAATGACACTTCTGGTATGGAAATACAGGATTCTAAAATGCTTTTCTCTCAAAAGTCTGAATATATTTAATATTTTTCTAGAATGACTTTTAAGAAATTTCTCATGAGGAAAGATAAAAAAACACAAACAAACCCAAAACAAGGAGCAATTGGTTTTTTTTTAAATATTGTTTGATCAATATTGACAGTTGTCCTCATTTTCTTTCCCATGTAGCTTTTTCTGTTTATACCCCCTCCCTTTCCCTCCACAGCTTACAGGTAATTCCTCTTTTCCTCCATGTCACCTGCTAATCTTCTCTGTTCTGCTTTCACTCAGTCTTCTCCTTTTCATCTTCTTATTCTTGTCCTCTCTGACGTACCTTAGACACAAACTCATATTTAATCTCTTCAGGGCATCAAAAAATTGTTCTCCTCCCCAACTTGCCTTGTTTGTGGTGAATTTTCAAATTCTATAGTTGAATGTTAACAGACAGCTACCTTCTGGGAACTGACGGAATTGAATTGCTGCAACAATTCATAATTAATCTAGATATCCACAGGTTTAAACATCTTACTTAATCTCATGAGTCTTTTGGGAGTCTTGGCAGTGGACTCGGACAGATGTCATATTGCAACATCTTTGCAGGCAGGCAAACAAAACCAGGAAGCCCTGACCCAGATGAATCCTGAAAACAATGACAGTTCTAGTTTAAGTGAACTAAATCTACATGCAACTGTCTACAACACATTTCAGTCATATTTTGGGCCTAAGAATATTTGAAAGCGTAGTACCTCATTTTAGGTCAGCCCTTAAAACAAAAGCATTAGGGCAGCAACTGGCTTTTAAAACAAAGATCAAAGTGGCCCACGAGCAAACACACCACGTTCAGCTTCAGGGTATCAATGCTGATAAGGAGGCAAAGGGGAAAAAAACCACCAACAGATATGTGATGACAGTTCCCACATAAATCAGAAGATGACTAACGTAAGGATTAGATCCCTCTATAACATTGCTGAATTGTTCTCCAAGCTGTACTGAAATCGGGAACTAAGAGACAAATAGAAGCTCAGTTTTGTAGGTTCTGCAGTGAAGCTCCTTTGTTTAGTATTTTGAACATTAGGCAACCATTTACTTACTGTGAACTATAATACTCACCGTATAGACTTCAAAAAATAGAAGTCTGTATTGCTACAAGTTAGCCATCACCCCTGTAAGACATGCTGCTGAACAATAGGACTTTTATTACATTACTGTTTAAATGTTAGGCATTTAAAACTCCCTTTTCAGGCAGAAGTGTCTTTGAGAAATCACAAGAATAAAGAGCCTTTAAAAACATTTTATGAAGCACTGTATTTCATTCTACAAAGAATATTATATAGACAACTAGAAGGGAAAAATATGATTTAAAAAAACTAAAGCAGAATAAATATTTTAAATCAGAAAAACTAGTTTTTACACATTCGAAGATTTTAGGTTTTTAAGAAAAAAATATTTACTTTTCTGAAAATATTAACTTTGATTTTATATTTATAAATCAAACATTTAATTTTAATAATAGTATACTAATTGTCAAAGAAAAAAACATAGAAACCCCCCTGTGCATATTAACTGGGATTATAATATTGGATCCTTAGTGTGCATGCTCTGTAATCATAGTTCAAAGTAAAATATCAGTAATCAAATCTGTAGAGAAGGTGATGAATAGTTACTTTGCTGACTCATTCCAGATGTATAAACAAGTTCCAACGACTGAAGACAGATGTGATGGAGGTGAGGGGAAGGGACTAAAACCCCTGTCAGACGCGCCTCTTTGATCAACCTGCTGCTAAATCACTGCCTGCTGTCCATCAAAGACTGCAATTACCACTCCGCCTGGGTTAGTACTTAGTTCCGAAACCTTCCAGCAGATGTCCTCGCAAGGCAGGCGCGTCAGGAAGGTTAGAGATGTCACCATTTAAAACAGACGGATGGGGAGGAAAAGAGACCTAAAATAAGGATGGTGTAAATATATAAACGAATTCAAGGTATTAAGTGTCTTTTCAAACACCAAACTTAGAAACATAGGCAGCGTGTTTAGAAAACAAGACCGTCATCTTAAAAACTAAAAGAAAGTCACCTGAACAACTATGTAACTAGTACATTTAAACTAACACATCTGTTTCCAGTTTGTTTGGTAATTCTTACATCTCACTTATAAACAACACAGAAAGTTCAGAAAATGATGGTTGAAGTCACGAGCACCCGGAAAACAGCATAAAGACTTTAATCCTGTCCCACTCCCTTCCCTTTCATGTTAAAACTGTCACTAATTTTATTGTGCACAGAGCCTTCTGCACTACTCCCTAGTGGCAATGACATACAAATGTTGTCACGAAGCTGTTATTCTTGGAAACACAAAATCCCTTGTCTATTTCAGGGAGGCTTAAAAAGAACAATTTCCTTAAAATAAGTCATCCTAATCATCACTTGTACAAATGGAAAGTTTTGATACCACATTAAAAATATTTGACTTGCCCTTCTCTGTAGTGAGTAATGCATCCACAGTTAACTACCCACAGACACCTCTGATATAATTATTCATCAGGTACTGGTCTACAAACTCAAAAGCTGGGATTCTTTACCCAGGTCTATGAGACCAGTATCTCCAGCCCTCAATCCATTACCTGCTTTAATGCAGGTGTTCACAGCTTCATACGCGTGACGCCGTATTAGAGAAAGATGAAATCAAGATCATCAGCATCACTGACTCTTTTCAACAGCAGATACAGAAGTAAGTGCTGATACTTCTGGCTTATTGGGAGATCAGCCAACTGGGACATGTCAGTCACTACAGTTTGGCTGGTGGAAAGAATTTGAGACTGTCCCAGCTTCTGGAAAATGCTGGGAAGGTGGTTACAGCAGCTGGGACAGACTTGTCTGCCAGAGCTTCTTTGGTGGCTCAAATAACTGGGACAGGTTTGACTGCCAGAGGTTCTTTGTTAGACCCATTACGGCACTTACAGACAGAAACTGTTGCTATATTCTACAAGCTGAATTAGGTCAAAGCTAGCATCATCAGTTATAGAAACAGACTGCTTATGAAATTGTAGAGGAGTAGGGGATTTGCCAGTATCTCGTCTGAACCTTCAATGGGTGACTGATTTCCTGCAGGCTGATTGTTCTCAATTTCAACAATGAAAGAAAAAAAAAGAAAAAAGATTTTCAGGTTGGTGTTGGTGAATGACCACAGCCAACAATACAGAACTGTTAACATTTCTTAACTGGTGGTACTTTTCTGAACTACGGCTTTCATGCCATAGAAGCATCAGATAAAGCACATTCTGCACTTAGTCTGTCCTAAGAAAAGTAGAATCCAGGTTCCACGCTTTGAAAAGCAGGTAAATACAGTATTAAAGCTATTACAGTTTCTCAGCTTAACTAAGGTTCTCTTCAGCTGTAATGAAAAATACTTATAAAAATCTCTTTAACCTTTTAGTTGTGCTTTTACAGAAGAATTCACAGAAGATTTCTATAAAATCAAGATTTCCATTTAAAATACCAAAGGACAAATACAAATGAAGGATGATGGCTGGGGATAGCTACTGACTAGTTAATCATTTAAGATTACTTCATTAAGCTCTCTGTCTTTGTCTTGTATCTTAAGCCCCTCACCCTTTAGCCATATGATAAGGAACATAAAATTACAGTACAAGCAGAGGGTGATTGTACTGTTTAAAAATAAGGACCTCATATTGGAGCAAACACACATCTCAAACAAAAACATAAAAAATGGTGAAGCCGTCCTAATCATAACCAGCTACTCCTCCATATCTCTAGTTTCATTATGTACACATGTTCCAGTCAAATGTTCACAAACTGTGTCACCAAGTCATGATTTCCCCCTTTCCCCACCAAAACTATGCAAGGATAACTGTACACATGTCCACGAAATAGAGGATGTAATTTTATTGGAGGTCCACAGGTAACTGTATCACATTAGGGAGTGGAAGAATTCTGTGGTATGGCACAACACAATACCTCACTCTAAACACTTAAACAGAAGGTTAAATGATATGCAACATGATCAAATCAGTAATTCGTCACCTTCTAGGCACCACTGATTAATTTAAAATAAAATTTAATAAATTGAAAAAATATAGTCCATTAATTTGTTTGTTGTACTGTCTTTAAATGAAACAGCACTTTGAGAGTCACAAATAAAAAAGCAGCACTTTCTCTTAATACCAACACCACTGTAACACATACTGTAGCGTGGCATGCAAATCCACATCTGCAGTCTTTTTTTTTTTTGTATTAACAAATGGAATGGTAGTTTTCTATTCTCAAATATTGGTAGCATAACATGTAAGTGCAGATCATTCTGGCCACAGGTGTGGTAAGCCTTAACAAGTGTGTATTACAAGAGCATAGAACACAGAGCATGACACTTACATCCAAGAATCTCTCTCTTTTGTACTGTACATGGTGTTTGTTACAGGCAGACTTCCAACTTGGTGCACCAAAGCTTCAGGAAACAAGATTATTGACCTTTTCTGGTTTTATTTAAAAATAAAATGCAGTCACCATCAAAGCACAACCATTAGCAACCTGTTAAAAAAAAATGCCATAGCTCCATTGAAAAATAACTTGTCTTTTTAGTAGACTCCACTATGCGATATAGTTTGCATTATAGGCATGTTACGACGTCTTACAGTGGTACTGAAGTGTCATTCCGGTTAAGTAGAGATTTGTATAGACACCAGGAAATGGTGTGATGTTCAAAAAATCTGTTCAAACGGAGCTGAGCTTTACGAGACCACGTACTGAGTCTTCATGCAATGAATCCTGGCTGGCGAGACTCAGGACGTGCATTGTATGGCTGTGTGTGATAGGACTTCCACTTGGCAGCATCCCAGGGGGTGATGGAGCTTCTTCAGGAGTGAGAAACTGATGACCTTCGTGTTCCTCTTTTAAAGGTATGATGTCTGTCAGACCTGAATCTGATGTGAGATTTGGCATAGAAGATGGTGGTGTCGGTTGCCCTAGACTTAGAGCTGCACAAGGCCCACTGAGAGAAGTCTTTCCTGGCAAAGGTAGCTCTTCACTGGTTATGCTTGGCTCACTCTGTAGTAGAGGGGTGGCAGCAGCCTGCAAAACGAATTTGGTGCTCTGAATGCACTGATCTTGGTCACACTGTAGAATGGAAGGGTGTCAAAATCATACAACGTAAACGAAACAGAGAAAAAAAAAAGGGAGAATATGCACAAAAAGGTATGGAAAAGAATGGGATGTGAAGAGAAAAAAAGAAAGCCATTAGTATCATTCCATTGTTAGCCACCCAAAAATCCCATTGCATGCTGCCCAGGAAAAAAAAAAGGCATGCATAACTGAGCCAATGCTTTGGATTATTATCAAAGTAAATTACGAAAAATATTTACAGTGTTTACTTAAGGGCTTCAGTAGCCTTTGAAATAGATCTAAGAATCTTTAAGTTCAAAAACTAGGCAATTTTCTTCTTTTAACTGGTCTTCACATGTAGGAATTAAGCTACTACAGAAGGTTTCCAGAACAAGAATTCCTTTGACGCAGGTGATTTAATAAAAATATAGTTGGCAATACAGCCCTTATGAGTAAAAATTTTTTCTTATATTATTTTTTAATACATGATATATACATTCTAAAGAATATACTATACTGCACTCTATATTCTGGAGGACGTGTAGAAATCAGGCAGCACTGCAGACACATCAATTTGAGATCAACCTTAACGATTTTTTAGGCAGTTTCTTGACTAATCTTGACAATGTAAACAATCAAGGTAAAACACACAAGTTTTCTGGCAAGTACTATCTCAAAACCGAGCAAAATTCAGCGTTATATAAATTCAGTTAAGCTGGAGTGACTACTACCAGAAAGGCTTTGGGCTCTACACCATTCCTAAGTACTGTTTATACAAAATTATCACTTATTCCTTGAGATGATAAGACAGGTTTCAATAATGTCCAGCTAGCTAAGTGGGTAGTACACCTACTGCCAAATTTTCTTTAACACAATTTGGCATGATTTTTGAGAGCTTCCAAGGAAAAAATATATTTAATCTGCAGATTTTCAAAACCTTGTTGGATTCATTTGCCATAGTACTGTTCTGCCATGTAAGAAAAACACTACAATCAATGAATACAGCTATAAAGCCAATGCAATGGAGAACATTTGGAAGCAAGCAAGCAAAATGAAAGAGACATCCAGAGGTAAGACAGGCCTATTCAGTGCTGTTATTTCAAATATTCTGTTGAAGCAGTATGTTCTGCTATATGACTAACTTCTTTGATCTATATCAGATTACTAGATGTTACAAACCCATCACCTTTTCAGATATTACAGATCATAACCATCGCTACTAACATCACAGCAATTCCCTAAAATGCCCATTTGAGTTTAATAAGCCACTGTGATATACCCTATGAAAAACCCATGGAAAGACTTTTGCTTCCTTCACCGTATAACGAAAACCATAACTAAGAATGGTTCCTCTGATATTTTCAGGTTCTCCAATTTCACCACATTACATTCAGAAAGTGTGCAGGCAGAGTATTTGTCATAGTAGATAGGTAGTATTTAAAACATGTCTAAGTGGTTTAGGACTTCCAGACCAACTATTTTTTGATAGGTAGAAGTCCAATCCTTACTCAATTACATATTTCCAACACTTCTGCTTTCAGAAAGGCTTCCTATTCCATGAATTGAGTTCATATAAATTGTAAGCAATTTCCCCCACCACAAAAATGATGAACAGCCCCAGCCAAACAATTGAAGTAGTCCCCTGTAATTTCAGACGGATTACTCACAGGCTTAAAGCTGAAACCTTGCTTAAGTTACTAAGAAGAAAACCATCAGCACCTTTTAAAGTCATGTTTTCAATCAGTAATTCAGTGTGAATAATTAATTCTTGATTAATATTCTGGTTTTCACACCTGCTTACTTTAATTAAACTATAGCCCCTTCAACTAACCTTACTATGCAGACCTTAAAAATATGTTAACTGAATCTTCAAACTTCAAAAAGACCAACAAAACCTATCTTCTCTGAAAAGCAGCAGCCAAAGTACAAGTTAAATAACAAAGGAATGCCTATAACCACTGGGGTACACTGAAAACAAATAACACTAGCAACTGACTTACTGCTTTAGTGAACTTTCAGCTCTGATCTTCAAAAAGCAATCATTAATGTGTTCCAGGCAACACAAGTAATACAAGTACACCCTTTTAAATTAGCTGAAGGTAATTTACTTGAACTCATTGTATAGTGTGAATTCTTTTTCTTACAGAACTTTACTGCATTTCAATTGAATCAATACTGGAAAAGATAAAGTAGCCTTATAAAGCTCCATTAAGTAGTGTTATAAACTTCTTCAGATGCTGTATTTCTCTTCTTCATTTTCCATGTACTTTTCATTTCTCTAAAGCCTCTCTTTTCATTTAGGTACATTTCAGGTTTTTCTTTTCTTGTTCTGTTTAATGGTGAGCAGCATGAAATCTTTGGGAAAACACAGGCTGTAAACAGCTTTCAAAAGTGAACTAGGGCAGAGTTTAAACTAGAAAAAGTATATGTGCTCAATGAAGCCCTCAAAAATATCTGATAAAAACATATACTACACAGGTAGACTGTTCTTGAGTCTAAATGAAACAAGGAAATCAGATTTGTTTATAGGGTTGGCATGGTAGGTTTTCCTCGATTCCATATTTTACTCTTGACTGAATGAAATTTAGGCCCAGAAGCCTTAACTGCTACTAATCACATGAATTATTCAGCACCAGAATTTCAAATGAAATAAAAACCCCTATCACTATAACAAAAAGGAACCCAAGTACTGAAATCTAAATAACTAAAAGTTTACTGTCGAAACTATTCCACCACTACCTTCTTACTTCAGACCTGACTTTATTTTCCACTGTTTCAAGAGGAACAGAAGATTCTGAAGGTAAGGCAAGTCCAGTAAGTTCTATCAGTATGGAAGTTCAACTACATGCATGCATAGAAATTATTAGGCATCCCTGTATTTATTTTCACATAAAAAGGCACAAATTAAAGAAAATTAGACAAAACCTAGAATTCTGTGTTTATTTGACAAATAATAAATACAAACAACTAAGGAAACAAATTTTTTTTCCTGAAGAAAATCTCTTTCTTTTCTAAGCTACACAGAAAATACTTGAAAACATAGTTGTTGTACATGGCAATAGATGTTTCACATTTCTAAATGTGTTTATTTCTAAATAATCACAGATAATTTACTTTAAATTTTAAATAAACTTTGTTAAAAATTTTCTAAACACTAGTGACATTCAAGAATTGTTACAGTACTCAGAAGATGGAGAAAAGGAGGCTGAATTATCTCAGCATCTCTGAATAAGAACTTCAGAGGAGGCTGACAGTGACATGAAGTAACAGAAAGGATGCTGAAATACCATACTAGGTAGGTACAGTAGATGGGTAAAAAGTGGAGGGATGGAGCTGAATCACTGTTCCCAACAGGTGCAGGATTTCACAGTCAAAACCAATGTACTGTGGATACTGTGCAAGAACTGAGCCACAAACCCCACCAAGTGCTCAACTATCAAGTAGTACAGTGCACGAGGAGCAGATCTACGAAGAGATAAAATAAATCTAGTTCATGTGCTCTGACACCGCTCTGGGATATGAATAAAATTGCAGTAAATATGCACTATCAAAAGAATTGCTCCTAAAATGTATCCCAAACCAAAGCAAAGGTTGATTTACTTGCATGTGCCCTTAACCCATTTTAACTGTGAAGTAAAATGCTTTAATGGAAAACCTTGACTGTAGCAACGTTGACTTCTGTTTCAGGCATTTGGGAAGGACATCAGTAAATATACAAGGAAACACACTTGTAAAACTCCCAGCAAAATGGAACTCCTGTCCTTGCCAATCCTGTTACTGTCATAATAGAAATACTTACCACTAACAATGAAAACATGAAAATCAAAGGAAAAAGTATACTAGGACGGTAAGAGTTCCTGTTGCCTGGCGCAGCTGGATCTGTTTCCAGATGAGAGGTAATAATACTTATGTGAACACCTGGGAGAGGACTTTCCTGCATATCTCACTGGTAACAAATGTTGCACATGCACTATGGCTCCTACAATTTTTAGTGGTACACAGAAGTAAGAAAACACTCTAAAGAATTTGCATCCAGGAAAGGAACTAGAGAACTAGAAATAAGGGAATTTGGCACACAAGAAATTACCTAAGCACCGAAGAAGAGATGCCTAGGAATGCAGGAGTACAAGTGAGTTTCTTAAAAAAAAAGGAAATAAACCTGTCTTGACACAAAGTCAGACAGCAGCAAAGTCTATCACTTTATAAGGCATTAGAGAATTCCTAAAGACATCATAGTAAATATAAACCAAACTAATTCCTAGGGAAAAAAGAAAAAAAAAGAGGCATGGAGTGAGATAGTCTGTGTTTCCTCTTAATGGAATACTAAAGAATAAAATACCCTGTATCAAACCCCAAGGATCAGCTCAGGCTTTTACGGGAAAGCTAAGTACTACAGTAGTGCAGACCCAAAAAATGGTAGCTGATGGGTTTATGGTGAAATTAGAACTTCTTTCAGACACCAAAATAAACTTTAAAATGAATGAGAAAGAATAAATTACATAGAAAATTCTTGTTTCATAATGGATGAGATACTGTGCTTCATACAAAAAGAAATTCTTAAGAATAAGAGATATACTTGGACAATCCAACTAATGACAGAGTTGCAAAAATAATCAGCAATAAAATGCAATAGGGAAATATTTTGGAAATAACCAGATATATGGATTATGAGCTCCAAGTGACCATGCTTGTCATGTGGATAAGGATATTAAGAAGTTGGCTAATCAATTTACCAGATTAAATTCAAATTATATTGGAAAAGAAATTAAAAACACTTGGAACGTACTGGCAAAATAATAATTGTATGTGCTTCCAGCCTTCATAAAAGTAAATACAACTTCAGCTTTTAGTAAAATAAGGGAGATATTAAGAACAGAACGTGAGAAAAATCTCTTCTATAAAGATCTATTAAAAAATAAAATCACAGTATGGGTTTATCAAGCACTGATTTTAGCAATAACTGACTTTGAGATTGTGACAAACTGGGTCACTATCATGAGAAGGGTAGGTCCTATATGAAATATTCAAAGTCTCAGAGGCAAAATTACCATAAAAGCTGTTAAATACAAAAATGGTGCCTCACAAATGGTATACTGAATAAGAGATAAAATACTGCACTGAAAACAAGCGTTTGGCAACTTTACACTTAACCTGATATTTATGTTGAGCTTAAATGCAAAAATGATGCTATGCTAAAATACTTATTAAAATACATGAAAAGAGAATATAATACTAAGCAAGTCAGAGAGATTTAAAGAGGGACAAGAGACTAGTTGGGTGAGGCACAATAATTCTATCTAGATAGACACAAGTCAGTGAGTAAAAGAATTGAGGGAAAAGAAGGAAATGAAAGAGGGAAGGAATAAGAGAAAACAACTGTGAGAGAATATGCTCATTAAAATCTTTATTTAATATCAATGGATAGACAGGATAGACATTTTAGCACGCTATGTGGATTAAGCAGTATAACATCTAGACATTAGGATTCAATGTTGAGATAAGAAGATGCAATGCATTCTGGAATAAAACTGGAGACACACCATAAAGGTGACTGAAACACACTTCAGATTTCGAATAAATTATTTCTTGTACACAAAAGCAATAAGCTTGCTAAAATAGTGTAAGTATCTCTTAAGATGTATAAATGGCTAAACCTCTGTCATTTGAAAAGTATTTATAGTCTCAGACTGTGATCTACACATGCTCTTTCAGGTTACGGAACTTTACTTCGTCTGCCCTTATCGTAGCAGCAGTACCAGACACATCCCCTTCAACAGGGAAGAGAAAATAGCGTTAGAGAGACTGGTAAACTAAGAATGTCTTTAGCAGTTTTCAACAAAACTGAAGGGAGAAATTTTAATCCTGATAGCCAGTGGACACTAGAAACCAACTGGTCTTCGATACAGACCAAGAATAACAAGAAAAATGGCATTACAGTCTTACAAGATATTCCTCCAAACCAAACTTGACATATTACATTTTTTAAGCTTTTTCTAAGAGATCATTTTCAAGAATGAAATCTGGACATTTCCTAGTGACTTTGGTAACTATTAAAGGACGTAAGCCTGTCCCACCTGACGTGGTGCGGTGTTTTACGATATAAGCAGTTCAACTCCTTGAAGAATTTGCATATTTATAGGTATTACACTTTAAAATCATAACAGCTACCTGTTTGACTTGCAGTAATATCATAACAGATTTGTCCATTCCTAGAGACAAACTTAGTCAATTTTCTATCAAACGAGTACAAGATTTTCTTATTAGTATCTAGGAATAATGATAGTGTCTTCTTACAATGCAAGTATAATTCTTATAATGATAAGGTAATTTAATACCAGGGAGATATTGTGGGTTTATGATCCTCACAAATAAGAAGCCTTGACAGAGTCAGAAAGTTTGGGTAATCCCTGAAAGAGCTCAGCCCATTTCTAAGGTTTGCTTTCTTTTTTTTAACACCCTTTTCTCTCTTCAGAGTTATATTATTTTGATAATTTGTACGGAGCATTACCTTGTTCTGCTCAACTGCACCTCACAGAAGATTCAGACTTAACACTGTGCCTCTAATACATTTTCTTATTAAGGAGACTAGCAAATCTATTTAATCCTCAAAATAATATGTAAAACCAGCTTAGGAACTAAACCAAATTTCTTATATGAGTTTATCAGTGACACGAAAACTAATCTGGCTGAGAAGAGAGAGTCTTCTTTTGTTCAAAAGAAAAGCTGAATTATGTCAGAAGGCCTTGTGGCTTCCTCTTTTTTGGCAGAGGGAAGGTGTCCATAACTCATGACATCTTGGACAAAGTCCTAGAACCCACATTATATGAAGATATGTGGATAACAATTGAGAAATTGGCACATATGCAAGATGCTTGCCTTTGGAAAAAGATCTTTCCAGTTATTCTCTTCTTCTTGGCACCGAAAATCCTATCTTCCATTATGATAGCCATGCTACCAGCAAAAAACAAAGTAAAAACTATTGGCACAGTTTCAAAGGTTTAAAAAGCTTTTGTTGTAACAATCCAGTTGCCATTTTTTGTTCATTGCAAGTTCAGTGTCCTCCTGCTCTTTCTTCAAAATATTCCTCCCCTAGAAACTTCTCTTTTTTCATCTTTGCTTTTTAAAATACATTAGTCTATGCAAAACCACAGTGTACAAGCAAGGAAGGAAATAGAATATGAAGAAGTGCCATACAAAATAACAATTAGCTGGGAAATGACGAACCAGAGAAAGTCCATGATACTTGAATATTCCAGTTGAAAACACAGCAGGTGTCAACAGTAAAAGTCAAAATGCCAGTATATTCAATAAATCAAGTGTAGAAAAGCTTTTTTTTTTTCTAGAATCCATGAGCCATAACTGTTACACTGTGTGAAACATACATTAAAAAGAGCCTTGGATTTTGTTTTTTTTTTTCTTTACTGTTAATAAACAAGTCATTCCACCCAGTGTGTCAGCTGTATCCAGTTAGTTATTACTTGATTAGTTCACATGAAAGTGGAGAAGGAAAACATTCACAGGAATCTTGATGAACAACACTATGGGATGATTCCTACCATGTTGCTCTGAGATTGTGTGGCCCCGTACATAGTAATGCCATTTGATGGTCCTGCTAATTGCGGTGTATCTGGTTGTATAAATCCTCTTCTGTCAATTAAGCTACAGAATAATCAAAATAAAGAAAAAGTGTTAGAAACATTTCTGGTCAATAACTACTTCCTCTCAATAAAAAGAATGTCCCCGTTTACTCAGTTGAAGTACAAGACTTCATTTGTACTTACTTGTTCCCTGTGATACCACCTATCACATAGTCATACATAGCACTACTTCTCTGGATTTTTACCACAAACAGTAGGTTTACAAGCTTACCAGCAGATACCAGAAAACCAAAGAATTTTAAACCACAGATGTGAAAAAAAATTACAAAAGTCATTAGGGCACTTTGATTCAGTATCTCCTTTGAAGGTTGGTTTTTTTGCCGGTTTTCATATCTAAATTAAAACTACTTAGTCACAAAATTTACCAGGAAAGAAAGATGAACTTTTGGTCAGACAGACAACTTACCAGGTGTTTCATGACAGCTACTTAACACCACTTATAATGCTCCACTGTGCTTACCAAAGTGATGCACTGATAAAATTACTTATTTGCATCTAAGAAAATGCTTTGTGAAGAAATTACTAAAAATAAGTAAAAATCTACATAAGATTATAAAAAAATAAATGGGATGGAATAATCTGGCCTAGTTAAAGGTTAAAGATGCTTAAAAATGTTATATGATTTAATATATCAGAAGACTGGTTAGACCTATGCTGACAGCTATGGATCAAATTAAGATTTGAAAGTAATTGTTGAGGACATGTAAAAAGCATTCTGAATTGGCTAGCATAGGTTTAAATATGAGAAACCATCTTTAACAGAAGTGATAAAAGTTTTGATTATTTACAAATCCTCTTTACCTGCATTCCACTCTCAAAGACACTTGAACATTTTCAATTTTAAGTTATAATAGGTGGTAAGTCACTTTTCCAGAATTTAAGGGAAAAATTAATATTTAGTGACTTGGGACATGGCTGAGATTAAAAGTAAAAAAAGCAAGGTTATAATTTACATTTTACAGTCAGTAAATTTTTCCCCTTGGTCACAAAATATCTCCCTGAAGAAACTCTACATATACTTTGACATCTAAATAAGTAATGTTGGTGCATGGAATGTAGGAAAAAATGTAAAACTCTGTTAAAACACAGGAGCCAATGACAGTCTGGTCTGACTGTGTGCCGCTACTTGTAACCGCCTAACATGCTATTTCAAATGCTGAGAAACATGACGTAGTTTTAATAAAGATTTCCATTTGGAGTCAAAAGAATTTGAAGTGTGCCAGCAAGCTTTTATGTCACATACTTTTATGAAAAGCAAAACGGCAAAATTAAAGGGCTGGCTTCAGGCAACACCCATTCAGGTAGGAAGCAGAGACAGGGCTACTCTTTCTCACCAGTGTTAACCCGGTATGTGGAAATCTTTACCCAGGTGTCTCTAATTTAGGGAAAGACATCAGTCTCTCCTGTTGACCTTTGACTGCTCACAGAAGAACCACCTCTGATATTCCTGATAGCGAATATGGACCATTGGACCATAGAGCCATTTACTTTCTTCCTTCTTGATAGTTCAGATTCATCACTACATAATTCCAGACAAAGCAAAACATATCAACTGATGAGTATGTCACAAAAATAATCTACAAGATCTCAGCTAGTCTCTACAGTGAAACTGGACCTCTACTGTATATGTAGTGCATGAATTATCTAATCACTGAGCACTAGAATAAGAAAAGAAGTCTTTTCAGCTGGCAGTTTTATTTCTCTACTCTCAGCTCTGTACAACATTTTCTTCAAATTGAAAAAAACACCTTCAATTTTACATATACAAGCATTTTGGATTTCAAAAGTGAAAATGTATGCAGCAAAATTTAATCCATGGTGCTTTCTTTGAAATTGCTTTGGTGTAAGATTACCAAATTCAGCTTAATGTATATATGTTAATAGCATTAAATAAAAAAAATACTGTCCATTTAAATTAAACAGTTCAAAAATGAACACTTATCAAGCTGCTGTAGATTAAAGGTTTGTAAACTCTCCTAAACTCATGAAACATTTGTTAGATATGTAAGAGTTTAATAAAATTTCAAATTGCTCTTCATGCAACAGCTAACTGCTAGAAATCTTTCACTGCTGTACGTTAACTGCAAAAGTTCAAACAACAAATAAGTTTATTTTCATTTCCGATGTCACCTTAAATATATTTTAGAGCATCTGATCACTAATTTAGTTTAGCCACAATTTACCAGCTTATCTCTTTACTACTGAAGAAAAACCTAATTAAAGCTTCTAATAGACACTAATCCAAAACTTTAGTTTTATTGAGTAAACTCAGGCAACTGCAAAGAATAATTTTTTCATCAATAGTCAGGTGGCTCTATTTATGTTAACAATGTTTTTGATACTCTTACCTTGGAGAGAGGGGCCCACAGAGTGCAGCACAGCAATTAGTAAAGATGTTGCCGTAACTGTAGGGATTATAGTTTTCTTTACCTCTTTTATTTGACCATGATCCTTTAATCTGAAGAGATATGAACAATATACATCACATATAATACAATATAGAAAATGGCTGGAACAAATTAAGGGTTACCATAGCAGCAACACGCTACTTGCAGAAGCAGACCATAAAAAGCCCATGATGACACCTTCCAAACAACTTAGAGCTTTGGGCTGTTATGCAAGGCTAGAGCCGAAAATCTAACAAGTGAGCACATGCTTTACCTCCACAGATTTAGAGAACCCAAAACTTCAAGGAATCAATATACTCACAGTAAGAATTTCATCATCTAATGGCCTAAGTTTAATTTTACAAATAACATGGCATATCACATGACATTATCTTCCCTACAGTTCACAAATGTTTCTAAAATATTGTGAAGTATCTGCAGCCATTACTACCTTTTACTGCATATTACATGTTTCCTTAGCTAGTTAGCTTTTCTGTTTGTGAGATACTTGAGAGCCTGAGTAAAATGTCTTGCTGTATTTAAACGAAACTACTGAACAGTTTACTTGAAATTCAGACATGTTCCACTGCTGCAGGTCCCTGCTATCTGTCTTTCAACAATCCAAACCAGACATTTATTTGAGGGAAGTGGGGATAGTGGAAGCACATCAAGTTCACGTAGAGAGACAATGTTGGCCTAAATCTAATAATTGAGGAATACCAGAGTATCGCATCTGTCTTACTAACAAAGCTTTCTTCCAAGTCAGGCTACTTGCTCTGATACTTGATGCTGAGGCAAAATTCCTTCTGAGCTTGCTTGGGAAGTTTTTTTCTGGTTCATTGGTATTGATTGTAAAGTTTACTATTTTAACGGTGACCTTAAAACAATGACAAAACATGTGTTTGACAGTCTCAAAGATGCTACTTTTATATCTGCCAGATACCTATGAAAAAGGTACAGCAGAAAATTACAGCAAAGTAACTTAAAGTTTGCAGCACTTTGTTAGATCACATACTAAATTTCCAACAAGCTTTCTATACCATTAGCCCCCTTGCTAATATTATTTTCTCCTTTCATTCGTTTTGTATTTCTCTTTTTAGTTAGGGAAAGACACATGAAGACTTCACACACAGTTAAATATATTTCCACACCAAAACAGTAGAAACCTACATGCAAAATAGAAAACTGTAGAAATGAGAATGTTAACCTTTAAATTAATTATATACTCCTTGCCAGAGATTTTAGATCTCAGACTGGCAAAAAAATTTCAAAGGTAAAATAAGATAAACGGTGAAATTTTTGTTTAGAGAATTCAACACGCTTTTTAATTTTCACAGTAATCAAATTTTGAGTCAAATAATATTTAGAACTCTTAATGAAAAACAGATAATGAAAAGTATTTATTAATTCCCTACTGTATAAAATATACTTTTTTCTTTGTATCCTCTATTTTATATTTTCCTATATCAAGATAGAGGTCCTGTATGCATAAACCATAAGGCACATACTGTGTATATAAACCAGCATATTTTCAAGTCACAACAAATATAGTCAAAAACATTTCATCTGATGTTTTGAATTAAGACAACCATGTCTTCTTTCCTAACGAGGTATTCACAAAATAATGCAGACAGGTATGACTTGAGAAAAACCTCCTTGCTATTACTTAGAAACATATGTAGAAATAAACTACAAACTTACATCTTCATTTGTTGTTTGATTGGAGCTGATCAAATATGTATGAAAACCTGAGAGGCCAACAATGGACCATACTGAGAAAAAACACACCACAGCTTCCAGCACAGTAATTGAAAGTCAAGGAAATATATGCAAATGAAAGAAAGTCCAATAAAAAGTAGTTAAAAATCACAAAATTCCAGGTAGTCCACAAGTCCCTTTAGATCTCTGGGGTACTTCAAAGGGGTCAGCAAAAATTAAGCTCAGAAAAGCAAGACTACTGCCAGTAGGCTCCATTGTATGGACCACTGAATAGTACACCAGCAAATATTTAAGGGTTTACAAAGTGAAAAATGCTAGGAACTACTGATCTTAAATACTGAAATTCAAATTTTCATGTTCATCCTGTAAGATTCATCATACCTGTATTAAGTAACAGTAAATAATGGTTTTGATGGGGTAAGGGGAAGATCAAAGACAAGAGAGGTAATCCAAGGCTAGCTGAACACCAAAAACTGAACAGATATGTTTGTACAAATACTTATAGCACAGTGTGAGTCCTGAGCCAGGACTAAGGGTAATAGATCTCTGCTCACACGTATGGCAACAACAGTCGAGTAAACTGCATCTCAGTCATATGTTCTAACTGCCAGACTCTCCTGTTTTTCTTCTGTTACTGAAGTTAAGATGCTGATAGGCATCCTAACTCTAGCATTGAAGTGCACTAGTCCAAATAAAATATACAGCTCACTGGCTCTTTCAAGTCCCTCTAATAACCGGATATATTCTGTGTTATGACTGTGGGGATGCCTGAGTGGCCCAGCCTTGGCAAATGGCCTGGAAAGCAACTTCTGTTAAATATGTGAGTCTAAATAGGTGGGGTGGCATTGAATATTCAAAACTCAGCAGCATTCACCCAAAACTTACGTTAAAGAGGAAGCCTATCAATTCCCAATTCACCGTGCTGTTATTAAACTCTAGTTGAGGAATTACAAGTGGCTTTTTAATGAAGATATCAGTCTGATTTATAAGCAAATCACAAAAAATGGCAGAAAGATAACTTCTGTTCTGACAGAAGTGGGAACAGCAGCAGTCAAAACTTGGTTTGGTACAGCCACAAGTAAAGCTGCTGGCATCTGTGGAGCCCAGACACAGCGCCACCCCTGTCAAACACTGAGTAGTCAGCATCCAAACACCAGACTGTCAGCATGAGGTGCAGCGTACAGGGATTTGCACCCGAGGTACACGTATGTGAGCTCCTGGGGTGCTCTCACTTGTGAGTTATAGGGAGCAGCACAGGTACATGTACAGCAAGAGCATCCTCACCTCAAGAGAGCACCAAAGGGATGCACAGGCACATTTGTGTGCATCACTACAACTTTTCAAATTACCTGTATTTTCATTCATTATAAACTGTATAACCCAAATGTTATACCCATAAAGAACTAGCTAGGCTTTAAAAGTGAGATTGGTATACAAGGAAAATCAGTCAGCACTCAACACTGCATACTTACTAGAGTTTATATAATTCCTTTAATGGAATCATTGTCTCAGTAATAAGACAAAGTTGCTTCTAAACTTGATACAAGCAAACATAAAGAGGAACTTTCTATAGAAAGCTTTTTGTTAGAGTTTTTTATTTATATATATATTTTTATTTACACAAAATAGGCATGAACTCAGAATACATCTGCTTTGAGAATGCTATTTTTTTTTTTTTTTTTTTTTTTTTTTTTTTTTTTTTTTTTAGGGAACACAAATCAACAGCAGAAGGGGCTTTGCTTCCTAGAGGTATAGATAAAATTAATCCATAGGTACAAGATGATGGGAAGAGGATAAAAATAATCTGTATATTAACCATATCAACCTTTAGTATAAAGTCACTTTCCGAGAAAATGTCAACTCAAATTTTTCCAAGGATATATCTTTAAAATGCAAAATAAACATCCTGAATGTATCAACGGAAGAGAAACATGACAGCTCCTCACCATTACACAGAGTCAGAGACTGGAAAATGCATGGATGACATAAGTATTTCAATGAAAAATCCTAATATTAGTTAACAGCACAGAGTTTTGTATTGCAGAGCTGCTCTCCCCTAACGAACAAGGAAACACCTGAAGTACTGGTGTAACTTTCCCTACAACCTATTCCAATCAGAGCAGTATAAAGCCAGAAAAGAGACATTTGCATTCAAGCAAATTTTCTCCAAAAGCAGGAGGATGACCAAAGTTCATTGCTGAGCAGCATGTTCACTACTCTTTCCCTCTCATCTCCTCCTCAAACTATGTGAAGTCAAACCAACACAAGACAGGAACTCTGGCTCAGTTGACTGTTAAACGGCCACAGCTAAAGCAGGGAGTACAAGGATGAATGGATAAGGAAGTAGACTGTTGGCAGAGGGTTCCAGAACATGTAAAAGAAGGAAACAGGCCAAAATATTATGCACAACACAAACTGGGCTTTGAGAGGGTAGAAATAGTACAGAAGGCTGTAGATAAGCACTGTTGGATAGAATCTACATACCAGGAGTGTGTAGATTCCTAGTCAGATAATAAGAACCTTAGAGGGAGAAGGGCTTCCTGCAACTTGAACACACTACTAATAGGATGTTCCTCATCACAATTACACTCAAAAGGGTACTGAAAACTGTATTTCTCCTCCCCACAATATTTCCTACTGACAAAAAAGGGAATTTCTTTTCAGTTCACTATAGGAAGGGACATTTTTAAGTTCCCCACACCAAGATCCAAAAAGACCTCTAGAACAGCAGGTGTGGTTTATGCTAAATTAACATGGGTCCATTAATTAAACCTGAGTCCATTAATTAAAGAGAAACACAAAAAAGCAATATATTCTCAACGTAAAGTATAAGCTTACAAGCATAGTATAGTATAATTATCTTTCTGGCATAGTATGGTATCTCACACAAGGTCGTTAGCAAGACAGAAATGGCAATGTTCCCTGTGCCTGAATTGACTGGCTCCAAAGCAGCATTCCCAATACTATTTGGAAAATTTAATTTTTTACTGCTGTTAATTGTAACCAAGGTATTAAATTGTTCATCACATCACTACCAAACCAGGCACTTCTAGAAGATGCACTACTGAGCCACTCAAAGCAGCACATCTCTGAACAGAAATTATGAATTAATAGCCCATTCTTCCTGTAATAAAATCCTCAAGTGCATTAGCAATCACCTTTTGATTTAAGGACAAGTGAAAGCTATTCTCAGTTTGGAAATAGTTTGAAATAATCATCTTTTGTAAGAATTGGTTGTAATTATTTTAATTGGAAGCTATCGTTATGCTATTTAGAAAAGTTTGTGCTTTGTAAAATTTTTTGTACAAAAAAATCTGAACAATGGCTTTGTTTAGAAAGGGAGTTTACAGCTCAGTAACTCTACCTGATGAATAAAAACACCAAAAAAATTGTATCTGCAGAATTTGACACTTGGGAAAACTATCTGTAAAGGAATGTCTCTATGCACAACTCTGAAGGACTCTTCCTACACTTCCATGGAAAAGCAAACTGTGTGAGGCACAACAGACAAAAGGGGAAGAATTCTTTTTATAGTATCTTTCTGAGAAGTGCAAACTGTTTATTCAGACACAAACTATTCAAAATATATACATAAGGGACAGGAAGCTTATGGTCTGTACAGAAATATAAGAAAGAAATTAAGCAGTAGTTATGTCAGCTTCCCATTTTTTCATTATGTTAGCTGCTTGCTGACGCCATTCTCACTGACTAGAAAATATACAGAAAGCTCTCATGAAGAGACAAATAGTATATGGAGCATTTACAAAACAGAACTACAGAATGGCTTGGGTTGGAAGGGACCTTAAAGATCATACAGTTCCAAACATCTCTGCCGTGGGCATGGACACCTTCCACTAGACCAGGTTGCTCAAAACCCCATCCAACTCAGCCTTGAACACTTCCAGGGATGGAGCACCCACGACATTTCTGAGGAACCTGTTGCCATGTCTCACCACCTTTATTGTAAAAACAGTCTTCGTTACGGCCAATCTAAACCTACCCTCTTTCAGTTTCAACTGACTCTTGTCCTGTCACTACAGGCCCTGGTAAAAAGTCTCTCTGTTTTTCTTATGAGACCTGTTTATATAGTGACAGACCACAATGATTTCCCCAGAGTCTTGTTTTCTCCAGGCTGAACAACAGGAACAGTCCCTGTGTATGCAACTTACATACTGCTCTGTAGCTTAACAGAAGTTAATATTTGAAAATGACTACTCTAGAAATATAAGAATAGTTTCAGGAATTGAACTCTTGAAGGACAGCATATGGTTTCAGCTGTTCCAAAATCTACTTTTTCTATCCTGAAAAGAATAGCCATTTTGGATACTTGCAGCCATAAAAGCAGGAAAATTATTGAACATTTTAAGTGAAACCACAGCATGGGCAGAGTGTAAGATATATTTATGAAATCCATCACAAAATATGAAGCATATTTCAACATACACGGAAACTACAGATCTTTGTCAAGAGTATTGCTCTGGAAAAGATGAACAAAAACCACTCTGGGCTACAGTCTCTCTCCTACCTCCATGTGGCAAGAAATCCTATTGTGCAGGAAGTGATGAAATCATTAACTGATAAAGTCGCAAAGCACATATCCAACAATAGCAAAAAACAAAACAAAACAAAACCACATCTCAGATATTATTTTGCAACAAAATATGCGATTTGTTTCAGTGAAAGGATATCTTGCAGGACTGTCCTTCAGGGCATTGAGGAACCCTGTTTGTTGAGAACCTGTAGAAATAGAACCCAAAATTACCAGTTGAGTAAGAAATTGACTACAGGCTGTTTTCACTATAGTTAAAGCAATTAATATTTGAAAATAACCAAATAATCATAGAATAGATTTACTAATACGAATTGGAGAATATGTTGCACAGCAGCAACAACATCGAAAACAACCTGGGTAAGTTATCAGGTTTAACATCTGCAAGATATTTTCTCAGTCATACCAAATTGATGCACGCATACTTTCCCATGAACAAGGTTTCCGATTATCCCTGTTCTTTTCAGACCTAACACAGAAACAAAAAATTATAACCTCCTGTTTTATTTGGAAATACTATTTTTCAAAGTAACTTTTTGACCCAGAAAATTTATCCTCAGATTTCTCAACTTGCCATCCTTTGTTTTGGAAGCAAAGCTTTCTTGACTATAATCCTGCTCCTATGCACCTATGTAGAAGATTTTTCTAATAGGTTACTGTTGCCTCTTGGCAAATAAAACACAATCTACTAGCTGCAAAGAGAGAAGCATGAGCCATTCAACTAGAGATGCAAAGCATGCAGAGTGCAGAAGTACTTGGGTTCCATAACCATGAGATAGTTGTCAAAAAGGGTGATTTGACAGTTTTTTGGTTGCAGCAAATGAATTTTGGTAGAAACTGACTTAATGTGACATACTATAGGCACATAGTTTGAATTTTTCTGTCTACTGTAACTGATTTAAAAGCATAATATTGAAAGTCCTCCCTGCAGAAAGATTTTCCACTTAGCTAAATTAACCTGAAGACCTGTATGGAGAGAAGAAGCTTGTCTTTATAAGAATAAAAGAATATCCTCTAGACCTATCTGGTCCATTTACTGTTCGCCATTACAAAAGGACAGTTACTTACCTTGTATTTCTGAGCCTTTTCAGATTCTTATAACTGGTTCTTAGTCTCAAGGTACAAGACTAAGGGAACTTC
This sequence comes from Lophotriccus pileatus, assembly GCA_035583135.1. NCBI lineage: Eukaryota > Metazoa > Chordata > Aves > Passeriformes > Tyrannidae > Lophotriccus > Lophotriccus pileatus. Next base: position 53,480,948 of record JAWWES010000115.1, read on the forward strand.
CCCTACCTTCTTAATATTTTTTAGGTTCCTTAATGGCAATGGCAGCAGGTAGGTGTGATCTCTATACCCTCCTGCTGGTCACACTCATCTAAGCAGTGCGACCGAAACACCAGAAGGGGAGGGTTCTTCACTGCAACAAACAGTTGAAATACTGATGCCTCAAATAGTAATTCAGTAATTCAGTAACTCTGAAGACAGACACTACTACTACTGAAAATGCATTCAGCTTGGTGAGATGGAAGAAAGTCTTGCAAGACAATACCTTTGATATCTGATTTAAAGTGAGTTTTATGATCTTCAAAAATATTATGTACACATACTCTTAATCCTAGCAAGAGCAAATTTCCAGTGTACGCCTCAAAGGTTCAGGTGTATCTCATATCACCACTTAGGCCTCCCAAAAATTATAAAACGCCAGCCTGCAAGATATACTACAAAAATATATAAATTTCAAAATCTATCCAAATCAAGGGGCATTAAAACAAAATAATTTTGTCAGGTCTTATAAAATACACATGAAACTTTGAAATACACTTTGAAACACTGTAGAAAGGTCTAAAAGCTGAGACTTTCTTCAGACACACTAACAAAAAGCAGTCTATGCCAAGTGCAAAGGTTCAGATTGAGAACCCGGCTAAATGGTTAGCATCAGCTCAAGAACTACAGGGCTGAAAAACAGAATACAGAGTTGAGTGGTAACTATTAGGGAGGTAGATATGAGGACTTCTAGAAGCACGGTAGGCACAGAGGGAGTGGAGTGATCAATGTGATAAGAAAACTTTATTTGTAAAGAACTTTTTTTTGACTCTGTCAAGATTACATAAGACAAATTTGAAAGCTGGGCTTGAAGCCCCAGTGTAGCAAACCAACATCAAGGAACTAATCGCATTTCATACCTGCTCCCATTGCCTTTGAGGATCGACCAAACTTCAAAACTTAAGGATGGTTTTCCCTGTCTCATCCAAGGTAGATAAACCTCCATAGCAGCTGGTAGACAGTTTAGCATTTAACATTTACTATACATTATCTGTAACACCTACACAATGCTGAAATGCTTCTCGACCCCACAGAGGCACAATTAATTACTCTGGTCTCTGTCTAAATCATACTTAGAGTTAGAAATAGTAAAGTTAAAATCCACTAGATAAATCTACTTGACTTACAGTACATGAAATATTTACATAATATTGATAATTCATAAGCTGAAGAATAAAGAGAAAAGCACTGCAGTCCTTGTGAAACGAAGGTAGGCTAGTGTCAAAAGTAGCTTTACATTGTCAGACTAGTAATGTTTTCAATTACTGAACTCTAGCAAAATGAGATGGCAGAAAAAAACATGCTTCCTTCTTCTTAATGTAAGAAGTGTGTATGTATATATGTGTATAAAATGTGTGTACATATGTATATCTGTGTGTATGCCCAGGTAAATATCAAGGATTTAAGTATTAATGGCAAATGTTCTTTTCCCAACAATTACTTTTCCCTTTTTAAAAACTGGTATTAGAAATGCTGTATCTGTTAGTGAGAGCAACTTCTTGATTCAGACTCCCTCAAAATTAGGCATCCCAGTTCTAGCCTATGAGCTAGATCTTTGAGCTATAGGAGAGCTGCTCAGTGCTCTTATTCTTTTGTGAAGAACAAATAAGAGCACATGTTCTGTTTTTTACAATGCAGCTTTTCCCAGCACATTATAAGCAATTTAGAGGAGCACAATATGACATATTTTTTCAGGAAAACATTCTCTAATATTACCATTATCGAATTAGCTTTATAAATGCGTTAAATACCAAAATTATTATTTCTACCAGGTTTCTGTTGTAATTCAGAATACACAGAAATAAAAAGATCACATTTCCAAAATGGTTAAAGACATACTTTTCAAGGTAATATTCTACATAATTAGTGAAAAAAATGAAACACTCCTAAGTTTCCTATGATAGTGGGTTAAAAAAACCCAACATACAAAAGATCTTTAAAGACAAGTCATATAGTCTATCACCATTAATGAGATTATCATCAGACAGCAGCCAGCAAAATTTGTTAGGGGTGTGGAAAAAAAAAAGGCAATACCCAAAAGAGTTCTGACCTCAAACACAATCCAGAACACAAATAAAAACCAATTTCAAACTCCTGAACATTTATCTGATGCACTCCATTATGAATTGGTTATTCTCAGTGGTTATTCTCAGAATGCCTATGCAAATGAAAATAATGTGTGTTAAAAATAGGGTAAAGAACGATGTAAACTAAATGGCAAACCACCAAAAGTATAGCTCCAACCTATTTACCAGTAATTTACCTGTTTGTCTGGATGGCAAGTGACCCATGCTTACAATTAAAAAAAAAAGCACACAACAGTTCTTTGGGTAAATGACACTACCTGTATACTTAGACATACAGTATGTGTGATGCTTTTCCAATAAATCATCCATAAAAGGACAAAAAAATTAACAAAATTAACACTGTATTAAGTTAAAGCCACTGCTAGGTCAATGACTACTATGAATGGGGCCTTCTATAGACCAGAATGGGATTCACTGGGGATTGTGAAGCTTCAGAGAAAAGGCAAATAAACAAATAATAAAGAAATAAACCCTGAATGATCAAAATATTAACTTAAAAAACTCAAGCAAATGGCTACATACGTAATCTGATTTCATCAGCATACTTACGAAGGATGACGTGGGTGATAACGAATGCAAATATAAAGACTGTCAGAAAGGACAGAGATAAAATAAACATATAAAAAAATCTGTAGTTTCTTTTCCCCACACAGTTGCCTACCCAGGGACAGTGGTGATCAAACCGTTCTGAAATGAGAGGCAGAAGAAAAAAAAATGGAAAACAATTAATAAAATGTATTTTATTCAAAAAAAAGCTCTCTGAATACTACATTAAAACTCATGATTTAACTGGCATTTGCAAAGTAGCCGCAGAGAAGTTCTTAGAAAGGAACAGAAATAGAAAAGAAAAAAAAAGAGTATTTTAATGAAACTTTACAGTTTTTAAAGAAACCAAAGCATGGCCGAGGTGAGTTCCTGGTAAACTACCAGTATTATTGTGATAAATTGTGCAGTCAGACCAAAATGTATGTATTTATCCACTGCCACATGGAGCATTAGCAACTCAGTGCTTGTCTCAAAATAAAGGTAGGGGGTTTTTTTGTCTTTCAGTGCATCTTCTACTCGAAATTGGACTTTCTGAGGTTGTTTTACTTACATCTGTCATGGTCAGACCTCTGACTTATGTATACTATCATATCACCCATCCATTAAGGAATATGAAATATCTACACCTTCCCACTTCCTTTCACTAAGATATTCTTCATTCCAGAACATCTGTTTTTCCACTTGGAGTTGACACTGCCATAGATCCCATTAAAAATAGCAAAATCATTCACATAAAACATTTTTCAAATGATAAAATTTAAACACATAGTATAAAAATTGGTACATGTAATCTGAATGCTCTGTTACCCTTTGCACAACAGGCTCCATCCCATTTTTACTAAGCCAAGGCCTTTCTCTTTATTTCCCTAAGAATAACTCGTTCATGAGATAGGAAAAGGCCAGGATGGATCAGGAACGAGTGTCCCCAACATGGAGGAAATGCTCCAGAGCTGGAAGGCAGCAGGGGGAACAGTTTGCTCTGCTTCTCCCCAGGCAGCCTGGACCCACCCTCTGTGTCCCATATGCTGGATAGTGGAAACAGAGCTATTGCCAGGAAACAAACCTGCATTGCCTAACTTTACTTTGGAGAGATTACACTGACAGAATTTTAATTTTTTTAAATCAAATCCAAGACCATAAGACAGATGCTCTCATGCTGACTGTTTCTCTCACTCTCTGATCCTTGTCCAAATCCTGCTTTGTTTTCTGTGACTTTTATGCCTCCACTGACGTACGATATCAAACTATTTGTAATTCCACAGGAAAGGCGAGCTATAAATTTGAAGTCCTTTAGCCCTCTGTTAAAAAGGCACACTGACCAAGTGCACCAGTTTATTTGAACTATGGCTTTATGTTAAAGACCTACATTAGAGGTTTTCCTGGAAGGATGTATTTAATATTATCTTCATAATTATTCATTATCTTGAAGTCAAAACAACATGCACAATGGATTTCTGAATTCACCAGACTTTCAGGGGTTTTCTAAATGGTTTTGCGTGACAGCTGTTTGGAACACATGTTTCTGCCACAAATCTGTTTCACATTCCAACAGGGCTATTTAAGGTGAAGTTACTGACCTTTCCTAGGATAAGGCTTCAGAATACTTTGATTGAATGAGTACTGCTAAGAATACCAAGAACTAAACACTCTGGACAGCTGATATTACCTTTATTCAGTGCAACTATTCCCAAAATAAATTGACATTGAATTTGAACAGTGCTTGTCTTAAAATCTGTGCTTCTGAATGAGTCCTTATATTCTGATAAATACTTCATTTCAATTTATTCATACATACAAACATGAGTGAACAACACCACAAAGAAACATATAGTTATAGAGCCTTTTTAAAGAGCACAATCCCGGGGTACTTTTGCACCCTACTGCTAAAAAAATACATTACATGTCTTGGAAGACAAATTCTGTACATACAGATTCATTCTCTTCTATGCTGACATAATAGGAAACAACAAATTATTCTGACTTAAAGCTGTTTCTAGCCATGAAACAATACCTAGAAAAATGTAGACGTTATTTGATACTCAGATAAATGCAGACAAAAATAAAAACGCACACATACATCCAATCCCTCTGTGTGTAAACACACATCCATACACACGGACACATATATACATTCCTTACTGAAGACCGACTTGGTATTTTTAACCTACTTGTCACTCCTCTGCAATTTTCATCTTCAAACTTCCCTGGTGAACTAAAAGGCTCTGCTTTTTTAACAAATACTTTTCCAATCATTATGAAGTTAAGTAACTACCTAATATGTCTATAAAGAAGAAATGGACAGAAAAGGCCGGATATGAAAAACTGCCACAGTGTTAAATCGGAATCAACTCTAATGAAAAAAAGATATGTATTAAAGGATTTGCATGAATGTTATGATAAATAAACTGGGTCTCATTTTTCTCAGTCATAAAATAGAAAGACATGTGACACGTGCCACAAAACAGTATATTAAAAAGCAAGACATCCTACTCAGCAGAGCACAAATACGTAAATGCAATTTAATGGTAACAGCTCATGAGCTGCTCTGCTTAGTTATTAGTGCAGGAGGAAACTGCCAATCATGTCCAAATAGACAGGTAAGTGCTAAGCAGAAATTTCTCACACTGTTAAGAAATATAAATGCTATTAAATCTGGAGCTGTTTTTTTTTCCTTAGAAAAAGACACAACTTAATAAGCATTAATGAAGAAATAACAGAGTGTCTTAAGGTTCACCCCTGATACTCCAGATGCCTACAAACTGAACAACCAATGATTTGGTAAAGGAAGTTCTGTCTGATATTTCTACTTGGCTTGGGTGAGGTTGGCAGCAAAATTACAATTTAAATTCATAGAGAAATGAGAAACTACTGATGCTGAGGAAAAATGGAATTTCAGCCCTTACAAACTTAAAATGCAGAGAAACTAGAAATAAAACTTCTTAGTTTGAAGAATAACAGACTATTTACAGGTGATGACTGCAGTTCTGGTTTAAATGTATAGGGTATAGTTAACATACTGCTGTATTTGATCATACATTTGTGACAAGGTTAATGTAAAAATATTTGAGGCAAATGAAGAGAATGAAAACATTGGTAATACAAATACTTGCCAATAAAAGTGTATTAGATCTCTTAGTGAGGGAGGAAGAAAGCTGAAAGGGCTGAAAAGTTTGTCTGTGGAAGAATCTCATAGATAAAAAAGTTGTGACAGATCATCCTCCTGCCCTCAATCTTAAGCAAAAGCAGCAGTATATTTGCCCTCACAATGTGGTATGATGTTACAGCTAGATCTACCTAACCAAGGTAGCAAGGTCTCCCCATTCTTAGGCCAAGCCCAGTGTTCATTTTACCCTATGGGGAGCTGGTTGACAGAGTCAGATGAACTTAAATCCATGGCTTTCTATTGCTTATCTCCTCAGACCAGCTCATCACAGTACTAGACAAACACCAAAGCTGTGCCAAGGGAAGAAGTGAGAACACCCTGCCAGAGAAGGGAGGAGATGACACTTTCAGAAGCAGCTAAATGTTAATTCAGCACAGCTGTAATACCAACCTTACTATATGTTAACACTTATCACAACTGCAGGAGAAATCTTGGAGATTAATTTTTTAGGATCTGAGAACAAAAGCTGAAGCATACAAAACAGACTGAGAAAATGTGAACAGTTTATAAGGTGAAGTATCAGTGGAAAGAAGAGATGATTAAATGGAGACTAGAAATACTGCTGTAAAAACCACAGAAAACCAAAGAAGTAAGAAATCCCAAGAACTGTCATGTAAACCTGTAACAATGACTTTATTTCACTAGTCTTTCCCAAGTGATCAGCAACTTTGAATTTAGATAATAACTTGTGAGGATAGCCAGCACTGCCATAACCAAATCCAAAAGATGAGGCTTCACAGGATAACTGAGCCAATCTAAAAGCTTAGTGGGAGTGAAAGAGATGGTCACACATTGCCTTTCCTGCCACTTTATCCCACCTCCTTTTTTCATTGTGAATCATGATGATGAGTCAGGTCAGCTCCCTGAACTGGCAGGAAAGAAATAAGGGAATTATTTTGTTCACTGCTCAGTGGGAAAAACTGACTTACCAAGGGCTGTGTGAACAGGCACAAAGGAGAGAATCACACAAGTAGGATGACGTTCAGATCCCTCCGGAAACCATAAGCTGACAGCATGACTCAGTGGTCTCATTAACACTCACCTAAGTGGTCTCATTAACATTCATCTAATAATCTATGCTAACTGGATCACAGAAGAATACCTTACCTCATACTTTAGACACTTCTCATTTTTTACCTTTCCTGAAACATTTACGTTTGAAAACCCGCTTGAGAAACATTAACTGCTGGATATCTCAGATTAAAAAAAAAAGAGAGAGAACATTCGCCATTTTAATAAGCAACGGCCCTACAGATGGAGTGTTTCCTTCAGAAGCCACACCAAAGCATGTTCCTCGCTGCTCAGAACCAAGGAGTCCAATCTCTACTTTCCACAGCACAGCCTCTTAAAATCCTTAAAGCACAGACTCTTAAATCCTTACATGTTCTGCTTCCATTTTTCAATCATTACACTCCAAAAAACCCACGTAAAAATGACCCCAATGCTTTCCTTCCTCTTTCAAAACATTTAATAAAAGTTTTATAATTTAAAAGGAACACAAAAGCATTTTTACAGGGTACATTCGTCGGCCAGCTAGGCCCTTCAGATTGCAGTATTTATGAACCGCTTCCTTTTTCTTTTGCTCAACAGTATCACTACACACCAGCACACATTTTATAAAGCTTAATGTGAAGGCAGGTCTCAAAGACGAGGTCGATAGGTGCAAAAATATCTAGGTCACATTACTCAGAGATTCCGATGAGCACAAGTTAGAATTCACTTAATAATTCTTCCTTGCCATTCAGGTAAAGAGCTGTGGGACAAAGGCACAAACCCAAGGCACTCACTGAACGTTACCATCCTTATTTAACACAAGCAAACATGCATCCCGGGACAGGAAAGAGTCAACAGCCCACTATTCAAATCTTGCATCAGTCAAAAAACATCACATTACAGCTCAAACATTCAGCTCAATTCTGGGCCAGGATTACTCAAAATTACTTGTGATAGTAGCAGCAGTACAACACAGGACTACAATGTCCATTGTCATGGATTCACACTGAGCAATTATGTAGAGATACTGGCACATCTGCAGGTATTTATAATGATGACAATTATAGCTTGTTGAAGGACTATGATGTCATGATGTGACCACATCTATTCAGGCCTCTTGACTTCACATTTTGTATGAAAATCAGTGTCTTCAGAATGTGATTGCTCTTAAAATGTTTAGGAAAACAAATGTGGGTTTTAGAAGTCCATACAAAAAATAGCTTTTTATTACAAAGAGTTATTTTTTTTCTTCTAAGACACAGCAGTCAAATCCCAACTGCTGAGAGTGACACATGCACAAAAGCAAATATAACGATTGCATTAAGACCTTCATAGTCAATTCAAAATGTCTGATAATTTAACATGATAAAAAAAACTTGTATCCAGTATTCATAGCATATTCATAAAAACTATACTTAGTCCAGTCCCTCAGTTCCACTGACTGAAATTGTCACTCCCAAGAAAATGATTTATTTAATCATATTTAAAAACCACACTGATGATATTTGCTATCAATTGGCAACAGCAATCAAATACTTGGATCAATTTAACTTACACACCATTCACCTGTCCGACAGTCCCCTGTCAATACCTCTCCTGTTACTTTTGTGGAATGAAATATCAGTAGAAATTTATATGAAAATAACAAAAGACCAATTGCAAATTAATTTATATTCATGCTGATGTTATTTTAGAACATCTGTTATGGACAATGCACAATGGATCCTTTAAATCACCAAGCTTCAGTACTTTTATACTCAGATTCCAAATCAAAACACCCCATGAAAACCAAAAAGAACAGAGAGAGCCTTCTAGCCTTCAGTTCACATTTGGGAAATACTCACCAGAAGTTTACTCCAAATTGCATTCTGGACACTAACCTATACAAGGTGATGACAACGGAAACAGCAATGTAACACTGGGAAAGATGGTCTCTGTTAATGAAATAAACTAATAACGTGCATGGATATCTACAACTAAAAGTCAAACAGAAACACAAACACAAGAACCACTTAACAAATATTTCACTCTCATGATTGTTTAAACTGTCCCAGATAGCTAAGCTATTTGGGGAGAGGGGGTGGTTTAAGAAAGTTAAGTTGCAATGTCAATTTTTTGCGTGCTAATGAACTTCAATAGTGGCAGACTAATGCATTCACAAAAAGAAAACAAACATGCCTAATTTTTAAAATAAAAATGGAAATTGATTTATTAGGAAAACATCTAGCCATTGCCCTAGGATAGCTCTCGGTAATTAAACCGTATTGTCACATAGATCACTGCGCCCTCCAATAATAAATGTTGAGTAATTAAAAAAATCCTTTGACTGCATGCACATTAATGGTGACATTTTCAAAGGCAGCAGCGGCAGTTTAGAATACCTACTCTTTGATAGGTACAAAGAGGGCACAGTGACGGACCTCACTGCTTCACAATCTCTCCTTAGGTACCAGTCCCTGACAATACAACACCTTCGCACTTTGGGAACCGGATGAGTGCCGGACAGACATCCATTTGTGAAGGAAGAGATTTTAAAACCCAAGCTTATCCCTAAAGGGAGCATAGTATCCTTACCAAATAATAGCATCCACAAAGTTTATGGATTTGTTCCTCTTTTTTACAGGACAGCAAATTTTTTTAACCAACTCCGTTGCTGTCTTTTATCTCACTTTGAGTTTAACCATCTTGCAAATTGTTATTGCACCAAATGTAAATATTTGTTTATTTTCTTAGGTTTGTAATTTTTTTTTCTACTCTGACATCTGAGGTTTACAACATCATTTATACAGTTAGATATTATGATCATCTCTGAATTTTTTCATATGCAGACCAATGCATAAGTCACAACCTCTCTCTGAAGTAACTTATAATACTGTTTTCTTTTTTAAAAAGACTTTCTGACATATTTTGCAGTGATTTGGCTTAAGACTTAAAAACTCTTTGACACACATGCCATGCTTTCTGCATCTCTAAAGTACATCTAATTATATAGATGGCATAATCACAAATAATATATCACTTCTGTAAATACTGGTGTGTACTCCATTTGACAGCTTCTTGGGTGGCCCAAGAAGGTAGAACAAAATAGAAGAGTCAAAGCCATTTCTCACATGTAAAAACTGGGAAAATACACATGAAAAGAAAAAGAAGAAGAAAGAAGAAAAAAAAAGGTCATAGCAGTTAACTTTGTACTCTTAACTGTTCAGCTAAAGAGTCACCTCAAGACACCCAGAGCTAAGGTTTGGCAGGTTCAAAACGAAATGAAAATTGTAGTCTATTCATCACAGGAAATGTCAGGCAAGAAAAAAGGAAAGTAGATGAAAAGGAATTGAAGGCAAAAAGGGAAGTAATAAAATAATGAAGGAAGAGTGCTACAGAATGGAATTAAAACCAAGCAAACTAAAGTCCCAACATCAAGTAAACACACATTAATTATAAAGAACCAAAAAGTCCTGGGAAAATTACTTCTACACACATTTCTGTTATGAAAGTCAAACTGTTACAATGCCACCTCTCATACTGCTTTTGAAGTAATTTGTGTTCTTCAGGCGGGAAGGTGGTGGTATCCAGAGCAACTACAGGCAAAAGCTTCTCCTCAGAAGAAACTAGTAATTCTCACTCTTTATCTTACATTGCGTGCGATACGGTTTGTGTGTTTTAGTAATTATTTCCCCATTTTAAAACCAAGTTTACAACACTGCTGCCTAATCTGGGAAATAACTTTTAAAAACAATTATTTTATTCAAATGTTGCTGCTTGGCACACTGCTAGGTACATAACACACTGAATTTTCAAAACAATAAATTAATGGATTCCAGTTAAGACTGAAACCAAAAGACAATGCCTACAATTGCCTGGCAGAAGTGCTTTACAGAAGCAATGATTCAACCAGAAAGGAGGTGTCTATGGGCTTCTAATACAGCTTCTAATACTTCTAATACAGTATTTTCTGTCAAAATTTGTCAAAACCTTGACACTCAGTCTCATGTTTAGGATCTGTATAAAAGCAATTTGACTTATGAGTTAGAGGAATCCTGTCTCCTACAGGAAACAGAAACATCAAGAGAAAACACCAGTATGGTGTGTGTGCCTTCGTTACTACTGGCATGCTGGTTTACTGTGATGCCAAAAAATCTGGTACAAAGAACTGCTCGGAGACTTTGGATCTTTTGAGCAGCCAAGGTATTTATTGCAACGTTAGGGGCAAGCGTGATTTGCATCACACAAAACTTGCTCAAAGGTGTCACACAAAATCAGGGTGCTTATACAATTTCCATATATGATTCTTATACATATTCATATGATTGCAACATCTATCTATACATATTAATGATAGGCAGAGTATAGCTGGAGCTTAGGTGGAGCTTAGAGGGGTGTTTTTCTTGGCCCTCAATTTCGGGGGTACATATGGCCTTCAGCCCTGAGTCTGGGATCTTTTTATCATCTTCCTCGGTCTGACCTATCTACCTTTCCATTGTTCTCACCCCGCTCACTGAAGCTTGAAGAAAGCCCTGGCTCCAGGCCTATTTCCCCTATTCAAATGTCTACTTTATCTTACCTTATCCTAATTTATTACCTCTAGGCATATTGTATACTGCTTCCGGCATTCTTCTAAGTTTTGGTCCAGTAGACAGAACAGAACGAGTCTTAGTAGCACAGGCAGAGTAGATGTTAGGGGGGGCCTATCTTAGTTAACTCTTTTAGGCCTGACTCTTGTTTCAACCATCTCAAGAAACTTGTATTAGGTATGGAGGCCACTAAGATCTAACAAGAGCTATTGAAAAAAAGAATAACCACTCAGGGTTCAAGAAGGCCTACGCTGAAGATTTCTGAGAGTGTGAGAATATTCACAGGAAGCACTCCCAAGTGCTCGCCCTCTTCTCCTGTTCTTCCCCAGGGATCCACTCTGGCTAAGGTGGGGAAGGGGCTACTACGTGAACCAGATGTTTGGTCTAAGTTAGTATGCCATTCTCATGTTCATCAGTGACCTCTGAAAAACCAAACTAAATGTTTCAAAGTCGTGACATCAAATTTCAAAATTCGGAGCTTTGAATCCTCCGTGCAAAAAAGAAATAAAATAGGTGTTGAAAGAAACACTGTGAAACCAGAAAAATGAAAGCATCATCAGTTGCACACAAATCTATGATACACAGATTTTTAAGTTAATAAAAAGACCGTATTGTCTTAGACTCATATAAATGGTAGATCGCTTCTTCCATCTTACTGTATTTTTGTCTTAAGTCTAAAAACAGTTATTTCACTTGGTAAGAAAAACTGCAGCATTGTGAAGACAAGCAAGACTTCAGACATTTAGATTAGAAGGCTTAAGGTGATTTACTGCTTGCTAATCATTATTCACTGTTTCTCATTAGTCATTCGGTACTATATTTAAATAAATTGTTTGGATGTAGTCATCTGCTTCTTCAGCTTTTATTATAGAAATCAAATTAAACAAGACAAAAATTATTTAATAAAATCAGTCAAAACCAGGATATCACACAGTTGATATTGAGATTACCAAAAATAAATAAAAAAGAAGCTATTTGTTAATTTCAGAAGCAAGCCCAACCACTGGCTTTACTAGCATTACACAGTAACCTCTTATCAAAACCCAGCAATAACTAGCCTGGGCTCAGAATTTATGTCTGCTGTCATTATTTATCTTTAAAGTCTTTATTTCTTGTGTTTAGATGTACATTATTTTTAATTCACTTATAATTCTTAAACAACATATTGGTACACAAAACCCTTGAGGAGCTAACTTCCAACTGATGTTCACAAAGACAGTAAAAAAAGCAAACCAGGAACACACCCAAGATATTTGCTTCAGGGAACACTTATTCAACCAAATTTTTGAAGGCATTACATAAATGCAACAAACCAGATTTGTATGAAAATACGTATTTTTCTGGATACTACTAGAAAAATGTTGTAGAGCTAAAGCAGTTTGAAGTATTATCATGGGTAGAATACTAGTTGTCTCTTTGCTACTATTATTTTAAAGCTATTTCTTGCTATTTTTATGTACAAATACCACATAGACATTTATAAAAAAGTCAGTGATGATATAAAGATCAAGCAAGATCAAGTAAACAACTAGAGTAAACTAAAATCAAGTAAACTAAACTGCTTACTAAACAACTAGAAAGTTAGGATTAATTCAAAAGAGGGAAAGAAACAAAGAATAAGTTTTTGTATGTACTTACACATTTAAAATGCTGCAATAGATCCCTTAGAGAATGAAAAGCATTAATAGAAAGCACAGAAGGAAAGAACCTCTCTTTCACACTGCATTCATTTGTCGAGTATCATAAGACACTTTAAATAAGAGTAGCATACTGTTTTTTTTGGTTTGAAGACAGACTCCATTCCTGCACCACATAGTCTCTGTAGCTGGTTTGTAACTATGCAGCAAAATATTTTTTTTACTGCATTGGTCAACTGTATTTTCACATTATCAGGTCTGCTGAGTAATATCATAACACCGTAATGTTCAGGTTACACATTTGCTACAATATTTTTCTGAAAAATATATCAACTGCAATTCATAAACATTCCTACTTGCTCAATAAATTTTGCAACACTTACAAAATTCTAACACATCAGAAAAATTTATTTACTGAAAGAACCATCTACAGGTACCAATCAATTCCACAGGGCCAAAAGGCTAATAAACTTTTCACTGTGATGCAAGTATACTCCCTAAATGAATGTCATCTAAACATAAAACCCCAATTCTTCCAATGACTGCTTTATGTCTAAAAATATCACTGCTGAATGCTGCAATTACATTTCTCAGCTGGAGACATCTTTCTACATTATTTTCTTGAATGCTTAAGATCCAAGCTCAACAGCGTGCTAATCAACTGCACTAAACTCCAAATGTGATCTAATTAACTGGAAACCACTTAGATTTGATTGGTAGGGTTTTTTTGGTTTGCTTTTACATCCAAGCATATCTTAAGCACCTTGTCTGCCCTCCACAGAAAATACTCATGAAAAAGGACAAGATGTTCATAAAGAAACAACCCCAACTTTATCATTATAAAATATGCTTAGGTCCTGACCACATGTACTTACTCTCAAAATACCATGTTTACCCATAATTCTTATGTATTCTGACTTTAAAATTTCTAATCATAAAATTACTCAAAGGTGAGAATCACTTACAGTGTGTATTTTGGTCACAGTCCAAGCCCTAACCATTTCAACTATGTCTTACAATCAGTTTCTAATGAATTGGGGAAGCAGCTCCTTATCCACAATTTAGTTTGTTGAAGGAAACAATCCTGGGATTCCTGTAAAGGGTGATTCACTGCATTGGAAAGGTCATCGCACATTGTATGCAGCCCTATTCGAGTTGGGTGTGTTCTCTGTCTTACAGAGAAGGTTAGGAAAGATGTATGCATCAGAAGGTATCTTTCTTTCTTAGATTAGCAACATCTGTTAGGCCAAATCTCCTTTCCTGCCTCCTCTAAAATTCTTAACATTTAATAGTGGTTGCAGAAAAGAAGGATGAACACGGCAAGTCACCTCATGAGTAATCTTGCCACTAGCTCTGATTCTTTTCTCTCTCCCAAGAAAAGTAATCATAACAATACCAAATACTACCAAATTGAACATCTGCCATATCTTTTTTTTACTCACCTACGCAGTTATCACAAAGGCTGCAATGTGAGGCACGAGGTGGGCGGAAAATCTTGCAAGTAAAACAATATTTTAATTTCACTGTCTGTCCATTGATGATCACTTCTTTTGTTCTGGGAGGGGGGCGATATCCTCCTGAACTGGAGCCATTTGCTATATCTAAACATGGAAATACAACACATTAAATTTTTCACAAGCTATGATGTATGCTGATGTCTGACTGCTCTTGATGGCAATCTATAGCAAGCCTCAAATTTATATTAACACAAAATAAATTTTTCCCCACCTAACTCTTCTAAAATAACATGTAGCAAAGAGATATTTCATTAAAAATAGCACACATAGCCACTCAATTTGAATTAAAGAAACCATCCAAGCCCAATTCACAAATGCTGACAATGACCTCGATCCCCAAATTCTTATGCCCTAGTCATTCATAGATAATACATTAAAGACAACTATGATTACTGGTGTAGCATAATAAAACTTGGAGAAGTTATCCTTAGGATCCAGAATTTCAGTAGTAACAAAAAAATCTCTCCAGAAGTGCTGGAGAAGTTCTACAACCTAATACAGAACCTGCATGTTTACTTAAGCAACAACAGCTCTGTCATCAGAGCCTGGCATATGCTGAGATCCCTTGAATGCTATGATACAATGGGACACATTCACAATAGTATTTTTTAGCTCTTGCTGTTTAGAAGTTTTAAAATCCAACTCCCCGTGTTACTTCTACACACTCTGAAGTTTGTTTGTTGCATAAAACTAGTTTCTAACTACCTCATTTGATACAAATGGTGGAGTTTGGGGTTTTGGTTCTTAACTTCATTTTGTTTTATTTTAGGACATTAGCAATAAGTTTTCCAGCAACTAAAGGACTGATCAGGCTAAGTCATTAAAGTTCAATTTTGCCCAAGCTGAACTTTAGTCAAAGTTGAACATCTAAAAGTGGCACCGTTTTCTAGGTTTAACTGTTCTTGTGTAATCACAAACAAGTCAAACCACAGAAGTAAAAAATGCCTAAATTATTACTCTCGGACAGGCAGAACAGCTAAGACAATGGGAAAGTAAAATAAAGTACTTTCCAATATATGAATGAAAATACATTTCAAAGTCACAGCCACTTGTACAACTGTGTCTTAAGTTGTCCCCCTCAGTTTCATGTGGGGCTTGTTACTAAAAGATCTATGACCTGTATTTGAGCTCATATTGTTAGAAATATCACCCACAAACATTATTATTATTCCTGAGTAGGTACATAATAACTGAAAGAAAAGTACTGAAACCAGTCAAGGGGAAGAAAAATGCTCTTTTTCCTAAAGAAACATATATGTTACAAAATGCATATTGACTAAACCCAGTATTTCCCCTCCCTTTCATGAACTTTTACAAGTGCACTACATTTATTTTGAACGGGCTCTGGCAAAACCTCAAAGGCAACTTCCGTCTTCTCTGGTGGAGAAGGGAGACTACTGTCCAACCCATTATATTTACAATGCTGGTTTTCCAAGAGGATTTCCTCCCAGACATTCACAGGGAAGTTCACAGAGACAGCAAATCCTAGCTCTCTTAGGAACATTAATCTCAAAATCCAAGGGTGAAAGCTGATGCAAGTGAAATTAATGAAAACAGTCTTGCTGACTTTCCATGGACTCAGAATTTTACTCTCAATCTTAAGTTGCATAACCAAACCTGAAAGTCCCAGTCGTTCTGTTTACTAGCATCTTTTTCCTGGAAACAAGGACCTGAGCAAGGTTAAATATGCTTGGATTTAATCTGATTTATCTAACCCAAATGTGCTAAACATGTCCTGGTCCCACTGTGAATTTTCAGACTGTAATTAGCCTTCAATTTGACTGCTCATATTTGGGGTCTAACACAGTTAAATCTTTCAATACATGATGTCCCTTTGAGGCACAATAAAATTAACTTTTATGGAATCACCTTCCCCCCGTGACCTGTGTTTGACCACTACTACATTTTTCTCATCCAATCCATCACTTGTAGCAATACAAGTTATTTTACAAAAAGGCTAAAATTTGCCCACTAATGGGATTGCCTTCTACCCTCTCTGTTCTGACACGTTTTATAGCTTCTCTAGCAGGATTAACTGTTCATGCACTAGATGGGCCTCCAGCATTTTTATTACTCTATTACAAAAATCCCAAACATATAATCCATGTCCTTGCAGGACCAAGAGACCCAAACTGCTTCAAGAAATTATCTCTAAGTATTTATTTAATGGAGATAAACCACAGCCTAGCAACATTCTAATGTGACAACAAACTCCACTTGGATTTCTCAATTTATTATGCTGAAAAGAAATGGGAGGTGCTGTTTAGATGAAACACAGACACAAAGTTTTTATACATATCACCTGCCCAATCAAGGGCTGGATTTTTTGGTCAATGTTCTTACGATCCTATGACAAATAGCCTCTAGGTGGTCTCCCCACATTGTCTCTATATAACCTTCAAAATCGTATTTCACAATCAGGTTTGCTGACAATTTTAACAGGATGCAATTTCAGTCTTCAAACAATACTACTAGAAAAGTCAGCAACTTGAAATAATCGTAATGTTTCCTGACAAGAAAATGACAATGTAAGAAAAAAAAAAATCTTTATGTATAAACTATAACATCTAAAGAACAACAGAAAAAACATCAAACAAAACAAAGCCCTACAAAACGCAGACCTCTAAGAAATGTCTTCCACTGCTTTGAACAACTTAAATCTAAGCTACATGCTTAACAACAGTGGGCTACAAGAGGAAAGACTAATTTATTTTGGGAGGGGAGAATGTTAAGAAAATGTTTAATATTAATTAATTTATTCATAATTTATTAGTATTTTAATATTAATTTATTAATTAAACTTTAATAAAATGTTCTTGTTTCCAGACAGTAATCTCAGGGATAAACAATACTGGGAACCTGGCTTAGACTGAAACCAGAAGCTGCTAAATGCATTCTGATGCACAAAGTAATTTCACTACATTTATTTCAAGGATGTTGCTTAAAGAGTGCAATATCAGCTATGACTGTAAGCCTATAAAGTTGGTATCCCACCTCTGGAGAGAAAGCAAAACATGATATACCCACAAACAGTATGTATTTGTTCAGACTACTGTCATTTCTATGAATTGCCTATGCTGTGGCACAGATTTAATTTTGTAAGGCTATAATGAAATTGAATTGTGCATTTCAGAACAAATGAAAGGTAAGGAATTGTGAAGGAGTCTCAAATGTGGTCTTAAGCATCAATGTAAATTACAGAGCCAAGACATAAATGACTTCCAGAGATGGTGTGCTGGTGTAGCTTATACACTGAGTTAAGGGCTTTTGAAAATGCATAAGCAAGCAAGAAGAAACTGTGATCTGCTCTGAACTAGTTGCACAGAATAAATGAGGAAGATACACACAGATTAAGACAGTTAGCCCGAAGAAAGATTCAAAGAGTTTAAGGCTGAAAGGATAAATTACTGATGATCATCTTTTCATTAATCTGCATCAGCAGGACCAG
>JAWWES010000115.1:53499935-53513212 GCA_035583135.1 Lophotriccus pileatus
GGAGGTTGTAGCCAGGTGGGGGTTGGTCTCTTCTCCCAGGCAACCAGCAGTAGGACAAGAGGGCACGGGCTTAAGCTCTGCTGGGGAGGTTTAGGTTGGGTATTAGGAAGAAATTTTTTAGAGAGAGAGTAATCAGACATTCAAATGGGCTGCCCAGGGAGGTGGTGGATTCACCATCCCTGGAGGCTTTTAGGATGGGACTGGATGTGGCACTTAGTACCATGGTCTAGTAACCACGGCGGTGTTGGCTCAAGGGTTGGACTTGATGATCTCAAGTCTTTTCCAACCTGGTTGGTTCTATGATTCTATTCTATCACCTATTCAATGCAAGAAAGATCAATTTTGAGAAAGATTTCTTAAACTTGTATATGTCAACTGGACAGACTCTTTCCCATCGGTGAAATCCATTCTCCTGGATTTGGTTATCTTTTTAGGCCTTCATATTTAGAAGCTTACATTTTTCCACTTTCCAATGTAACTACAAGAAACACATATCATAATTGCAAAGAAGCTACAAAATAAGGCTGCTCCTAGTATTTATGTTTCCACTGGAAAAACATCTCCTTTCAATGTATGTTGTGTTACTGCAGAAGCACCATGAAAAGAATGCAATTACAACTGGGGTTCCCCTGGAAAAAATGACTTTTGAATTTTAACGGAAGTTATAACCAAAATAAAAATACTACATCAAGAAGTGTAGTGTTCCATTTAGAGAAGAAGAAGAAAAAAAAAAAAAGACCATGCTGCATTTCAGTGAAATTATAGTATTTTTACAGCAAATAACCCTACATTACCTTCAGTGATTTTGCATTATATAAGCCTCATGCATCTGGTTGCTTTTGTTGTTATATTTGGGGGGGTGGGGGTGGGGGAAGCAACCAAACTAGAGTATTTTAAGACTTTTGCTCCTCTTCTCTCTTAGGCTAAACACATGTATTTACTAAATATTCTTACAGGTCCTGTTTTCTAGACTTCTGTTTTGCTTCCTTCCTCTTGAGTTTCCATACATGGTGTCAAAAGGCAGACACTGAACTGAGCCCTCATCACCAGTAGCTATCACAGAATGTCACTTCTGGTTCATGTAATGACTCTTCTTCTAACACATCCCAAAAAGGATTTCTCCTTTCTGTCATATCACAGTGCTGACTCAATCTGCTTGTGGATAATACTCAAGTCTCCTCTTACTGTACCATTCCCCAGTTAGACTCCTTTTTTGCTAGTACTGGATTTCCATTTGCAGTCATGCATTTTGTGTTTATTTGCTATATTTGCTAAGACTATTTCAAATATATTTAAATAAATCAAACCCAGTAGCTGCAAATGTCCCCTTGTCAGCATCAACTTCAGAGTTCAGCATATTCTTTTTGAGCCCTCTGAAATACCCTACTTGATCACTTACTATTTGCCACTAGGGTGTCTTTTCAAAAAGTTGATCACTGACTTTGTGGCAATTTAATATCTAGACCTTATTTCCAAAATTTATATAGAAAGAATACTATGCAGCACAGCATCAAGAGCTCAGTTTGAGTGAAAAATTAAGCACATCTGCTGCTTCTTTTCCACCGAAAGTTCTTTTCCACCAAGAAAACGTTACTTCTTTCAATGAAGGACATCAGTTTGGCTACAGTTGATTTGCTCGTCAAATATTTTGTTGCTTGATTTGAGACTTAAATAGGCATAAACCCCACTCCTTGCCAGGCCCAGTTCTTATAATTTGATTATTTAGCAGTTGACTCCATGTCTTTCTAACCAGAGAATAGCTTCTAGCAATAAAATTGACAGATTTCTATTGAAGAAGAACATTACATAAACAAGCAAAGATACAGTATAGTAGATTGACAGACTTTTAACTATTCTCCCTCTCCTGACCTGTACTTTCTATCAGCTGTCAAGAAGCTACAAGTTATCTTCTGAGATCAAAGCAGTGTTGAATCCTTCAGACTGTCCTCTGCTATTCCTCATTTCCCAACAACACAGCACACCTTCAGATTCTCTTTCTACCTCTGACCTCTAACAGAACCTGTCCTGTTGCCTTCTAATGGTTCCTTGATGGCTCTAACTGAATTCATTCTACTTTTGCCTTTCCCACACTTTCCCAATATGCTTGTGCCATCTTTTTTTACTCAACTTTAGAAATGATCTATGACACATGTATGCTTTTTACTGCAACCAAATACAGTCAGAATGGCCTCTTACTACACTTTTCAACCTTCCTCTGGATGAGGATAGCTTGATGATGTGCATTTAATGTAATATTTTTCAATAATAGAAGTCCCTTTTGCTTTTTGGACAACTTGTTTTTAATTTTTTTTCACTTTTTGTTCCTCTATGAACACAGTAAATTTGCAGGAACAGCTGCTTTGCATTCCTGTACCCTGGGGGTGGGCAGCATCACAGCTCTGTTAGTCCCCCATCTTCACCCAAAAAAAGGGTGACAGCCTAGGTGGAAACATTTCTCATTGTCAGTATGACAACGCTGCTTCCAAAAAGTCACCTGAAAGAATGAAGTACCGGCAGCTTCTTTAGAAGGTCTTATTTTGAGAACCATTCTCTTTAATCAGCTCATTCTATTCTGCGCTTTCTAATGTACAAAAAAAGAAATTTAATAAAGTTTTAAAAAAACTTCTAAATAATATTCTTAAATCAGAATTCCTTTTCTCAGAACACAACCGTTTCTCACTGCATTTGTAATCATTTCCGGGAGGTTGCTTCCCAAAGGGACAAGTAGGGTAGTGTAAGACTCAAGTATCTAATAATGACTCGAGTAAAGTAAAAGCCACAAATAGAACTTGCAATATACACAAATTTTAGAAAAGAAACAATTTGGTAGAGGCATTATTTTTTAGGTGAGTTATCTGAAGAATTTCTTGCCTAGAAATATATTACTGTTAACCTCACACCACATCTTTAAAAGGCACTGAAAGTTCAAAGGTACAGCAAGTTCCGAGGCAATCAAACCAGAACGATAGTTTTGGAGCATCTAGTTTTACTTTCAACCGTGGGAGCCATCCACCTTTTCCTGCTGCACAGATACCACTCCATCAGGATACACCTTTTAAGGGCACATTAAAAAAAAAATAAATATTTTAACAGTACAAAAATCTTCCTTTCCATTTCTATTGTTGAATCCAGAGTTATAGTTTTAGGGCAGAAGGATTTCTTATAGCTACCTAGCTTGTTTCTCTATTAGACTTGCCATAAGCCCTCATGCTTGTGAACTCCACATTTGCTGGCAATGTAACTCCTTGCTTCAATATTCCACTGGCCCTTTTTGGAAGACTACTGCCTTTGCTGCTGCTGAAGAAAAGACAGTGGCTTTGATCAGCTCAGCAGCCCGAACCTGTGAAGCAAGTATGCAATACCATTTAAAAAAATTATAGTTTGTAAACAGGAGTTCTGAAATAGTCACACATAGAAACATTTTGACTCTCCTAATGAACTTCTGGATACAGACTTTTTTCTAGTTTCCAAATTATATTTTTAGTTTTTTATTTAGCTGAAACTCTATCTGACAGATGCTAAAAAAAAATCATTATCATTAGCTGTTTATTTGAAATAATTTATTTCCTAACATAGATCAATGTTTCTTTGCACTCAGGGTAAATAAGCAATTCCTTAAACTGGAACTTATATCTGTATTTTGGATGAAAGCCGGTACCTTATTCTAGTTAAAGAATTCCTTGAAAGAGATAAATGAAAGTACACCACAACACTGATTAGGAAAACGTGCTAAATAAATGCTTCATTACATTTTTCCACATGCATTAAAAAAAATTCAGGTGAATTTTTGTGGCCTAAGCTGTATACCTTTTTTTCTGAGGTTTCAGGATGCTTAATCAAGGTGATTCAACCACTTCTGAAATTCAGATGGATAGCAGGCACTTAAACACTTCTATTATAAAAAGCCTGAGACTGTACTATAGCATTAAATGTCAAGGATGCCTCAGGTATTTCTCCTGTGCTTGCATAAACCTGTTACCCGTCTTTTCAATTATATGAGTGAGCATTCCTCTGAAATTGCTTCAGGAAAATGGGATTTCTATTAACTATCATATCAAAGCAGATACCATAGTCTTTGGTAAGCTGTAGTAGCTTACTAAAAAATAAGCACACAAACCCACTCTTTATGAAACAACTCTGCAAACTCATGTTTATTTCTTATCCAGGTAGCACAGTTTAGCTATTCAGCATATTTGCGGCTGTAGAAATCCCAGAAATTTAGAATTTAGTTAACAATTCTCTTGGTAAGTGAGGCTGACTAAAATCTAGCTCTCTACTGTAACTATGCTGGCTTTACACAAATAAAAAATAGACACATTTTTACTGTATATTAACACAGTTTCGCAATATAAATAACAATTAAATTCAGTTAAACTCTGAGGATACACTACTTTAAAGGATGCACAATTGTAGAACCTCCGAAATATCAGCTTTTTTTGCCAAAAACAATTTAAAAAGTATTCTCTTGTGCACCACAGAGAGACTTCTACTATACTTGCTGAAAAGTATTTACAGTAATAACTATTGTACTCCAAGGCCAGGATTGTGTTTACTTTTTTTGTGAAGAACTGATCTTTTCACAGGAATCACTGCAACGTTATCAGACATTACAATTCTGGAACAATCACTGTGGCAAGACAGGAGTAACTCCTCTCATGATCAGAGCAGCACACTGCCTTCACACAGTACATGCACCCTCGGGAGGAAAGCGAAGAGACAACAGACCTTCAGTGTTACCTATTTGTCTCTCTAGATCTGCTGCTTCATCTGGTGTTGCACGGGGGAGGACACCAGGATCACTGAAACTAGTACGCAGCAGGGTCCCCATCACGAAAAAGAAAAGAATCCCACCAATTGCAGGTATAGCAGGCGTAATCTTCTCTGACAAATATGGACAACTGGAAAGAGAAAAAGATTAAACAATCAACAACACATAGGGCAACTTGCTCCTGAACACTATTTACCTCTATAAACGCATACGAAGAATTCACTTCTATTGATAAATTACTTGTCTTGGAATGTTTACTGAAGCTGAAATTTCTGTTTATGTATTTATGACACTTCTGAAATTTCTCAATTAGTTCAGTAAAGGCTGAAATAGTACAATAACGGCCTCACTATTACGCAGTACTCATTTACGTAAGAAAATATTTTTAGTACAGGATAATAAGCTTATATATTTCTTCATCTAATGCCCAGTTACATAAAAGTAAATTGGGCAGAGTGAGAGAAGGGGAAATAACCTGAAGCAGCATATAACATGATGAAATAAGCCACATTGGAAAATGCAATTAAGTCTATAAAATGAATTTAATATCCACCAGCAAGATGGTGCTCAAGAACTTGTGACATATTCCTTTTATAGCCTTGGTATATATCAATATTATACCACTACTGATTCTCTTTCTTAATCCATTTCTTGTAACTTGGTAAACTTGTTTACTCATTTACAAAGTAAGAAGAGTGAAAATGACAATGCAACACACCTGGGACCAAATAATTGGGGTGGGGGGTGCCTGTCTATGGCAACATCAACAGCCCTTCAGCAGGACAAAAAAGGGCCTGTGGTTACCAGATTTACAACATACATGCAGGATTTTAGATTGGATCACAGCTTTAGCAAATATTCCTCTGAGCTTCACATGTGATTAAATCAAAATGGATGGAAGCATGGAATCTAAACAGTAGACAAATGTAAGTCTCTCTGTACAGTTGCGCAAAAAGAAGGGTTATGAGCACTTAGACATTAAACTGTATACCAGTCTTGCTCATCTCAGTCACACAGTAAGCACTACAGGACCACCTTAGAAAACACACAGGCTGGAGATTCTCTTCATAGCTCTCATATTAAGTAGGGTGGGCAGAATACCAAGATGGCTTCATGTATTTCTGATGTCTGCATGAGAAGTCCAAAAATAAGCCTAAAACCCTCATAAGCAAAAAATCAACAAGTTCTAGGCCTTAGGGCTTCATCTAAGGCTTCCAGGTATCAATCAAGTTTAATTAATGTCGTTTTCCCTGTTTCTGTTGACTGCCTCTGATGATTCAGACACACAAGCTTTTGCACTGCAAGTCAGTCGGCCTCAGTGGAATGTTAACTCTGAGCAAGCGATGACAATGTCAGTTTCACTGTCCATCACTTCTGCTGGCGGGATGGGGAGAGGATGGAAACACTTTTCATACCAGCTACCATGTACAAAACGTTTATCTGTCTGCATAATCTTTTCCAATGTACTTGGGTCGTTCAAACATAGTCGGTTTCATGGGTGAATTATGTCCACAAACGTTACACTGTGCATAACACCAGTACGAGTGGAAATAATCTTTCTCCATACGTGAAGGCAATATTACAAGTGTAACAAGTTAAGAAACATTAAAGGACAACTGGGTATAGAAAAAAGGTGAGGGACAAGAGATCTATAGTTTCCTATAACAAATAGACTATCTAAATACTGGGAGATGTACTTCAAATGTACACTTTGAGGAAAATCTCAAAGACCCAGATTTATAAAAATCAGTGCTAACTAAAGGAAGCAGCAGCAAGACATAACCCTTGGTAGCTATAAGCCTTGCTCCTTTCATTTTAGAGAAGTCAGTCAGAACGAACAACCAAAGAGAAGCTTTCATAGTGTATAAATGTCCTAGCACTCAATTTATTTCTTGCCGCAAAGTATTACTGAAATCAAAACTACTGTAATATGCTCAGACAAGAGTACAAATAGGCTGCAAGAACATATTTTTAAAAGGATTAGAAGGAACACATACATTAATGAACACTAAATATAGCACAGTGCTATTATCCTTCCATTGCATTATTCATGATACATACCAAAGAAATTGCAACTGTGATGAAGTCTGTTGACCAAATAAGAGCTGTATGTGCACGAAAGGTAACATGAGATAATCTCAGGGTAGCACAGTAGGTGCAGTACAATTTTGACAGGTCTCAACACAAAAACAGCAATGGCATCTGCACACACAAATTCCCACTGATACTCAAACAACAGAAACTGAAGGGCCATCATAAAGTTTTCTTTCAACTGTAATTTCATAGGAAATTGGTAGGAAGAACAAAGTCCTGTGCTGAAATACTGAGAAAAATTTGCATTGCTGAAAATGATGTCTTCAATATAGGAAAAAAATCAAGAAAACATCTGTCTCTGCCTTGCTGAACCAAGTCCATCAGCAGTGAAAAAACCCCCACTCTCAAAGCTGCATATACTCTTCACCATAAGCAAGTATAAGGTAATCTGCTTTACCTAAAGGTGTTTTCAGGGTTTAACAACTTGTATTTTACCAACTTTGACTTGGAATGAATGTAGAAATAATGGAATGAATGTAGAAAAGTAAGTAATGTTCCACCAATTCAGAAATTATTTCAAGCTGAAAAAACAGTCCTTGCAGAGATTCAGACAGTAAGCCTAGGCAGGACCTTTTAATACAGTCTGATTTATGCACAGACCATATAACATTACATGGGCCTGGGGGGATCTCAATTATGTCTATCCTTTAAAAAGATCCAATTAATTTTTCAAATAGCTGTCAGCTAAATTAAAAAAAAAAAAAAAAGGGCACAAAAAACACCAACAGAAACCAGCAGATACTATTAGACTTTTTTTAAAATTTTATTTCTGTATAAAAAAGGGGGGTGAAAAAATGGTAACTCTCCTGGGTTATTAAAAATCCACTAACCATGACTCCAAATTAAAAATGTGGATCTTCACTCAAAATTGTGATATATCTGTAGAAATACACTTGCATATTTATATAATTTATATTTACATGCTTATATAACAAATCTACTTGTACTGCTACATTAAGACAATATTAAACAATTTGTTTTAGTGTTGCTACTTTCAGAAATGTCAAGTACACCGGAAAAGATTATTCCTAATATTTGCTCGAATTCCTTAATTAATTTGCTTTAAACAAGAACGGATACCTTCAGGCATCAGCTTTCCTCAGATATTACAGGAAATATCTTTTTTTTGATGTATTTTCAGTGAGTTTTTAAAGTAAACATTAGTGGGTATTCCCTGACAGCAAATTTCAGAATTTTCAGGCAGAGGGAATCCCTGAGCAGAGACCTGCCAGTTGCAAACATCACTTACAATAAAAAGCAGAGAGGTCCAGAAAAATCTCTGTCCTACTGTAGAGCAAGCAGTGACCAACCTTTTCAAACTGACACTTGGTAACTACCAGATGCGAACTGATGTCCTCTGTTCACATCTTAAGTAGAACAATTGTTCTTAATCAGTATCTGTAATGACAGCAAGTACTGACTTGGTCCACCCCAGAAAATTTTTAGGAAATACTACTTGACCACAGATCCTACTAGAAACTGTGACTGTAAAAATAGCTTCTTCAGAGAAAGATGTTTGTTCTGCACATAGCAAGCTATAACACAACTTGAAGGTTTGAATTAATTAATAGAGGAATTTTATACCTTCAGCTCTGTTTTTTGCTTGACTTCTCAGCTGCTTTTTTGAAGCACCGTGTGAAAGTTTCCATGAGTGTAGGAGGGAAATAAAATATGCTGGAAGACTAGTCTGTCATAGCTAGATAAAAATAAAAACACCCTGGCAATATTATCAAGCATCACCCCTGCGAACAAAGGATACAGAAGAACAAAAGCAATTCTTACCAGCAGCCCTCTTAACTGTGTAACCACGCTCTTTGTGGCTACCGACACCAGCAGAAAAGTACACATAGTAATCGTACTGAGGAGCACACACAGTGAGAGTCCTACAACATGCAAGGACTGTTATTAGAAAAGGGGAGGAAAGAAAAAAAAGTCTCCTTAAGGCCTTTCCTAGAAAGATGAATTCCCGAACAGTTCTCTGACAATTATTCACTGATGGGGAGACTCAGTAAATAACGAATTTACGCAGTAGGGACAATAAAGATTTGGAGAGAGGCTAAGACAGGGTTTTATACATTTGAGATTTCATTTAGTATTTGCTCAGTTGACAGACAGAAAACAATAAAAGTACAAATGTCATGCAGAGATCACGCTTAATTACACTAATTTAAAAAAAAGACCCCTACCATACAGGCTTGGCTAGCAAGACTGTTAAGAGGATACTCTATGTCAAGCTTTTCACCAACATAAAACTCTTCATAGCAGATATCAAATAGAAGTACTCTAGGAAAAGCATACTATAAATATAGCTGAACCAAGTAACATAAGGACATAAAGTAAATGTTCATTTTCCTATAACATCAACTTAATTTCCATTTCTCCAAGTATCGCCTACTTAATATACCAGTAACTATTGGCATGCAAGTGGTGCCCAACAAAAGAGAGAAGCCTGGCACTGCAAACCCTGAGTTGAGTTTCACATGTTACAAGTTAACACCTAAATGAGACCGTGCTGCTTTCTTTAAACTAGCCCAAAGGGTTTGTCGTTTCTCCTTCCACTCTCATTTACGGCTCCTCTCAGTTTACCCTTCCTTTCAAATCCACTGCATCATTGCTCCAAGCCTCTCAGTCCCAAACTTCTGCTCTTATGCCAACACAAATTTTTGTCAGGTTCTTTTGTGAGCAAACTTAGTTTGCTAAAATGTATGAAAATGACACCATTTTGTTGACTTCTCTCTCTTTAACAAACCAAACATGCACTTGGAAAGGAGCACTGAGACTGGCACAAAGCAAGAGAGAAGCATACCCCAAATTATAGTGAGAGGGAACTTGGGACAGAGGGAGGAGACCTCCATTTCAGCAGCTGTCAGTAAGGTTTTCATTCAGACCACTGCCTCTTGTGAAACCATGTTCTAACCTTGACCTCTTTCAATTTAGAGACAGCAACCGAATACCCACATAGACAGATAAAAGGCAAATCAAGACTCTGGGCTAGAAGAATAAAAATAGCTTATAATTTACTTTTCTAATGACAAGTTGCCAGTTTAAAGAAAGCAGCCAAAGATGTGCATGATGAATAACACAGACAGCACAAGATGGAAAGATGGGCAAAACAGAGGGCACAGCAAGAACCTTGGAGGCTGCTGCCTGACAAAGAATATATAAACAGGGCAAAGAGAATGATGAGAGTGAAATAATTTCACTCTCTTGTAGGGTATGAAGGGTTGCTTCTCTGTACTTGTTTTTCTCACAAGCATGCTGCTGGCACAAAAAAAAATGTGATGTAATTGGAGTATAGAGTAGTCCAAATAATGTTACATGAAATTCCTAACAAGATTAGCTGAGGAAGTTCTGCATTAGTTTCCCATATCTGCCTGATTCTTTTGAACAGCCTTTAAAATTCCTACTGAATTTTTAAAGAGATATTAAGGCATGCACAGACTAATTTCAATAGGATTTGAAATTTACTTGCAAAAGTAGATTTATTTAATTATTATTTTTGTGGTTTGTACATTTTTTCTAAATCATACACTCCCTCATTTCAGAGTGCTCAACCACTTTCAGAACTAATTTGATAAAATACAAGACAAAAATCAGTCTTCTAATAACTTGCACCATTTCAAATCCAGGACGTTTTGAATGCTCCAAACATGTGAAAACTATGGAAAACAACATGTGACAAACAAAAGGCAGAATGACAACAGGAGGGGAAGCAATAGGCAGAATATTACTTCCTCCTCAGTTTAACAATCAGAAAGGCATGTTTAATGAATTATTATAGAAAAGTGGCATTTAACCTTACCTAAATACTTTACTCATTTATTCTGTATTTTAAGGTACTGGATACATCCTACTTTTTTCTATATGTGCAATATTGCTTGCAGGTAACTCCACTTAAAATTAACTCTAATTAAAAATAATTTTTAAGTGGGGACACATATAGACTAATAGTAATTATAGTGTGCACCTAAGTGGTCCTCGCCTCCACCAGCACTTAGAAATGATTACTTAAAAAAAAGAAGATTAATATGATGAAACCACACAGATTACTGAACAGCATGATCCTTAAACCTAACTAATTAAATACTTCAGGAACCCAGTACAAAATAAAATTAGATTAATGTTATCCTAATCAGGACAAACTCAACAACTGGTCTTCAAAGTTTCATGTGGAAACCCTCTGCAGTTTGGTCTTTCAATCTGCTGTCCAAACACATGAGCAATTTCAAGAATGAAAGACTGCAGGGACCTCTTTGTCCTCTGCTCAAACCTGCAAGTGTTCAGTGGAACACCTTGCAGCACTGACTCAATTAAATTGTAGTGCATTACTATTGAGATCAGATTTTCACTGTCTGGATTTGAATGTAGGATTTTATATGAAGTTAAACAAGCAGTGTTGATTATGACATTGTAGAAGTTAACCACAAACTCTCTTCTACAAGTAAAGGTCTTAAGGGTTTAATGAAGCAGATATACAACAATCAAAGTAACAGCCTTGCATGACCTCCCAGTTTTTATTGTTACAAGAATTAACACTAATGATTCACTGTCAAACTTCAAAGCTGGGATAAATAAAATGCATAATGCAAAATTAACCTGTCTGCAAAACAGATGTGGTTACAGAAGCTCCTACAAGGGCAATTAAATTTTGCTTTGTTATACAGAGAAGGAACATCTTTGTTTTAAAAAACAAAATGTCTAAAATTTTGATTACATCAACTGCTGGCCAGAAATTTCCAAGCAAGGTAGTAAGAAAATGAGGAATATCTACCAAACTCTTCTTGCCTGAATTTTAGCAAATATTTGGTTGCTTTATGAAAGGTCCATGCAAGTATGCCACATCCTCAAAAGACAAACTCAGAAAAGGCATGGCTTCCAACCATGCAGCAAATCAAAGTCTTGCTTTATTGCTATTTCTGTTCTCTGACTACTTATTCAAAAAGCCAAAAATATATTTGTACTTGAATTTTCCAGTTTTGCATATGGTGCAAGGTCTGGTTTTCATAGTATACAACTACCAATTAACAAATTCCACTAAATACATAAACTCACCATTTCTTCTAAACAGCTCATATAGAACACTTTCTTTCCTGTTATGCTTCATATTACTTCCCTATTATTTCTTATTATTTCCTGTTAGGTGATTTTATAACTAAACCATCAGGTTAATCCCAAGTACTAATGAACAGAAACGAAAACTGGGACAAAACAAGCGGAAATGCCTTACGTCACGAGCAAGTCCCTAAAGGAGTGTGAGCTTCTAGATGATTTTTCACAGGATTCTTTGGAAACTGAAGCACTCACAAGTAAGCTGCTGCCAGCTCCAAGCTTTCAATGAGACATATTTTGTTTCCACTCTACACTATTTATAAGATCTAAAGGCCAGATGTAAAGCCTAGCTCTTGCTAAAGGGCAAAGGCCTGTAAATGCAATTCCTACCTCTGGCCACACTCTACTGTCACTTTCCTGATATAGCATAAATGAGCTGGCTAACACTGAGTTAAAACAGAGGAATTGTTTTCAACCTGTTCCCTTTTCTGGAAAACAAAACCAAACCAAACCAAAATATCCAAAACCCATTCGTTTTCTGTTTGATCAGTTTCCTGAACAACTTCACTCAAAGTGTACAGTTAATGAGGGCCAGTGAACGGGTAGGAACACACAGAAGGCAGGATGACGTTCAACTGTTGTTTCTATAATTCACTCAGCTGCTGTGTGAACTTAGCCTTAAAATGAAATCCCGCACATAGTCATATGAGCTTAGGAATAGTAGATACACTGTCTTATTGTTGTGGTTTAATCTGGCAGGTAGCTAAACACCACACAGCTGCTCACTTACCCTGGATTTTTTTTTACTCTTTTTTCCTCTGCAATTCTCCATGTTGCAAGTCATAGAATCACAGAAGCATGGAATCAACTGGGTTGGAAAAGACCTCTGAGATCATCAAGTCCAACCCTTGATCCAACACCGCTGTGGTTACTGGACCATGGCACTAAGTTCCACATCCAGTCCCATCTTAAAAACCTCCAGGGATGGCGAATCCACCGCCTCCCTGGGCAGCCCATTCCAATGCCTGATTACTCTCTCTCTAAAAAATTTCTTCCTAATACCCAACCTAAACTTCCCCAGCAGAGCTTAAGACCATGGCCTCTTGTCCTCCTGCTGGTTGCCTGGGAGAAGAGACCGACCCCCACCTGGCTACAACCTCCTCTCAGGGAGTTGTAGAGAGTAATGAGGTCTCCTCTGAGCCTCCTCTTCTCCAGGCTAAACAACCCCAGCTCCCTCAGCCTCTCCTTGTAGGCCTTGTGCTTGAGTCCCTTCACCAGCCTTATTGCTTTTCTCTGGACCTGCTCCAGCACCTCAATATTCTTCCTGAACTGAGGGGCCCAGAACTGGACACAGCACTCCAGGTGT
>JAWWES010000115.1:53513312-53566675 GCA_035583135.1 Lophotriccus pileatus
CTGTTCCTGATCCAGGCCAGGATGCTGTTGACCTTCTTGGCCACCTGGGCACACTGCTGGCTCATGTTCAGCCTCCTGTCAATCAGCACCCCCAGGGCCCTTTCTGCCTGGCTGCTCTCCAGCCACTCTGTGCCCAGCCTGGAGCGCTGCCGGGGGTTGTTGTGGCCAAAGTGCAGGACCCGGCACTTGGCCCTGTTGAACTTCATCCCGTTGGAATCAGCCCAACTCTGCAGTCTGTCCAGGTCCCTCTGCAGAGCCCTCCTGCCTTCCCTCCAGAAGGTCAACACTCCCTGCCAACTTGGTGTCGTCTGCGAATTTGCTAATGATGGACTCAATCGCCTCATCCAAATCATCGATAAAGGTATTAAATAGAACTGGGCTCAACACTGACCCATGGGTAACACCAGTGGTGACGGCCGCCAGCTGGATGCAGCCCCGTTCACCAGCACTCTCTGGGCTCAGCCCTCCAGCCAGTTCCTAACCCAGCACAGAGTGCCCCTGTCCAACCCATGGGCTGCCAGCTTTTCCAGGAGTATGCTGTGGGAGACGATGTCAAAAGCTTTGCTGAAGTCCAGATAGACACATCCACAGCCTTCCCCTCATCCAGCAGGCGGGTCACCTGATCATAAAAGGAGATCAGGTTGGTCAGACAGGACCTGCCCTTCCTAAACCTGTGCTGGCTGGCTCTGATCCCTTGTCCATCCTGCAGGTGCTGTGTAATTGCACTCAGGATGATCTGCTCCATAACCTTGCCAGGCACTGAGGTCAGACTGACAGGCCTGTAGTTTCCTGGGTCCTCCTTGCAGCCCTTTTTGTGGGTTGGTGTGACATGTGCCAACTTCCAATCATCTGGGACCTCCCCAGCAAGCCAGGATTGTTGGTAAATGATGGAGAGCAGCTTGGCAAACTCTTCCACCAGCTCCCTCCTCACCTTAGGATGGATCCCATCTGGTCCCATAGACTTGTGAGGATCCAAGTGGCTCAGCAGGTCACTGTTTCCTCCTGGACTACAGGGGGGCTATTCTTTTCTTTGGTATAAAACACACAAATGAACTTTTATCCAAAATACAGGGAAAAAACATTAAAATCTTAACTTCTCAGTGGAACACACTATAATAGAAGCCTTTGCACATTCATGGAAAAACAGATACAGATACAGCACTTTCTAGGGCTCCTTTACTTATAAAAATGTGGAGGACTGATGATTCTGCCCACACTATATATCCAGTGTACATCACATCATTATAAATAAAGCCACTGTGAACATAAAGCAAGAAGGAGGATAAAACTAATTGCTGAGCAATTTAGCAACTTGATCATCCTTCTCAAGGAGCCAAGAGGCCTGTTAGTAGTAATTTCACAGCCCTGGGTCCCCACAAGCGCTGGCAGGGTTTTACCTGAAATGGCATCCTTTGCTTTCTCCTGTCTCCTCACAGTAATACGCAAATTCTCTTATCCCAGACCACGCATTCACTGGACAGGCAGACTGGCATATTGCAGGCCACTTCAGATCAAAAAACCCCCAACAACTAATTGGCACTCATGATTCTAAAGCAGTGCCAGATCTCCATATCTAAAAATGGGTCAGCTTAAATATATCAACTTGCAAGACCAGCTTGAGGCAAATCATTTAGTTCATGGAAAAAATAAAACACACAGTGCTTCATCTACACTAAAATCATCACCACTACAAATATTTGGGTTAGCAATGTAATTTAAACAACCAGGAATAGCCTTTTACTGTTTTGCATTAGAAATGAGATTTGTGTCTAAGTCACGCAAGTCCAGGCATGGAAGTTTAAGAAAAACTGTTTCTGAATCATCAGAGTTTAGCAATGTCACAGTATTTATTTAATTATTTTATCATTTATTTAATTGTCTTTAAGGATAGGGATCTGTGCAGAAAAGATTGCACTGTTTGAATATTGAAATACTTTTGTCTGAATTTTTCCTTTTTTAGGAAGACAATTAAAATGCTCTTTATACACTTTTATGTTAGATACTAATCAAACCTAGATAAGCATGTTCAAATTGAAAATCAGTGGCTTTAATATATTATGCTTTCCTCTGTATTTCCACAAACACATCACACATAGGCACTTTCCCCTTGAGAAAAACCACTGACTGAAATTATTAATTCCATTATTCTCTTCACCAAAATTTATTTCTACCACATATCACTTCTGTGATTTACATCACCTCTCTAAATAAGAAAAACATATTCCAACATATTTTCTCTTCAACTAACTACATCAAGAGAAATGCATTGCAGAAAAATACAATAAAAATTATCACAGAAATCTTACTTCAAAAATTAAAAACTAAGGATTAAAATCATCTGTTAATTGTAAAAAGTTGAGGGTATCATAGAAGCTTCTGTAGCAAGCCCAAGAGCAAAAAAATTTCCACATTTAAAAAAATTATGCTCTTCATACAAATGTCAGTCACTTAAAAACCAGTTACTTTACTGTTAGCTGCTGTACAGTAAACTAAATATTTTGAGTGCTAATGCATAAACAAGACCTGAATTTAAGATGAACAAAGAAATGCCTAGTTTTTTCATTGTTTCTTAAAAATATTTTATTTAGAATTCCCACTCAGTTATAATTTTCTTCATATGCAAATTTCTCCTTCTACTATTTCATTAAAATTTTCAAACATTTTCCCAATTAAGTTGATAGTGCAATTTTGTCCAGTAATTACAACAACTTCCAATTTTAATGTAAATTAAACCAGGATTTCAGGTAGGGAAGGACAACAAACACAGGGTGTTACTGCTATCCTTCTTTGAAAGTATAATTTACCTCATCAATTTAACATCTGTCTATTTTTGTCAGACTGCCAGAACTCCTAAAAACTGTCACAAGAAGGTGAAGAAAAAAAAAAAAAGGTCTTTATTATATCCACTGTGACTGTAAATTTCAATTTTTTTCCCTAACATTTCAATTATGCAACTCGTTAGCACCTATGTATGATATGATCCCCACCCCCCCCTGAAAGAATACTTTTTTTGCCAGTATTTATACAGACATCCAGTAGACAATTTTGTAAGTGGAATGATGTGAACTCTCTCTCTAAGGCAAGCCAGCCATGAAAATCAGAGCAAAGCTCAGTTACCTCATTGTTCCCGGAATATACTCCCAGGAATTGCAACACAAGATTTATTCTCCATCTTTCCACTGTTAAACATATTCTGCTGTCCACCTTCCAGTTTCAGATGCTGGCACAAAAACAATTCCTCCAGACACTCTCAACCATGAAAATGCCACACCAACTCTTGGCAGTTTTACACGAACAGGAAACCAGCAGGGCACAAAGTTAAATAAAAATGGAAATCTTCTGAATACTTAAAACAATTGCAGAAAAGCTAAAATGAAACAAAGATTGCAGCAACCAATGAAACACCACTATAAGACCACTATCCTATCAAAAAAAAAAAAAAAAGCAGCTGGCAGCAGAAAACACTATGATACAGGCAATATCTCTGTAGTGAACCATCTCTACGTGTAAATCAGTGATGTGCAACCTATTTCACTGAGTCCTTCAAGGACTGGTATCATGAGCTCCACCTTTCAACCTGGTGTTTTCTATTTTTAACCAGGTTTTCTGCTGTCTTTGGCCAGTCTCTCCCGAGTTCGTCAGGCTCTCTCCTGGCTGGACTCTGGGCACCAGAGATCAGAGGCTGCTCGGGCCCTTCTATCAGCTCCGAATGCATATGCTCCTTGTGCTACAGTGTCAGGGGAGCTGCAGCTTTCACAACACCCCACCAGTGTCCCTATTTATCTGATGATATTGGCAGCTGAACTTAAAGAGCAGCTGCTACCCTGGATTAATGACTGGCTTCATACACAGACCATAACCAGGAAGAAGATACAGAGTTTGGTAATGTTCATCAGCCTTCTTCCAACCTGTTCTCAAGCTGGAACTTAAGACAACAAAGTCCAGGAGTTATCAAGTTCACGCTTCATGGCTGAATAGTTTTTCTATAGAAAGGTGCAATGTAATAGGGGTTTATAGCATCTTCTGTCTGCATGTTTTCAGAAAAGAGACCTTGGTGCACCTTGCTCCTAGTTATTAACATTACGCTCATGCTCACAATGAATCAACGACAAAGCACAGTATATATGCACTGCAGCAGAGTAAGCAATTTCTATTTACAAATAAAGGACAGACCAGGGGCACAAGATTCTGTTTCTTCACAAGTATACAAAAACCCTCTTCCTCTCCCTTTTCTTCTCAAAGCATAGGAAAGTACTCTATTTTACAACTGAAGTATAGAATTCTTTATTCCAATACTCTGTTTTCTCTGAAGAGAAAAAAACAACAACAACAAAAAAAACCAGAAGAAGAATAGACAGTCATGCAAGCAATCTTAAATCAAAATAGAGCTGTAAATCTAATATCAGGTCCACTGAACTTTACATTATAAGCTTAAATAATATTATGTGCACTTATTCCTCCAAAAGCAATCATTTTGCCCTCTTACACGTCAAAACAAAATTTCATTTTTCACATCTATTGAACAATAACACATTACCTAGTGTTTTATTAGCCTGAAGAAGATCAAACCCTGAAAGGTTCAGTGGGTATGACGAACACACCAAATAATTCATCATATCACTGTGAATAAGTTCATAAATTGAAGTGCAGAAGCACTGTCAGGCAACTAAACTTCTCAATGAACTGAGTATTCAATTCATGCTTGCTTACTTTTTAAAGCCCTTGTTAAAGCAATAAACCAAATCATTCTCACTACTAGACCACTTCCATTCTCTTCTCAGATTTGAAGCGCTGTCAAACACATTTCTGTTCTGTCTATGAAGTCAAAGCTTACTAGGACACAGAAGATTCTTATGAAATTTTGCTGAAAGGATGAAAAAAGGACTGAAGACTACACAACATGAAAACCAGACATTATCCTAATCCACACTCCAATCTAGAGAGAAACTCCTATTTATGTTAATTAAAATGCTAAACATTACGTTTTTGTCCTGGATTGCAATACAACATTCATATTCTATGTCCCAAATACATACTAACAACCTTGTTTAAAACATGCATAAAAGACTAGGGCTGGAGGGAATAGAAGTAAACATGCAAGAGCTGGGAGTGCAGTTATTCCATTCAGAAAAGCTACAAACCTTAAAATAGCAAGCATCATGGCAAATATCAAGTTGCTAGTATAGCTGCATCCATTCCCCCAAAAGATTTTTAATGCAACTATTCTTGAATTGAAATTCATAGCCATGAGTGGATATGAGCCCTGTTACTGGTGTCCAACTCCGCACAGACACTGAGAAATACTAAGAGCTCTCTGCATTTTTTCAGACTGTTAGAACAGTGAAAAGCCATTAAAATGTAACAGCCCACATCTGCCAGCCAGGAACGACTGCCAGGCTTCTGTTTCAGGCTCATGCACTATGCAGAGGGTATGATCAACTCACTTTGAGCATCCTCAGGACACCACAAATCTCCCTCTTTGAACATGTGCCCACTGCTGTTTCTCAACAGTGAGAAATATCACCGCTGTTTCTCAACAGCAGTAATAATTATTCATAGCATCTTCAGCTGCATTTTGATCTGTAACCTAAAAAAATGTAAAC
Source organism: Lophotriccus pileatus (assembly GCA_035583135.1). Classification (NCBI taxonomy): domain Eukaryota; kingdom Metazoa; phylum Chordata; class Aves; order Passeriformes; family Tyrannidae; genus Lophotriccus; species Lophotriccus pileatus. The sequence continues at coordinate 53,518,916 of JAWWES010000115.1, forward strand.
ACTTGTTCTGCAAGCCTGTCCTACACTAAGATAAGGTCCCAGGAAAAGACCCAGCATTTAGGATCATGATAAGCACCAACTGGAATGGAACATAGTGCCAATATAAATCCAGTCTTTGAAAGCATTCAATTAATTCCTACTCTATTAACTCCTTCTCTCCTGTTTCTGGAAACATACATAAAACTGACAAAAAAAATTAAAACACCTGTAGGAAGTAGTCCACAATGTGGTGTTCCCTTGCAATATCTATCTAGATACTAAAATTAGCAAAAGAAGTGCCTTAACACAACGGAGGTCTATAAACAGAATGATCTGTGTTCTTATTCTTAGCTTTTAAGCAGGAGTTTCCTTGAAGCCCAGTTACCATTTTCATAGTCAAGAGCATCAGTGCATAAAACAAAAATTTCACAGAATAGCATGTTAATGACAGTTATATTAAAAACTACAATAGAGCAAAAAATGGTACAATTTTAATAACCAATGAATCAAAAGTGAAAAAAAGGAGACTTTTTAAGAAGGAAAGTTGAACAGCAGCAAATCCTTTATTATTTTATTTTTACTATTTCTTCACTGACTACTTGATGCCCAAAGCAACAGATTTAAGTTTTTGCTTGTTTTTCCTTACTGTTCTCCTCAAAAAAGCTGGCACACTGTCCTCGTCAAAAACCTCTCAAGGTGCTTCTCATATGGTACTGAAGAACTACATTAAACCTCTAAACACAATTTAAAAATTCATAATTTTAAGGCATATTTCTCCTTCATAGAAGACTTAAGTAAAAAAAGAGAAATCTCTATGGCAAGGAAGTCAACAGGAGTAAGTGAAGTGTAAACTTTAGGCCCTGGCAGCATTACTGGTCAGAGGTGGCCTATAAGAGTCAAACTGGTATAAGAAAGTGTCTAGATTACAAAAAAAAATACTGAAAATATTTTGGAAATATATGGCATAAAGCCCCCGATTGTTTATGTGCTACACTGCAACCCTACAGTGCAATCATCCCTATTTTGTGTACAACATTATAATATTAATTCTAAAATTAGCTAAAGCTATATATTCTTTCAAAAAAACAAAGCAACATTCCTTATTGTCTGACCTACTCTGCACTCACATGCCTGTAGCTTAGCCAACCCTCTGCAGCTGCTTCAACACCATGCCAATGCCTTCACTTCCTCAGCCTTTCTATGCTTAGGAAAGAATCTCTGGAGACCTAAAGAGTATTGCAAAAACAATACTGTATCCTTCAACTGTTGCTAAATACAAAATCCATCTTTGCATCTTTTGTCTCTTTTGAAGGATGGTGAACATGTGCACTGGACTTCATTTTCTGTTGATGAAATAATATTTTATTTTCTTTCAAAAAGGAGATGGCTCAACCTAAGAAAGGTCCATTACAACAGAGGTCAGATAAAGTTCAGCGGATAGGACAACAGAGTAGGAATCAGTAAAGTTGCCTTCCTGGATGACCCAGCAATCTGCTGCATGACCTTGAGCAAAGGTAATTCACCTCTCTATTATTCCTCTGCTTTTTTGGAGTGTATACCTATCCAGGACACATTTAAGACAGAATTATGTGCCAAATTCCACATGACTATAAAAGTTCCCCCCGGTTATTTATTTTTGTTGGGGCATTTTTTGCTGCCAATGAACACTGATGATGGTATTGGACTCTACTGTACAAAAACATTGTCTAAGCAGTGAGCAAATCAGTTGGAACCTCCAGGTAATACTGAAATACAAATAATTACCAACAGGATACGCTGCTTGGCTTAAACAATAGAATAGGTGGGAAAAAAAGGAAGAGGACTTAAAATAGTAACTCCATAAGTTACTATGCTGATTATTAGTTGTTTCATTAAAAACATACTATGGTTACAAAAATTTAAGAAATATATCAAACCAGAAGTGTTTCAGCTCCTCCTAAACAAAGTGTTTGTCCTTTATACACTTTATTGTTGTTCTATAAAATAATACCATTCAGCTTCTAACTGGTTTTCAAAAATATTTAATAGGAACTTGACGCTGACAGATACATTATCAATAATTTCTTTCCAAATACAGTCAGCACGTCTGTCAACTTTTGTAGACAGTAACTCTGAGGAAAGTACTTCAAAGTCCTGGGGTAAAGAAGTTTCTTGAGAATTACTGAGATACCTGGATTCTCCTTTCTGTAGTGAATGATATTGAGAAACATGTATGTTCCAAGAAAGTCGACTGAAAAAAAGTCCCAGACTTTCTGAATTTCAGTATCTGAGCCTTGAAGCAATCAGATACTACCTATTTGCTACTATGCAGAGTAACAATAGTCCATACACACCAAAGTAATTTCCTCCATCACCCCCATGCTGACAGAAACTTTTGTGGATGGTGCCAAATAAAGCTCTTCTTCCTCTCAGCCAGCCTAGTCATTTCCACTGTGCTGACACAAATGTTCCAGGGAGTGAGGAAACAGACCAGACTGATGCCCTCCCGAGGAGAAAATGAAGTGCAGAAAACATGCTAGAGTGAGAAGTGAGGTGGTTGTTTGGTTGTTTTTAAAATTGCTGGGTTTATTGTTTGGATTTGTCTGTCTCTTACTGTAGATTGTTAATAAATAGTTGATCACCAGCTTTCAAAGATCTGAAATCATCTTCAGTTAAACTATAAACACAGCTACAATAGAGAAAAACTGAATAGGGAAAAGTCACATAGCTCTGTTTAATTTGAGGCACACCACACGACTGAATCCAGCACAGTAACTACCATGTAGTAGCACTGAATTTTAAAGAAAAGCAACTGACATTCATAGATAATATGAACAGGCATTATTAAGCAATATTTGCAGCCCATTACAACTGAGATGACTGATTAAAGAAACAATCCGAAGCACATAAAAATCCCGAGTCCTTTGAGCATTTTACTCTTGAACTCTACAGAATTTTGCAGATAAAACTTTTTCAAACAGAAATCCCAATTTCACTCAGCCTCTTCAAAACATAATCATTATTAAAGTTAAAATAGGTTGGGTTATCTGCAGAGATGTGTACAAAGCAAATTCTACCTTTAGCATTGTAACAACAAGGAAAGTTTCACTTTCCTCCTTTCTTTAATTGTTAATTTCGTTATATAGCAGTCCTCTGATTCCCAGATAACGAAAAAAGTGTTGTGTCATATGAAAGTTGTTGCTACTCAACATAAAACTCATTTAGTTTGCAATTTCTTCTTGTGTCAAACAAAAATATTTTCTGTCAGATGAGTTTACTTAGTAGAGCTGAAATTTTATTGGGAAAGAACAACAGTTAAACTGTTAGAGTTAATAGACATTCTCCATATTACAGAATATCATTATTGCTAATACTTCAATAACTATATCATTCTTAGGCTTAAGTAAATTATAAAGTAATCCTATGATTCTATGGGTAAAAAAAATCCTGCATTGTCAAACTTCCTTTATTTTTCGCTTTCTTTCTTTAAATCCTGAATTACAAACATCAGGCATTTTGCACCTTCTATTTGCAAGAAAAGCACATCTCCAAGTCGGTCTCTCTGGCACTTACTACTAGAAATCTTTACTTAAGAAACTGGACAAATCTGTATTTGTTCCCAATGCCTGTGTGAGTTGATTAAATCAACTCCAGCAAACAGAATGAATCACATGAGCCTAATCCAAATGCCAAATGCTCAGTGTCATTTTTAAGATGACAAAAACACCTCTAAATTGGAAAAGGATTAACACTGGAGCAGGACTACAAATGGAGTAAGCAGTGAAGATTACCGACCATCTGAGCTGGGAAGCACCAAAACGCCTCCCTTCAAAACTAATAGCTTTCCTTAATTCACAGCCCTTTACAGTGAGCAGATCAAGTCCCACTGCCAGCACTGAAGAGGCCTGAGCTTTGTTTGTCCTTCTAGCCACCATGCACATCAGCTGTGACACACGGATAGCAGCCATAAAAACAGTGCCTTGTGTTCATGGTGAAATTAAACTTTCAGAAGACAAGTGTCTAGAGAACCATCCTGATAATCCATTCATATAAATAAAAATGCAAACAACTCTTTTTCTTCCTAGTTTGATAACAAGACTATCTCAGCACCTGACAACACCCCAGTGCTCCAACACTACAGACTCCAGCCCAGAGGACCACTCCCTCTGCTTAAACAACTACCGAGATTACACCTGAGAGGCTCTTTATACAGAAGGATGTTGTAAGCCAGTAGTTTCAATTATCTCAATCTGGCAAGAAAGAACGGTATTCCAGTGTTATAAACCTATAATAAAAGAGAGAAGAATCATTTTGGGGCGAAGGCATTTTCGATGCAGCACTGACTGAACGCTTCACTTTTGTTCCTTTCAGCACTGCTTCCTTCTCCAACAAAAGCAAATTCTGAGTGACAGAAAAGTACATTTCCCTTTCTGCCCTGCAGCTCACTCTGTGACTGTGCAATCAGTGGCAAAGTCTGAAATGAGAAAAAAGAAACCCACCAAACCCCAGCAGTACAGTGAATGATGAATGCCACACAAAAATATATGTCCTTGTATGGCCTCGAGCTTCAGAAAAGGAAAATGGGATCTCTAAAGAAATGCAAGCATCCAAGACACAAACAATCCTTAGTTATCAAGATTCTTTTTTAATTTGAAGTATTGTTGGGAACTCTCTGCACACAACCACTACTGTTTTGTTAAGTGACATGATATTCAGTAAATTGGGCCAATAATGAAAGCGACCAGCAAGTGCTATCCTGATAAAGTGTACAAAAATAGGCTTAATAAAAATCCTCACATCATAAGAGTTTTATATATTATACAGGTGACACTCAGACTAGCTTTGTGTATTATATCAACCTTAGCAACAATTGCTCTGTCTCTAATTTTTTACATGGTCTAACAAAGCAAATGGAAAGTCACTGTCAACTGCACTTTGGATTTTAATCATGTCTCATGCGCACTCAGAATTGTATCGTTTTAGTTAAAGGTAGGATTTTAAGCAAGTTGAAGGTGCTTTTTATCTTATAGGTAAATCAACCAAACCACTTTAGGCTAATCTATGTGTAGTTCTACAAACCAAGGCAAAAATGTCTAACAGAGGCATCTGGAAGGAAATATGAAAACCCCCTATTGTGTACAAGCTTAAACTTAAACCTGTTTTTGCATGAACTCAGTACTCTAGAAGATTTTGGAGTCCAAGAGAGCATTAATGGAGTTTTGGTTTCCACATCCATGTGAAGCTGCATACACAGACACAGCAGAGGACTGAAGATTCTCCAGCTACAAGGACAGCAGAAGATCCAGTATGGATAGGAGCTGTAGTCACTGCAGTAGCATTCACGAAAGAACTGCACCTGAACTGACTCTATCAGGAGAAGTTAGAGAGCAACAACAGACATTTGCACTTGAATATATGAAGCCTGGAAGACACAATGTGAAAAATTAGGAATCATGATTCCAGACGTTAAATTCAGCACATTAAAAATATTAAGAAAAGTATAGTGGAATATCCACATCAAAGATGATGGCGTTCAGAAAAGTAAAGCAAAAGTAAAGCCAGTTAGATACTGAAGCACATTAGTAATGTCTTCCCAACTAAAAATACAGATTCCTTGGATAAAGCAGAAATAGCTTTGGTCAGAGTTAAGAAAATGATAGTTCAAAAAGATTATAGTTACAGTGCTACTATTTGCAATACGTAGTCTGGGAAATGAATATAGGATAACAGAAAATATCATCTTGGAAAGACTATCTTCTCAAAGAGACAAAAACCACTGAACATCAGCATCCCTGAAAGACTAAGATTTCTTCAGTGAAAAAGCACTGACCTAACACGGACGCAATGTTAGTTAAAATCTGGTTTAGGATAAAAGGAAGGATTTTGCAGAGGAGCAAGTCATAGAAAATAAACTGATATTAAAGTGAATCAACTTTTTTTAATACTGAAGTTCGATAGAAGTATAAACCAGTCAGTAACTAGGTACTTCCCCCCCCCTTCCCCCCCCCCCAAATCAGAAGAACAAAGAGAGTAGAACTGGCGAACACAAAAACCTGGATTTGAAAGAGGCTTTGTCATTTCTTAACTCAAACAGCTAAAAAATTATCTGGCTGGAGTGGTGGCAGAGAGAGAAGCAGGTGCCCAAAACTAACTATACAAAGAAAAACCTCAGGAAAATTGCCAGGACTGAATAGAAGCGCAACAGAAATACTGAGGGAAAACATTTACATCCTGGAAGTCAAAAATTGCTTGCTTAAGAAGACAACTGCTCAAATAAATATTTTAATTAGTAAAAAAAAGTACAATTTTGTCACTCTTTTTTAATTTGAAAAACAAACAGAAAAAACCAAACCCAAACAAACAGAAACAACAAAAAACCCCACCAAACTCATGCAACCAAAACCTAAACCTCACCCAAACCAGAAAAATGTACATTCAAGCCATACAAGAATCAAAGATAGCATCAAACAGATGCTTTGCCTCTGCTTCCAAGAAACAACAGGACAGCATAAATAAAAACATGGAGAAAAAGCTAAAAAAAAACCTGAAAAGGAGTGCAAAAGTCCCCATCTTATGTGAAAGAAACTCAGAGAGTATGTCATGCTCTACTATGGGAATGATAATCCAGAAAAAGTAAAAAACCCAGCATATTAAACTGGAAATTAAGTAGGATTTCTTTTGTAATATAACTATGAAATTAGCCATATGTTACCATATAACTAGCAGTCAAAAAATAACTGCATTTCTGAAACCAATGCTGAAAACTATAAAACTCTGAGTTTGTCTTAAGGACGACAAAGAAAAAGAGCTTTAGAATGCATTTTGAAAGAAAGAACTGAAGAAGTACAAAGTAAACAAAGACAAACTAAAAATGAAAGTCTTACCTCCCAGCATTACTCTTTCTACATTTACTTGTCAACGGAGGTGAAATAATGACATTTACAAAAATGTGTAAAATCAACTACACTGAAGTGACAGGCTCATTTAGTTGGATTCCTTCACCATAAAAGCTATCAAAGAAATTCCTGTTTCTTGTCCTAGCCAGAATTACAGCTTACATTGCCTTGTTCAAGGTCCCATACCCTTTGTAAAAAGACCTGCACAGTGTCCCAAACCATTATTCTACCCACAATTGCCAAAAATCTCTACCTCACCTACATCACAGCAGGAGCTCACAGCAGCAGAATGGCCCACTAAAATTAAAAGACAAAGTTTACACGTTAAAGGAGAATAGAGTGAGAAACGTCTGAAGAGCATAATCCATTGCTTTTGCCAACACAATCACATTTTTACCATTTTTTGGCAATTTAAATTTTCCATGCATAAGTCAAAAAGCCAACATGAAGTGCTGACCCTCTATTTGACGGCCTGCTTCCGTGATTTTGTCTCAAATTAGTACACTTTCTAAAAGCAGATTACTTATTCTAGATTACTACTACTACACTAAAAGACCCTAATTTATTAAAAAGGACTCTTACGAAGCAACTTTGATTTAAATATACATAGAAATTAGATTCACTGGAAACAGCTGTCTAAACCTAATTTTATACAGAAGAAAAAAATGGACAGAAAGATAAAAATATTTGCTCAGCTAACTTATTCATAATACATATGTGTAATATAAACTAAATCATGCACAATATAAACCAGAATACACACAATTATAAACCAAGCTATAGACTACAGGAAGTGATGGATCCTGTAAATTACCTCAAAAGGAACGACTATAAAAGTTGGTATCTCTGACATCTAGGAACTAAAGTGAGTTATGAAAAGTCTAGACTTGATTATAGTTATTTCAGTTTACACTTTTTTGCTAAGAGATAAAAATATCCTCTTGATGAACTCTTGAAAACCTGGAAAATGTTCCCTTATATTAAATAATAATCTTCTTTATAATGATTAACTTGTACAAAAATAGCAAAATTTTGCCTGTAAGAAACTTTTAGTAATAATATTAAAGCTGCACATTTAAATACTTTTGGCCGAAAGAATTATCCTCGTCTAAATTGTTTAATTTATAGGAAACCAATACTAATCCCCAGATTAACAGAGGCATGTGATTAAAAAAAAAAAAGATCAACCAGGAGTTGAAGCAGAAAATTATGTTAAAATTTTGTACTGAAAGCTTCACAAGAAAGGATTTGTGCAGCTTGTAAGAAACTCATTCAGAGGATTTATAAGTTACAATAAGCATATTGATAAGGTATTATGCAAAATATGAAGGCTAAGAAGTCCAACTTCAGTAAAAGGAATTTTAAGTCACTAAAATGTACAAGTGGGAAGAGATATGTTTAAAAGGTGAGGTCTAAAATCTGCAAGTGCTAAAAACAAGCCCATGGGGCAGAGATCAAGGAGATCTAACCTCTTGCAGAGCAGCTTTGGTGGGAGAGACTAGCAATAAGGTTTTGAAAGGTGCAAAATTAGAACTTGAATGTAGGGTATATTTGGAAAATGACAGCTGTATAGTATGAAAAAGCACAGAGATTACAGACAAAGGTAGGACTCCACGTGACAGAAGGAGTCAATTAGTCCTGCTCTGCCCACACACCCCATGACTGTGCAGTCCCACTGTGCACGCTGTGCCAGCCTCCCAAGGAGGGAGGCTGCAGCTCCCTCACCCAGCAAAAGGGCTGCGCAAGGGCACTTTCTCCTGCATTAGCAAACTGGACGAAATCAGAGGCTAGTCCATGAAGCACTGGAACTGGAGCATGGGAGAGAAGAGTACCATACCCACAGCTGCAGGAGCGCATTAAAGATCATTAGAAAGATCATCTCTCCCTCCCGGTAACAGTAACCAAACATCATAGTGCCTCAGCTGAAACAAAGATATCTCCCCTAAACCTAGGTAGTTTACAATTCTTTTTGATATGTACTTTCATATTCAATCATTGCCAAAGCTTTGCAACGGTTTTTACAGTCACTCTCACTGAGATATTCTCTCACGGAGCACTTCATCCCTAGTAGACAGCCAACACAAAACACAAACACTATTTAAGTTCTTTTTTCTAGTACTACATTTGCTTGGTGCTGTCTCACTCCAATTTGAAAAAATCCAGCTATAATAGCAGGCATTATTTTAAAGCAGTAAACCATTAAGTAATCATTTCTCCTCAATATTTCATTTTCCTACCTCAAAACCACTTCAAAAATGTTATTTTTACTCATGGTATTAATAAGTACAACTACTAAGAGCTTAGGAGAAATGTTCATTATAAATAACACTAATTTCACTCTCAGTGTTCATTATAAATAACACTAATTTCACACTCAGCACAACATTACATCATGCTACTACCAGAACAATCAGAAAAGCTGGCAATCCCACACCTGATACAGTAATAGCATACACCAAATACTGCACAACACATTATGTTAAATATCATCCTGATGTCTTAGAGCATCAACTGGAAGAACTTAGCTACAGAAAACAGTAAGACTGGTCTTCTAGTAAAGCTTTCAAAGGTGATGGCCAAGATTACAGAACTTCTAACTGAGATTAGATACCTGAATTGTGTAGAATGATAAGAATCTCAACTGCTTACCATATTAGGCCAGCTACCTTGGCAAAACAGGGAATGAAAGATGTTTTGCAGTAAAACCCATCCCTTCATGCAGTCACAGAATTAAAACAATCCCTAAATTCTTCTAAAATAGCTGCATGTCTAAATCTCACCAGCTCCATGGAGTTTGCTAAACTTTTTTGTCTTCTCATGTCCAAACCAAAATTCGCATTTGTCAGAATCTAATGCCATACACAGTTATGTATACATACATACGCATCAATCCTTATACATACAAGTGTACACACACACACACACATACATATGTGCATTCTGACCCTCACTGTCCCAAGAAACTTTAAAACGTTTCCAAGGTAACTATATTTAGCTATGAAGCAATTCAAAATCTAATTCAAGGTTTTATCTCTAAAGAACAAAGACGGGTGACACAGGCATTAACTAGTGCAGGAGAATCTGAGAAATCTGAGGCACAAAACAAAAAAAGGATCAAAGCAAAGATTTGGCACCAGCAGTGGCACAGTCATGCTTGGGTTTTTTAAAGCAACTGTATAAAGTGGATCTAAACCTCTACAAGAGGGAATTTTACAAAAAATTATTGAACAAAATAATATATGAAAAGTCAATATAAAAAAACCTTACAACTTCTAACATTAGCTAGGTAGTAAGCCTGAACATCAGTAGGAGTCCATTCTGACAGAGGGTTTTACAGTCCTGACTTCATACCATGGCACTAATCATAATCCAAATGGACACTCTAAAGAATCAAAGATACATCTGGCCGGAGCACAACAAAGCTGAAAATTCTTTTCTCTCACAGGACATCTGATAAAGAAAGCTTAGCAGAAAAATCTCTGAAATTGTTTTCTATTGTCAGAACCAACTATTCCAAACCAGCAATTGGTTTAAAACTAGCAAGTTTGTTGCACACAGTCATTGATACAGGTAAGAGGAAGTAAAACTGACAGTGTACCTCCACAAGTCATAACCGTAATATTATCCTTTGGCCTAAAAAAAATCCATTAAAATAAAATGTTCTACCATAAAAAAAAGTAAGTAGCCTTCCAAAAAGAATAAAGTGACATTTGGAATCGAATTATTAAAAAAAACAAATGTATAAAAATAAATTCTGATTAGTGAATTTAAACCCATTTCTACTTCGTAATAGGAGTGATATATTTAGAAGGAGCCTTTTGATTTCTTTCACAGTGTTTCAAAACACCACCAGGTTGTGAAGTAATTTTTTTCCTTGGCTAAAAATAAATGTGTTATGAATCATCAAGAAAACCATTACACAGCACTTCCTGGGCTCTGATAATTCCTGTCAGCCAAAGAACAGCAGTTTTCATCTTTTGTGGAGCCACTTTCAGTAGAGCCAAGGCAATTCAAAACATCACTCCAATTAAACCTGTCCTCTATGTATACTTACACAGCATTAACATATGACTGTAAATTCACAACCCCTCTATAAAGCAATTTTCGACATAAGGCTTTGCTAAATTTGTGTCCATCTTTTGCCACAAGTATCAGACATCAGCACTATGCAGAAAGAACAAAATTACCAGGCTGCACTCTAGATTATGAAAAAGAAAGGGGAAAATGGCACGAAATATCACACAGGAGATGAAACTGGATGCAGACAGATGAAATGGCTGACAAAACAAGCAAAATTTAAAACACTAATGCAACACTAGGTATTATTAAAACAAAACAAAACAAAACAAAAACCCCAAGGACATACTTTAATTCCTATAGAAAACCAGATTTTTTTCTTCATTGTGATCTTTATTCTCAAAATGTTTTAAATGAAATTTTTTATCCTGAAAATTTCACATCTTCGCATGAATTATGTCAATAGCCTTAGATAATGGATGAAATCTTGTTACATGCTGATTCTACTCCAACAGTGATAACAAGAAGGAAAGACCCTAAGGTGTTCCTGAATTGCCTCTGCTCTCTGCCTACCTTGTTACATCAGCAATCAACAAGGTCTTACCCAAAACGCTAATTAAAAAACCTTGTAGGAAGAAATGTACACAATGTTGACCTGGATTTTTGTTTTGGAGGCCATTGTTTCAGATTTTTTTATTTATTTATGGCAATGTAGCCTGTTGAAATCAAATACTTCCCTAAAAATTTATATTGGCCTACCAATTACGTAGCAAGTGCTCCTTTATTTGACAGTGCACACATTACTTCATGCACCTGTAAACAACACAGACACGAAAAGAAAAAGGAAGGGGTAAAATACAGGGAATTTTTGCAAGCAGTTTTTTCTGTGTAAACTGAATCTTGTCCTGAACACTTCAAATTGAAATCAGTTTCCTCCAGTGAATGCCATACCCAAGAATCTGGAGAAGAACTTTTTACACGGCATGCAGTGACAGGACAAGGGGTCGATTTACATTAGGTATTAGGAAGAAATTCTTCACTGCGAGGGTGGTGAGTCACTGGAACAGGTTGCCCAGAGAAGCTGTTGATGCTCCATTCCTAGAAGTGTTCCTGGCCAGGTTGCATGGAGCTTTTAGAAACCTGGTCTAATGGAAGGGGACTGGAACCAGATGACCTTTAAGCTCTCTTCTAACCCAAATCATGATTTTATGTTTTTGTATATTAAAATGCCACATTATTTGCTTTTGATAAAAAGAAACTGAAGTTACTTCTGTTACTATTCCTTTAGAAAGAACATTTATATTCTCTGCTATTACCTGCTTTAATACTGATCAGAGACTAACTAAACCCTTGCGGGAGTGGAGAAAAAACTCAGCAAAAAGGGAATAACATTGGTTCCTCCTATCAATGTCTTTGAAAGTAGAATTTTCTAAGAGTAGTTTACAGACATCTACAATATGCAGCTGAGTATTCTGCATCTTGACATACTTAATACAGGGGAAAAAAAGTCTCTGAAATCCATTTCCTTCTCTTATCTGCAATCGTAAGATGTAAACACTTTAAGAGTTAGAACTTGAAAAAAAGATACTAGGAAAACCATTCTGACATAGAATGTGTTTGGAAATAAGGACAAATAGGGGATATAAGAAAACTGAACAAAGGTAAAAAACATCTGAATGGAAAAAAAATTAACAAACAGAATGATAAATACCTTGCTACTCAGACATTTTAGTTATGTAGAGCCTTCACAGAGAATGCAGCATGTTACAGTAGGAGCCTCTGCATGAAAGCTCCATTTTAAATCTTCCCAATTCAAAATCTCCTGCTGGGAGAATTTTATCTGAAGAGCTTAATTAACAGCAAGTTTAATATAGGGTCTCTAAAGTATACTGTTGGTTTTCATACAGAGTAGCAAAATCAAAACAAGACAGACACGAGCAGCAAAAGGAATGAATTCTGCTTGTCTCACACAAAATATATGCGTGTTACCTTCGCCTTTCTTCCCACAGAGTGGAAGGGAGAGGTATGTGAAAACATACAGCCCTGCTGAACAGAACATCCATCACAGAGAGCCAACCCACCCTGCCCCATGATGGTATCAGATACACTAGGTTCTTTCCTAAACACTCAAGTTTCTTTTTGGATGCCGAAGGAGTTATTTCTGGAATTATGAAAATTTTACAAATCTCTTCCCATGACCTTTCTGACATTCAAACTTTGATGAATAGCTCCCACACTAGATTGCTCATTCTGAGAAGGAAATTTCATGTTCCTTTTCCTTAGTGGCAGATAAATTATGGATTGTCCACAGCAGAGATTAAACACAGTTCACAAATACACTGGCATATCAGTCATTTGTTCTTAAGCCAAAAACTTCTGACCTTTCTTCTGGCATGACCCTTTTCTTTTCAACCCTACAATGATCCTTGTCAAAAATCAACTTCTAAAAGCTGTTCTGTTCCAAATTTCCCTTGTGTCATATGTTTCACTGGCTATTCCTAGTTACACAGTTAGGAACACACACTAGGCCCAGAGACAAACCAAGCTGCAAAATCCAGCACTTCAAAGTTAGCAAATGTCAAAGATGTTGCCAGAAACGATGGGCAAGATGCCTGGGAGCCTTGATTTGCCCTTGCCCTGTGCGCATGCATTATGGTCAAGTTTTTATTTATAGAATTACATCCTACTACCGCCCACAAGGCTCCCTGATTCAGTTAAAAAGAAGAATCAACACCCACTTACTGAGCAACTCAGTATTTTGTTTTCTTCTCAGCATTTGAAATACAGCTTGAGACCCTCTATACTGAGCACTACTCTAGTATTTCTGTGAAGGCAGACTCCTCAGTTTCCTGGTCTGGTATTCCATAGAGATCACTGTTATATCAACTAAATGTCTTACAAGACACTGTCCTGAAAACACATCCCTAAACCCCATAAAGCATTACCTCAAGATTTGACATGGAGGAATTCAGGCACAGAACGGAACAAAACATTCAAAATTTGGATGCCAAACTGAAACATCCAGCAGCATATTTAACCAACTAGGTGGCCTTGCATAATATTTTTATGATATATAAAAATAGAATTTTGTATTTACTTAACACAAAATTACTATTAATTCAGTTGCACATGACAGTTCAGAGCACTTTTCCCAGTCAAATTCAAGGTTCTTAAGTTGAACAAAAAACTCCCACGAGTAGTGACTCTCTAAAGAAATTCTGATTTTAAGTGAATCACCATAAGAAACCTGGGAAAGGTAGGAATACTGCACAGATCTCAACACAATACTGAGCTGTACTCTATAATTAAACTCTAAAATAAAGTCAGTGATATGGCTGATAGTCCCAAGCTTCTCAAATATATACTTGGTCAAAAAAATGTAGGTCAGCATACTAAAAATAAGAGGATTACCTAGGAAAGGCTGAAATTTTGTAATGGGGTAGGAGGAGGACATACAGTAGGAGCAAAAGCAAGCTGTGCAACACAGAAAACTACAGCAGTGTATGCCAAAACGCACATCCTGAAAGCAATTTTGCACCTTAATGCAATAGTGTGACAAACAGCAACATAATGAAGGAGAACGGAAAATGACACCATATTTGAAGGTTTACTAATACTATGTGGGGCAGATTCCAATAACCCAAAACCTGGCTGAAAAGAACGCTCTCATAGGAATCTGCAAAGCAATTAGGGATTTTGGCCAATGCAATGCTTTTTCAGTCCCCATACAGTGTGGGAATTGGTGAGTACTATGGACATATACACCTGAGACAAAATAATAAATATAATAATACAGCATTTGTAGAACACTGCAAAAAAACTTAAACTAGAAGAATTCTAGATCTAACCAGCACATGCTAAAAAATAAATACCAGAAGTTATTAAAGACTAATAGCAGATGTTTGTGCAATCCTGTTCTGACACTGTTTAATGAAAGCTCTGTGCTGCAAAAGGTTTCAGAGCAAAGATAATTAATAACAAGAAGAAATAATCATGTTATTATTAATTTACAGAATTGTATTAAAGTGTTTATACTCAATAAAACTACCATAAAAACTTGTATGTTCATTCCAATCAGCTTGTCATTTCTGTGCCATATCCACACATCACAGGGCATAGCAGAATTTCCAAAAACAAAAACATATTTAATGGAATTAAGACTGAGAGTATAGACCTCATATATTTTATGTGCATACATGCATTTTTATTATACAGATACATCTGTAAAACATGTTACCAACCTGAAAAGTCAGGATCAATTTTAAATCAATGTCATAATGCAGAAACACTTTTTTCCCCTACAAATAAGAAAGTGAAGTAACCATCAGAGCAAATCTAGCAGAGAAAGTAGTGTCTTCTCAGCCCCTTGGCATCTTTAAATAAATGATGGATATACTTCTGGCAAATGCACTTTATCTAAGCACAAACTACAGTTTGCTCAGCTAAGTCAAAAGGTTCATTATCAGGAGAACTGGATTAAATATAAACATTTGTAGTATGTGAAGGATGGCAGACTAGACAATTTAATGGTCCCTTCTAGCCACAAACACTATGAAAAACTGTCCCAAAAGAAACCATGCAATAAATACACTATTACAATCAATAAAATCAAGCCCACACTCAATAACCTAAAAGTCCATCACTATCCTCTTTGCCAGAGGTAAAGATCACCTTTAGATGTGTCATCCACAAGGTAGAGTAGTAAAATTAATTCACTACACACCCTCCTTCCTTATATCCAAATACAATTTGCTATGTACTTGAACGTATTTACCCCTCCATCTCGGTCTCACACATACTGATGTTCTTTTTAAAAAAAGGTTAAATAAATTAGGACAAGCAGGTTTGGGTTGTTGGTTTGTTGTTTGGTTGTTTTTGTTGTTTTTTTTTTTAATTACATTCTCAATTAGAATAATTACTGTCAGCAGGCAGCTTAATCTAATATGCAAACCATGGCTATTTACCAAAACAGAAAAAGTCTCTCACAGCTCCTAAAGCAAAGTCAAGTTACCCTTAAAGGACAGAACTGTACAACATCTTTGCAAGCAAGCAAAGAAAAATTTGCTTGTATATATCTACATAATAATTTTGAAATATGGTTGTTCTTGCTGGCATTCTCTGTGATATGTAGCATTACATCAATATCTTTTGCGAAAGAAACTTACACTTCTAAAGAACAAAGTGATCACTTTAAAGAACAGTTCACTTAGTGATCACTTTAAAGAAGAGTTATCATTATGCCTAAAAAGCATTAAAAGTCCTTGTGGCCAGGTTCAAAAATGTATTTAAGTTGTCTCTCTGAAATACTACTGATTCCATCAGGAAGTTAGGTATCTGAATATCTCTGTGGATGCAACTCCGCTGGTACACTAATCTCATATAAATCCATTTTATTATGAGAAAGATATAACAGTTTATTTTTGCTGTTATATAAAAGTAAAGTAAATAGTACCATGATTTAAGTGATCATTTCTTCCAAATAAAAAAAATCTCACTAATACATCACAGCCAGGACTTTACATATCTGAAATTACCAGAAAGTCAATTACACTAAAAATATGTACAAGCATCCTGTTCAGGTCAAGTTAAGATGACATATTTGCTGAAAACAAACTTGCCAATTCCTCTGTCCTCTACAGAGCTCAATACCATCAAACCTAAGAAGCAGTGAAAAGCAAGAAGAAAAATCTATATGGCTTAACTAACATTTTGATAAAAATTTAACTACATGTTAAATATGCAAGTTCAGAGAGTTCTCAAGGCAAAAATGTGGCAGTTGAGAGGCATGTGTCTGAGTCAAACACACATGAAAGCATACTCTGAAGACAAAACACTGCCTGTCTCTGTACAACTTTGTATCACTATATAAGGAAAAAAAAAAAAGAAGAAGAAGAAAAAGAAAAACGGGTAACAATATAAATTTCAAAGAAACATTCTGTACCAATCGACTGCAACAGTTACTCTGATTGCAGATCCAGCCTTTACAACTGCCACAGAAAGCTTTGGCCAAGAAAGGTGGACAATTACAAAGCTCTCTCACACACTTTATAATACTTTAGAATATATAAAAAACAACATCCAAAAGCATACATAGATATTTATGAGAAAGTGGCAGATATAAACTATTATATGTGGCTTACTGGTGAGATTTTAACCCATAGCCTCAAAGTATCTCAGTAATTATCTTGGTAGTGAAAAAAACCAACGATTATGGGAAAAAAGACATGATGAAAACCCAAAACTGTTGCATTTGGCATGTTGTTAAACTACAGTCTATTCAAGACAGTATCACTCCTTCACTTGTATTACACTTCATTCTGTGTGGTCTGCACTTCTAGGATTTTGTGCACATTTTCTTTCCACTCAGGCTGGGATAACAGGCCTAAACTGAGGGAGTATGATATCTCGGCTCCAAGTTTTTCCAAAAAATTTTAAAGTTTCAACTATTTATCTGCCCTTGATTAAAAGGTTTACACAGAGAGAAAGTAAGTGAAAGATAAAAAGCACATTAGTTACACTTTGGAGTAAATTCCATTTATGTATTTTCACCTTACTTTAAAACATCTGATACAGTATGTACATGTGTACAAAAACCCCTCAAAATCCTCTGGTGGCCATTCCACCACACAAGGAAAATAAAGAAGAACTGAAACAAAGTTCAACCATTTTACTTTCATCTTGGACATTCTAGGGACCAGAGTGCACACCATCATCCTGTCCATCGACTTTTCCTTTTCCAGCTTCTTTCCATACCTTCCAAAAGACCAGGACAAACCTTCCACCTGATTTTGACAAAGTACAAAGAAATAAAGAATATCTAAAAGCTTGCTTGTTCTAATAAAAATCAAAAGGTAGACATGACAAAGAAATTAGTACTCTGCTAAAGCAGCAGCTGTTGCCTATAGTTATCTTTTGTATTGAAGATACTATGGGAGGAGGATAAGAGGGTGGGTGTTGAGGGCAGGTATTATATCTGAGGGTTCTCTGTGGCATTTTCATGGAGAGGAGATGAAGTTATTTTAAAAGGATTTTATAGACAATTTAAAAAGCAGCTTCACTACTTCCCCTCTTATAAGAATCCACTTGTTAAACACGAATGTCTGAAAATACTAGGGTCGTAGAGAAAAACGTGTCATTGGACCCACAGCAAAACTGCCTAGTTTGCTCCTATGCCTTCAAAGCATAACTTCTGGAACCAAAGTAGAAAATTACATTCTAACTCTCAATAGTCATTATATTTCTTTATCAAGTAATCAATTCTGGTATCTATATTCATTCTTTAGTCAACAGGGGAACAATGTGCCTGGTTAAGGTGGTACCATCATGTTGAAAACCAGTAAAGAAAACTAGCAAAGTTTCTTTAATTAAGAATTAAGCTGGAAGTCACAAGTACTATTTACAAAAACACTTTAACGTTTTTGTTTATTTAGTTCAACAGTCAGCTAAAGGGTATCATTTATGAAAGACGGGAAAAAAACAGATCCTAATTTGTCTAGACGTTTTCTCTTAATCTCATAAGGGAAAAAAAAAAGGAAATGTTGTCAATTCTTATTTTAAAAAGGCTTCAATTTTTAAATTGCTAGTAATATAACCACAACTGCCTTTTTTAATCTGGCTCCTGCAAATCTTTCAAACATTATGTTTGTTCTATCCTGCAATTGGTCTTGTTAACAAAATCAAAAGAGTAAGTGCAACTTGCAGAGAATGGCTTACTGTCTGAACAATCAACACAGCTCTCAAAATTTATGTTAAATTGTATCTCCAGGCAGCTGTCAAGGAAAAGGGCAGGGTACATACTCTTATCTCTAAATGGTATGAATGAGTTTAAATAACAAAATACATTATACTTCCTATTTTAATTGCACAGTTACGAATCATTAGAAAGTCATAATTGCATTTGTTTGGATTTTGCCATTCTCAGACAGGATCTTAATGCAAAAGGAAACAGTTTCATGTAGACAAACATCTGCTTACACAGAAAAATGCACTTCCAATATTTGTATTAAAATAACTCTGAAAATTACTATAATCCATGTAGACTATCCCTTAACTAATAATACTTTGTCTAATCTCTTTACGAATAATTCCATTAAAAATATAAAGCAATTACCATTATTCCTCTCAATAGGCCAAAATTTATTGTCTTTGCTTAACAAAAACAAAGCAAACAAAAAACCCACCACAAACCCAACATCGCACATTAAAAAATGTCCAGTAAAAGAAAACAAAACTCTACAAAAAAACCCAATACCTAAGAGAAAACACCTTCTTGGAAAAAATGGTTCTTTTCAAGTATATGTGTTAGGAGCAATGAAAACAGGTTGACAAGTTAAAGAATTAATCAAATATATAAAGGAAAATAATTTTTGTAATATGTAAGGTAAAAATAGTCTTTGTAAGTAAGATTATAATTTCTGCTGCATTTCTGTTAAGTATGATGTAATATAATTCCCTGTACCACAAGGAGGGAGGAAATCAATGTTGATAACAAGGCTATATTTCTGAAATAAGAATCTGTGCCAAAACAGGCCACTCTTCATTTACTTTGTAGAATGACTGACGCACCCAAAAGAATAATTTGGAGTGATTGTTACTTTGATGGGAATTGTTCCCATCTCTGTTGACTGTAAAAAGGAAAACATTTGCTTTCCCCTGTAAGCAACTATCCAAGTGCAGATTTTAGTAATTATAGTATTCAGAAGAATCCTTGGATTTGGACTCCTGCTGTCTGAAAAGCAACATTAAAACATGCTCAGTTTACAAATATTACAACTGGTCCACAAAATTGCTTTAACTAGATTTGCTTTAACATCCTCCAGTTTCCTGACTATGCATTACTGATCAGCTCAGGACAGGACTCCACAACCAGGTGTCAGGGTCTATAGACAGCCATCAAATAAAAGAGCCCCAAATTAGTTTTCCTTCATGCTCAAAGGTAGGCTTTACACTCTTTCAGTCAAACTCTCAAAAACACAGTATCATCTATAAAGATTTCTACAAATATACTGTATGTTGCCTATAAAGGTACTTCCTGTACACCTTTCCGTGAGTTTACAGCAGACATTTTACAAATCCTTCTTCCTCTGTAAATGTCTAAATCCCAGCAGGCTTCTGGCAGGTCACCAAAAGTAAACCACTGTGCAAATAGCAAGACATAATTCCATAACTATGAAATGACACAGAAGAAGCAGACTTTCCAATTAATTTTAGCAATTACACACCTAAAACAGGGACTAAATTTAACATAAATTAGTGTAAGAAAAAATAATCAACAAAGTAGAGTAAATAAAGCAGCCTTGAAGTGTACCCTGAAGAAAGTGATATAAGTCACATGCCTGGCAGGGCTATGATGGTTATTTACTCTTGCATTACCAAAAAAAAGTAGAATATATGAAGAAACTGCCTACTTTTAAAGGCATTGAGATACCTAGGTTTCTTTAACACAGGAAGTTTTTATCTAGTTGTAAGTTATATACATTAAAAACACCTACCTAGAATAAAGACTACTACATAATTTTGGGTTGGTCATAATGACATATTGTAAATAAGGGGGGTTAATCTATAGTATATAATCTATAGTATATAATCTATAATAGGTATTTTTTTTCAAGTATGCCTAATATTTACAAATGGATTCATTTTTTTCAATCTATGAGTAAATATCCCTAGATTCACATAAAATTGAAGCGCATTCTGTCAAAAAATTGAACACAGTAAAATATTTTCAAGTAGAAAAAAAGAAAATAAAAAATATAACACTATGTTTTTCATAAGCACACACAAACTTAATGCAAGCATAACTATAAATTTAGAAAAAAATCATCACAAGTGTTTGATCTTTAATTCTGTATGTTACATTATTTTCTGATCTTTGTGATACAAATCATTGTCAGCTAATACTAAAGATTCAAAAAATGTTTATCGGCCAACTGAAGCAGAAGAAAGATGGCTGTAGAACTATCAAATGGCACTATCCATTCCATTTGCTAAAACCCAAATATATCCAAGTGGTAATTGTAATACCAATTTCAATTACATTTGTTAGAAAAAAATTATGAACTTTTTGGAAGGACCCAGCTGAAACAAGTCATGGTAACACCAAGACTTAATTGATTTGTCTAGCACCACACACAGAAGTATGTTCCTGTTTCTACATAAGACTTCAGTAAAGCCTACAATCAATCACACTGCTATATTGAAAACAGAAAACAGGTAGCATTATTTACCTTTAATTTCTCTTTGCCACAGTACATCAGACTTTAAAGGAAAAAAAATGGAAAAAAAAGCCTCAATAAAACAGGACAAAGACAAAATTAGTTGCAAAGTCCCAGTGTCAGGAACCAAGGTAGGCCGAAAGAAACTCATTTAGAGTTCTCATACAGTGAAAAGAATGTCTTAAAAGCAGTATATTTAATAGACACATGGTAAAGTGGAGTGGGGGGACAAATATATGTGAACATACAGTCTCCAGCTAGCCTTTTTCCCTCCTCAGGCAGAAGCACAATTAGTTTGTTAGCACAGAATGGGAATATGATACTAGGCAGTTATGACCCATTCCTATCTCACAGTGTTTTAACATTCAACTATGAAAGCTTTACAGTTCCCATATATAGTTCCTTTAACATTATTATTTTTTATAATATAAGTTTCCATTACAGACACAAAGTAACAGAAGCACACACAAGGAGTCTGGCAGGCACTCATCTACCCATCTCTCCCCTTTTCAGTGAGCCACCACACCTGCAGTCCCAAAGATGAGAATAGCAGGAGAGCAGGATTCCACATGTTGCTAAACAACTTACAAGTTACTTCTAATCAACAGAGCAGGTTAGCTGTTTGCTTATTAAGTGCTGAAGAGACTATTAACAGTAGTGAGTGAGCACACCTAGCTAAAGCAGACAAACGAGATCTCACAGATCTGCAAAACATCAGGTCCAATCAGGTGATTGTTACCTACCCAAATTACCTATTTGAGCATTCAAATTAAGCACAGTAACTACAGCCATGCTGCAAGATCCATAAGTGTTCTCTCACTGTCAGATTGCTCCTATGCCATTTTAAGAGGTTATTTCCATAAAAACCCTGACTACTTGTCCCAGATGTACTTCAACAGCTTGAGAGAAGCAAACTATCCTACACTACATCAATAGACTGTGGACCAGTCTATTGATCTACCAGTCAATCCAGGATCAGTCCTGCCCTTTTTTTTGCCAATGCTTTCATCACCTGTCTTCGTCTATAAGTTACCTTGTTAAATTGAGGTATTCATTACTCATTCTAATTCTGAAGCTAACACTGGACACATAAACTTGCCTAGACATGTTAAAATAATCCTAAGTACTAGTTCATTAAAATTCAGATGTTCAGTAATGCAAACAGTAAGAATGGATTCCATAAGTATTTATTTTATGTAGGCCAAACCCAATATGTTTTCACATACTATTAATTTTTAATATATCTCTTGACAATGCTACTGAAACTCACTAGAAGGTCATAACACATACTGTAATTTAGAAATTTAAATATTTAGACCTCAATGTACCACATGGAAACCCTTTGGAAGTTTTGCAAGTTTCACATCCTACCTTTGATTTTAGTTCAGTATATTTAAGACACTGGACCACACAATTTCTAATATGGTGACCGTATAACTTTCTCCAGTGGCAGATGATGGCTGCAAGCAACAGCCCTTTCCATGTTATATGTCAGGTCAGCTGATCAGTGCACATACTACAGCTCCAAGGCTTCCTACAAACTACGAACAGACATACACTGTCTGAGAAATCAGGCAGGCAGGAGCTAAACACCACTCTTGAATACCTGGTCCAGTCTGCCTCCAGCCATCAAAGAAGCTGTGGCCATCACCAAGCTGTTCTCATCTGCCATTATTCTTCAAGGGGGCCAACTCTTCCCTACTCAACAAGATACATATCATAAGTGACATCCGAAAATATTACACCCAGGAGTAAAGTACCATTTGTTTCAAAAAGACCACAGGCTTTGCAAGAGATGAACTGATGAATTGCCCTAGTAGGCAATAAGCAAATTGTATGTTTACTAGAGTAAACTAGTTTATTGGAGTGTGATTTTTCCTGCTAACAAGAAAATACATTTACAACTAACTGATTAATAAGAATGCAGAAAAACATCATGCTTTATAATGAGATTTTTCTTGTATGTAGTAGGACTGAAAACTACCATCTAATCAATTTGGAAACCTCCTCAATTTTTTATGTCCTATTTCATTAATTACCTTTCCTAAGACATCAGCAAATACTTAGATTGATTCCTTCATACATTAATAGTCTACTATGATTACTCTAAACTCTGGATTGTAAGTTCATTTGAAAGCTCTTTTATATGAGTCACCAACAGCAAACGTGTTTTTGAAAGTTCAAAAGTCCTTTCCTCTATCACATCTACATAGTAATAGTTAAAGTGCACTAAGTAAGTGACACAATTATTTCTACTCAATATACAGTACATTCCTCCTCTCAAGCTTCAGTTGTGTTGCACTATTAATAAAGACAAGAAAAATAACAGTTTCAGCTAAAATCCTTCTATTATTTTATGGATACATTCCTGACTAGTGGAGGAAGAATCACCTTTGGAAGTTAACCTTCTTCAAGAAAAGACCAGCTATATATGAACCACTTCAGGTAAAGCTTTGTCTAATGTACCTAGCAAAAAATTTCTAATGATGACAATTCAACAGTCTTTGTAGGAAATTTATTTCAGTCCTTATCCATCCTTTGTCTTGGAAAAGATTCTTTTCTTCTAGTGTCTACTAACCTCTGAACTGAATTCTCTCACCAGCAACTTAAAATCATAATGTCCCGTCACATCCCAAACAACACGGAGAACCATTTTTTACCATCCTTCTACACATCCAAAGGCAATCCCCTTAACTCTCCCAGCATCATCCTCTCTGAGGAAAAGAAATCCCAACCATTTTTAAGGTGAGAGGGAAGAAAGAAATTCCTGTGACGAAGAAAACTGCCAGTTTTAGTGATAGGTTCTCTAATTTTCAGAGAAATAAAAGGGAAGAAGTTTGGGAAATTGAAACAAAAATATTCATAACATTTCTCAATTTAACAACGTGACTGATCTCTTGTTAGGAAAGCAATATCCAAGGGAATACAGCATCTTTCGTTATATTGCCCTTACACATCACTCCATGCACCATCAGGACTATTAGGAAGGAAACTGAGTTCTCCAATAAAAGCAACAGAAAAAAAGCACATGCTCAAGTAATTAAACACAAGCCACTTCTGATCTACATCAGCAGTTTACATTGACACTGACAGCATTTAATAATTTTTGTACACATCATAAGTATTGCCTGTGAAGTCTTCCAAATATTTGAAGAATTCACTTCATGGAAATCATCACTCAAGTCTGAGAAAAATATTCTGATCTGATCTCTGAATGGATTCTTAATGCCCTATTTGTCATAGTTCAGCGACCATCATTCACAAAGATTTCTCCTTACAGGTTTTTTTATTGTTGTTTTGCACAAAGCACACATGATCTATTGAATTGATATCCTGCATCTCACTAACCAATGCTGCAAGGACAAATGTACTATTCTCAAGAGCTCTATTTGATTACGTTAGTCCTACTGGCAGAGTACAAACTGAAAACAGAGTTTCTGAAGTACAACTTTCAATTTTAAGCATAAGCCTGTGAAAAAAGTCTGCAGAAAACAACTGAGAAGATACCATCTTAAAATACATGGTGTTCCAAAAGATATTTTTGGCTGTAATAAGCAAGACTTTAGAGCTGGCCTTCAATTTGTAGGATGACTTGTGTTACAAACAACATTTCTAGAACACAACTACAGTTCAGATATCTCTTGGGAAAGGATGTATTAGGTTTGTGCTCAGACAAGAAGAAAAAAAAAGTAAATATCACGTCTGCATCTGTCAGTGACCACTTTCTCCCTTTCAAAGACTCCACTCTACAAGTACACCTTTATTAAATTGGTGAAATAGATGTGTACATAAACACGAGACCAAGAGACAGATGCTGATTACTGGATTCAAGCTCTCCCAGAAGACAGCCTCCTATATCAAAGTCTGTTGCAATTAGTGCTAAAATGTCCTTGATGTCTTACCATAAGACAGTACTCTAAAACTCTGTTGTCTTCAAATAAAGAAAAAAGTTTGTTTGTGGATGAATTTTGGCTTAAAGAAAATTCCACTGGCACCTGCCAATACCAGAGTCCATTGCATTCAGCTACCTTAACAGGACATCCTCCTCATTCATTTCCACAACTGCTGAAATCCCCTCAGTATCCTGTCAGCCCTTGCTTTAGATGAGGGCAGCCAGTGGCACGGTATTATATACGAAGGGTCAGTAGTTCTGAAATGATTCAATCCCATTGCTCAGAATGACAGCTGGACATAGTGACCTTCAGAACAAGGTTCATCTTTTTTCCCAGGCTTTGTGCAAGAAAAATAAACTCGAAATGCCAGGGAGCCTCGATAACTAGCTGAGGAAGCAGCCAGTGCCAATCTTACTGCAAAAAAACTACTCCAAGTCACAAAGTAATAATAAATAATTAACAAATAGCAAAGCAAAAACAGTTTTGCTTCTCCATTCTGCCAGCTGTTTAGTATTAACTAGTTTTTGTGCCTGCTGATCAAGAAAAATCTATACTCAAGTAAAAATTTTCATCATCCAGCATGTCTGTCAGACACACCCCTCTGAGCTGCCTGTAGTCTGATCAATGCCTGATCCTTTTATAAGCAGTACATACAGTTAAAACACTACTTTGAGGTATTTACATTATTTTCATGCATGGTAGACCAATATTGTCACTGGAGAACCAAGCTGAACTCCTCAGTTTCCTCCACTGGCAAATGAACTTTAGTCCACTTCAGTCAAGACAAGCTATCAAAAGGTAGAGTCATCTTACAAACTGAAAATAAATTTAGAACTATGATATATGACCAAAGCTGAAGCAGCAGTAAGCTGTAAGCACCTTCAAACAAACAAACAAAAAATTAATATTTAATGCTGATACATAAAAAGCAAAATGAAAGCTGATTGTCAGAATTAGTACTCAAGAATTATGTTGGAAGTAATTACAAAAAATAATAGTAAAAAAAAAGGGTTCTGAAGCACTACAATATGAAAATCAAAACCAGTCAATACAGGGTTGGTTTGCCTAATAATCAAACTATCTGTGTTACATTACCTTGTGAAGAACAGCATCTTAAGCACGTAAAATGGTCACAAAAAAAATGTATTAAAAAACTATTATGCCATGGACTTTTCAACCTAATTTTGGTGTAAATTTCCATGTCATCAAGACTCAGTCAGTTTCACTGGTCACTTTGCTATACCACAAGTTTGACCATGGACATGTACTTAAATAGCTCCACTTATGCAATTTGATTAAGAACCTTGACTCAAAAAGCAGTATTAGTATTTAGGGTTACAGAGTGGGGTTTGTATTTTTATTTCTATACAAGCAATATTTAGACACACTTAATAAAGTATTCTGTACAACGTTTTATGTACCATGTTAAAAACAGACAATGAACCAAGCCACCTCGTATTATACAGCAGAGCAGTTGCCTCTTGTGCAGAAACATTTCCAGTACAGCAGGGCTGTGCAAATCTATTCATTCACAATTGTACTTTGTTGCCTCCAAAGAGCATCTCCAAACCTTCACCATTTTCTTCCAAGAACTACACCGTAAGCACTGCAAAAGGATAACTCAACAGTGTCAAATAAGTGCTACCTGAACAGCCAAATGCCTTCTTTTGTAAAACTGCACAGCAGAGCAACTCTTCCTTTCTAGTACTCATTATCTATAGTACTTCCCTCCTCACTTAAAGAAGCACTAAAATCAAAAACAACTTTATGAAACTTATTTGGAGGACTTGCAGAAATTAGGAGAAAACATGGTAAGACTACAATGCCACTACAAAATTAATGAAGCCTTTGCCTTTACTTTTCCTGTCACTGAAACAGAGTCAAAAGCTGTCTCAAGCAGAAGAGGCAGTGCTGCCCCTTATGGCTCTCTGAAAAGTGCTGAAGGAAGAAGCATCAGTCCACAGAACACAGTGGTAAAGAGCAAGCATATACAAGGTATTTGTACTACAAGAGAAGTGAAGGGGAGACATTGTTTTGGGAGGGAGTTTGTGAACAAGAACAGAAACAGCGCCTGTTTGGGAACTTATTAGTCTAATAATTACACACAGAAAACCTATGCTAAAGCAAACTGCAAGACTGCTACATTCAAGACTGCCAAAATGAAACGAAATGCCAGCATGCCTGTAGAAGTTAAATTTGATATTCTCCTGCCAGACTCTCCTTCCTCTGTCATACACCTTATGACAGAGTTTCTAGTTTCAAGACCCCCCCAGCTATTCCCAATGAGTCCTGCTTTGCTTAAAGCTGTGGGTGGGACACTTGTGGAGGTGAACTGGGGTTTAAGCAAAGATGACTTCTGCATAGTCGTAATAATACACAGAACTGGAGATTGCAGAAACTGGAAGATGTGTGGTGAAAGAAGCAGTTTCAGTGTTTCTTCATTTATGCTCCCTATAGCCACAGATGAAAGCAGCCCCACAGAGGACAGCTTAGCTCCCAAACACAGCTGTGCTATCAAACTCGTGAGTAGGCTGGTGTTGCTTAAAACTGTAATTTCAGTGAAGCAGTTCTGCCATGCCCTCAGAGAGGTATATCCAGCACAGGCACAGGTTTCAGATCTTACTTGATAAAAATCAAGTTCTTGGCACACACATAAGACTCAAGCTTAGACAAACACCAAATACTTTTATCAAGTCAACACAACTTACATCTTTGAGAGACCATCACATTTGCAGAATGTTGCCTTTGTATAACAAAGAGAATAACCCACTATCTCTTCTATATTTAATCTGCAAGCCAGTCTCGTGGGTCTTTCCCTCACCATGATGGCATTGGAAGTGAAAAAAAACCACAACCAAACACAAAAACAAAACTCAACCAAAAAAAACCAACAATGGCCAAGAGCTACAGAACTTCCCTGTCATGGAAGATTAGCACAAGAGAAACCAGGAACAGTAAGAAAAGAAAAAAGTACTGGAAAAAGGACTGAAAAAAACCAAAAACCCACAAAAATAATTTAAAACCTTAAAGCACTGATGGTATAACTATCTTTAACAGCCCTCTTTTCTGACCCACTCTTAAAACAAATACATAAATAACCAAACTCCAAAGGGAGTCAAATAACAAACATCCAAGCATCATGCTGAGACTTCCCAGAGTTCTTAATTCTACACTGATGAAGTAGGACTGCCAGTGTTTCATTCTCAACTATTTTTCATATGCTTATTTTTCACTTTCAGTCTCTGAAGTTGGAGAGATGTTGATAGGGCACAACTCTGTCTACACTATTGGATGCAGTAATAACTGAAAAATCCAGCATGCATATCCAAAGTTATTACTAGCTTACTTAAATGTACTAAATATGGCAACAAAACAACTTTCCCTTGAGTACATGAAAATCTCCAGAAGCAAATACTACAGCAAATACTTCAGTTCTTCACCTCTTGCTCCCCCGAGCTCCCAAATCTTCTGCATGCATTGAACAATCTGCCAACATTGTCCATCTTTTCATCGTTCAGAATACAAAGGCAAGTATAGCTGGCCTAGGAATGCACTCATTCTGGATAAATAGGATAACTATGCAACCCTTATCTGTAGGGTTGAACTTCAGTAATAAGTTATACACTCACTAAATCTTTGACCTTTATTTTGCAGTCAGAAAGAATACTTGCAATAAAGCTCAACTTCAAATAGTGTTTCAGTGACAGTGTTATTTCAGTAACGCTGAATTACCTTTGCAACAAATGTCGCTCCTTTTGTACTGAACTAAGAAGCAACAAACCTACGTTCTCCTTTCACAAATGCCATTTCTTTGTTGCAACAGCAAGCGCTAGTGCCAACAGCTGTTTAAAAAAAGTTTTAGAGCAGGAAATAAACTTACTTTTACCAAGAACAGTCAACCATTGGGTAACTGCACCTTCAGACTATCATTTAGCAACTGTAGCTGTTGGTTAAAGTTTGCTAGGATGCAATAATAGAAAGGTATGTGAATTGGGAAGGGCATGTTTACCTTTCAATTGGGCTGGATATCAGCCCATAACAGTTTCACTTACTGGGATAAAAGTATGTCACTTGTTTTTCTCATATCAGACTGTTTGGATTTTCACATTCATAGTCAATTGCCTGTTTCCGAAACTCATCTCGAGCATGAGCTGAGTAAAAAAGCAAAATTATTTTACTCCACCCAGTCTTTATACGCTTTCCTCTGCAATGTCCCTCTGTCCCTCAGCACACTTTTCATATACTCAAGTACTGGAAAGGAGATTTCAGCTTTCAGAGGCTAGCATTAAAAACAATGCACAGCGTAGCCTGATCCTAAAAGGAACTGGAGTTCATTAGATTAGGGGAAAAAAAATCCATATTTTACTCTGAAGATGAATACTTGCATCGGTGATGAAACGTCTCAAAGCCTCCATAGCTCAAGGTAAAGAAAGCCATCTGAGCTTTCTCTCTTGTAAAAGAAGAATGATTACCCTTTCAAGGTCTTACATTGAATTAGATTAATCTCTGTCAGATTTCAGTCCACAACTTCTTCCCTGTCTTCTGCTCCACAGACAATCCCTTCTGCTCTAATTAGCTTTAGGTGTCTTATTTAACAAAATCATTTTAAAGGCCATTTTTTTTAATTGCTCTGTGAATAGAGGCATACAATCCAACTGCCTCTTGCATGCAGGCTGTTCAGATTTCCATTAACTGCTTTATGGTTCTTCCTTCATTCTTCTAAGCTGAAAGTTTCAACATTTACAATAGCAAACAAACAAGCAAAACAAAAAAAAAAAAATACCCACACCGAAGTAGGCAGCTGAATGGGACTGTGGAGAAACAGGGAATTTCCCTGTGTTGTTTGCTATCTCAGATGAAGCACAGAAGAAATAGCCAGAAATTGACAATACTCCTTTCCTGGTTCAGTTTAGCATATTTTGAGCTAACTCAGCTGTTTTTGTACAAACTAAGGTGAAGAAGCATTCATGCAGCTTTTCATAAGCTCTGCTATCAAATGCAATACAATACATTGGCTCTGGAGTCTGGATATGGGGAACACAGATTACAGAAGGAACAATGCGGGAAGAAAAATTGCTTCAGTTACTCCCCGTGTTGTGTTACAGAACTGCATGTGGTGTGTTTAAAAAAAAAAAAAAAATCATAAAATCCCTAAGACAAACTACTACGGAGCATTTAATAATGTGCTATTTGAAAGATGCTGCAGTTCAAGTTCTGCAAACTACAATCCAGTTACTTCAGAAATAAAGTATGCTTAAGAAGTCAGAACTCTGTAAATTTTAATTAAGCAACTAAGATGTTCTGTTCGCACCCTCACAGATGCCAAACTGAGCCAAGACTTCATAACAAGTTTCCTCAGGTTGAGATATGGTTTCAAATCACAGCTAAGATGATCTAACAATCTCCTCCCTCTCACTTCCTCCCTTGCACTAGTACTAACATTTTTCTGAACTTTTAGGGATCCAGCTCAGTGATCTAAAGCAGCAGAAAGTTTTTCTTTGTGTGGGCAGAAGGGAAGGATAAACTCTGTGCAGGAAGGGAACTCCCTAAAGTGGCTCACCATTGGGTGGGGAAAAGAGCAGAGCCAGACAAAAGAAGTGACATCTGAGGCCTGGGAGAAGGGAAGAGGTGGGTCCATCCTTTTCAGCAGCCTACAACCAGATTCATCTTGCTGCAATGGAGAACGCTAAACAGAAAGGAAATTGGGATGCTCCTAGAAATACTCTGACATTTTGTTTGAATTCTTCAGCAGAATCTCAACCTCTGCCCTTTCAGAAAAAGCAGGCAGATCTACAGCCATGAAGCTCACTCTAAAAAACAGTGCTTTGAATATGTGGTATGGGAAAATCCTCCTTTTGGCTTCCACCAGTCTCAGAAAAACTTAGCAGTGATCAATGCTATGAGACATACAGATACGTTTTGCTGAAATTTAAAATACACTGCTTCATTTGAGCTTTCTTTGCTTATAATTTTATTTCCAATTGTTATCCCAGAAATGGACATCTGCCTTACTGGAATTATTTACACATTCTATTTTTTTAAGCAAATCACCACTTAAAGGGAGTTTGGATTAATCTGACATATCTAGGGTGTTTTCTCTTCCCCAAAAATAACTAATCCAGCTTTAGCAGCTTTTCAGACAAGCCATTTCATCCTTTATGTCTAGAGTCCAGAAGCTGGAACACACTATTATTTAAGGTACAGGAGTTGGCCTGAAGCTGGTACTGTCAAGGCAGGCTCAAGGAAAAAACTGAATCTGCAGGATCCAAACAACTTTTTTACCTGACTCAAGCAGTATAAGACAGACACCACGATTTTACATATGTTTACAATGATATAGGCAAACAATAAAGATCAGAGGAAAAAAAATGGTACTACAAAAAGAGGAAAATTAAGTCTTTGAACTTCACCTTTACTGCCTCCCCATTCCTTCCACAGCAACAGTGCTCTTAGCTTATTAAGGTGAACAAGTGGCCAGGAACAGTAAATAGAAGGCAAGAAAAGTTCACAAAAGTTAAACAAGACACAGAAAAACTGATGAATACATAATAGTGCTGGAACAACTGCAAACAGAGACATTCTTCTGCATGAAATGAATTTTATTTAAACTTAATTCTGTTATTCACATGACAAGAAAAGACCATACTAACTAATACATACAATACTAACTAAGACATACCATTCAGCAAAACCCAGATGAATAGTAGAGGGCAAAGCTTGGTGAGGAACAGCACACAAGTGAAAGAAAGGAGGAAAAGAACCTCCAAAGAGTGTTGGAAAGTGCACTTTGAATGGAGAAAGCTACATTCAAAAGCGAGAAAATAGGAGGGACAGAAAGAACATATATGTCTATTTCACTTGCAATTTTTATGTCCTGTTAGACTTTAGGTTCATATCCTAAGACTAGACAAAACTGAAGTTTTCTTGAGGTATGCATGTGATAAATGGGTCATCAAAACAAGATTAACATTATCTTGCTAGATATATACCTTTTGCTGTCTTTTGGTAAGTTCTCAGGTATTTAGGTAACACGGAATAGCTGAGGTAGGATGGGGCCTCAGAAAACTGAGTCCAATCCCTACCCCTGAAATCAAAGCAGGGTCAGTTAGAGGAGACTGCTCAGGTCTACATCTCGCTGGTTTTCATTATGCCCATAGTCTGTCTCTCTGGGCAACCCGTGCCAGTGTTCAATCATTCTCATGTCAAAAAACCCCAAACCAAAACAAACAGAAAAGCAGACTAAAAAAGAAAAAACAAAACAAAGCAAAAAACAACAAACAAAAAACAACAACCCAGCCTTTTTTCTTCTGTTTTAATTCATTTTGTGTCCTGTCGTTGAGCACCACTGAGAAGGGTCCAGGGCTCTTTTTTTTCCATTTCCCCCTCTCCAGTCAAGAACTTACTTTAATAAGATTCCCCCGTGAGCTTTCTCTTCTCCAGGCTAATTCACTCAGGCAAATCAATATGCTCTTTACACAGTGCACTCCAATCTCTGGTATCACACTATGCAACACAAATCATGTTCAATGATAAAAATGTCTTAAAAATGGTATTTTTGCCCTACATAGAAGCACTATGAGTTTCAGGTCTAAGAAAACCACACTCACAAGAAGCAAATTTATTACAGAGTTGCAGTACTGATTAGAAAGAAGTCTTAGTGCTTTTAACTGCTCTGCATAGTTCCAAATTAGGAATAAATTAGGAACAATTATAACTCTTTCACATTCTAACTGAACACTAGAAAACACATTTTGTCAATAAAAGTGCATACATTATTTTGTCAATAAAAGGAACATACATAGATGGGCCATGAAAATCCACATCATGTGCACAAACAAGCATGCCAGCAAAATTTAAGTACAGGCTGGTCTGACACTTGCTTCTCTGCCCTGAATCATGGCATTCATAACCAGCAGGATATCTCACAAGTGTAATGGACAAGAAAGACCAGGACTGCAATTTTCTGGTCAGCTCAAAACACACAGACAGCTCAAAACTGTAACAAGGGTAAACAAAAGGGTAAACAAAATTTATCACAATCAGAAAAAATTTGTATTGGTACCCCTTTTAAAGGGGGGAAGAGGGGAAGCTTCCAATCCCTGATAATGTTTTAAACCTACATTCATACTTTGAAGTAATATACTGAACATTTATGCTAAAATACTAACAAATTCTAGTATATCTGTTCTTGCTTGTAAGAACTGATATATATTGATCACATGTACAAGAAATGCATACTAAAACCAAATTTATTTCATACATTCACTCAATGCAGCCAGTGTAAAAATGCTGTCTTGCACTTAAACTATAACATGAAATTCACACCTCAGATTTTATGTACATCAACTTCTGAGTTCAGGCTCTCAGTTTTCAATTTGATTTTCAGTATTCTGTTTAATCTGTTTTGTAACTTTTATTTTTTTTTTAAATAAGAGTAAAATTTAAAGAAGCAGCTGAACTGACTGTATATTCACCACAACAAATGCATGCTGCCAGTATTTATTGCAGTAAGCAACTTAAGGGGACAGCAGGAGTGGGAAAACAAAACAAAACCAGCTGTGATCTCATTAGCCAAGCTCATTATGTAAGACCTCATTAGCCACCATCCCACAACAATGTGAATAAACCCTATGGACACTGATGAAAAGGGGATACAGGCACTGAATAATCATACAGCACTGCAGCACACTGTCAACTTAGTAGCTGAAGTTCTAGAATGTATTTGGGTAAGAGCTCCACTAATGCACCCTGTAGAAAGCCCACGGTCAGGCTTTGCAAATGCAAAGCCCCCTTTGCTTACTAATTGCAGTACGAACGTGTACAACAGGGCAGGCGACAGGGCCTGTGTTACATGAAACAAACACTTCAAAACACTTCAATCTCCTTCCATAAGCACGTTTTATGTTAGCATTATTTCATACTTCTGCAACATGAGAAATATGAACAGAATTTTATTTTGGGCTATTAAACACAGGCTTCATCTTGATTTCTCAATTTGTCTCCTTCTTTAATTTATAAAAAGTTTAACCACTCCTATATTAAGTTCTTAAAAAAAAAAAAAAAAAAAAAGGCCTGTAATAATATAAAGTTTAATAAACTTTTGGTACTTCCAGGTGACTTCAGGGGATTTTTCCCCCTTTTCCATCAGTTTTGTCACATGAAAGATGAACAGCACTGTACAGTACAAACATTTACTGGCAGCCTGGATCTCAAGTCAGCTACTACCACCTCACTTAGAAGAATCATCAATCAGGGTAACACACATTTCCTACATAAAGTTGTTTAACTTTTTAAGCAACTTTTCAAGCAACTTTTCAAAATGTTTCAGTATTTTAAGCCAGTGGTGTGGGGTTTGTTTTTTGGGTTTTTTTTTTTTTTTTTGGTTGGTTGGTTGGTTTTTTGTTTGTTTGTTTGGTTTGGTTTTTTTATTTTGTTTTGGGGTGGGTTTTTTGGGGTTTTTTTGGTTGTTGTTGTGGGGTTTTTTGTTTGTTTTCTTTTGATCTTTTTGTTTGTTGGTTTGGTTTTTTTTGGACTAGGCTATTTTGATACAACAATGCAGCTTAAAAAGTTATTCTCAGTTTTCTCATCTTCTGCTGTAATTTTCATGTCTCATTATTAGTTCATGTTTGAATTCTTACAGCCAACAGTTGCTGCACTAGAATGGAGAGACCATTTCTTTAGAAACTTAGTTGTTAAAAGAGAACTTATATATTTAATATCCAGCTCAAATTTCAGCATTTCAATTTCTACTGAATCTACAAAAAAGCCCAGATACTTTTTGATAAAATATTTTTTCGGGGAAAAAATAAAAATTAAGAGAACAGTTTTGTTCAAGTTCTGCACAGACTAATATTTTCTCTTTTCTTTCTAAAGGAAGATAATTTCTCAGTTATCCAGATCCACTGATATACTTTGTTTTGTATGAAATGCCATTTACAAAATAATAATTCAGCATAGCTATGACAGAAAATAAATCATGTAGCAACAAAGGCATTTTTTGCATAATTAGTCCAATTTTAAACATAAGTGAAAAGAATACTTTACATGAACCTATACATATAACACGATTCCTGAGAAACTAACTTCCACGAAGAACTTACACAAATTTCAATAGTGTAAAACTATTTAATATGACTCTCCCTACACTGGTCTCCAGAAGATACATTTCATACATTTGGCACACATCCATTCAGATAAAGGGACAACAGTACCTACTCAAGAAAGAACAAAATAAAACAGGCATACTATGCAGATTATATTAGCAATAGAAAGCTCAAACTTTTGAGTGATAAATTAAGATAGATTTTATCAAACAACTGTTACAAAATTCCATGTCTACCCTCACATTCTACTCAAGATGTAGAGAAGTATTAACCATCAGCATTTGTAAATATTTGAAGATATGGATAAGAACAACTAAACTATTGAAATTACCTTTTTTCCCCACTCTGGAAGGGATATCAAATATTCCAGGTGAGAATTTATACCAATCTGCAATTATGATGAGCCTAAAAACCACCCTCCCCGCCACCTGTAATGGAATTTCCCCTCTTTCTGCAAGGGGTCAGGGTGACATTGGGCAAAGATGATCACAAATGTTCACATTTCACTCTGAAGATGCATGTGTATTGATGGTCAAAAGCTACAGTTACACAGTGATTTTCCCAAGGTCCTAAAGGGACATGGTATCTGAGAAGCCAGTATCCCTTCTTACACCAATGTAGTCCCTATTTTCATTACCCTGCACCTCCGTAAAGAAAACATGAAAATATAAGTAAAACAAGAACAAAAATTATGTTCAAACTGATCTCCTCAATGAACCAGTAGATGAAGACCATCAACTAAGCTGAAAAAAAACCCCAACCAATGAAAAAACTCAAACACCCTCAGAAAGAATTAAAAAAGCTAACTTTTTTTTTGTAAAAGCAGTTAGCATAACAAAACATAAAAAGTTTCTGCAGTTCCAGGGGAACCAAAGAAGATATGACTCCTAAACCTTGAGAGGTTATCCTTCTGTTACCCTCACAGAATTTTACCCTGAAAAATGAAGCATTTATCATTATCTATTTCCACATAAATAGACCAAACTTTGAAAAGCAGACATGTATGACCTAATATCAAATGCTGTTCTTTTTTTGGATGATAGGATTTCAGTTTATATCATACAATTAGTTCAAAGCAGGTTTACAAGTTTAAACTGATACACCTGCTCAGTGAGGTACTACTTTAAGGTCTGGTAGCACAAAACCAGGGAAAAACTTCAGCAGACGTACTCGCACAGATCACCAGGAAACTTAAAAGATTAAGCAAACTCTTTTGTGACCAAGGAAAGAAACGTCCCTTGTCAAGGAAAAAAGCCTTAGATATACTTTGTACGTGAGAGATATTTGACTCTCATAGATAACATCTGCAGGGCAATTAAGTGCAAAGAATAAACAGCACCTGGTTTGAATGCATATCATCCCTTAGAAATCTGTCATATCATTTGGTATAACTATATAAATTCAATCGAAAAAATGAACCCATAAGATTAGACTTAACATGTTCCATGTCTTTTCCACTAGCCCATCAGAGATGCATATGGAAAAATGAGAAACAGAAATATTGCTCCAGTTTAGTTTTGATGACAGGGTTTTTTAAAAAAAAACACTTACTCAACACTGCATTCACTTATGCCACTATGCACAATTAGGCCGCTACTGCCTTCCAAGTAGAAAAGGATGCAGTCCTCCTGTTGAAAAATAGTTTTAGTTTATATACCATGCTTTTTGCTTTAAAATCCATTTTGACAACTTGAGTGGGAAATGCCCTGTGAGTTCAGAGCAGCCTTTAACAGCTGAAGTTGGATTGGTAGCACTTCCTTCTGAGGAACTCTTATTTTATGGACATTGCCATCAAAAGATGCAAGCAACCTACTTGACTTAAGAGCAGAGGAAGAAAGATAAAGAAGGTTATTACATGAAGAATATTCCACCTGCTTGGAATACAAACCTCGCGTTAAGAATATAGCTCTTGCAAGAGCAGAAAACACTTGCCATAAGATGAGGATGATTGTTGATACCACAGTGAAAATGCTCAGCTTACTGACATCAGTGTTTACACATCGAGGTTTGTCACAGTGAGCAGCAAGTTACACCACTTTGCCATGGAAGTTCAATATTGAACAATCTACATGGCATCAGAGTGTGACTCATCAATGTCCTCCACTCACACTGGTTTTCAAAGTGGGAGGCATGGAGCAGGTTGCCAGCAACTGCAAGAGCGGATGGAAATCAATGGCTTGTACACACATAGACACATAAACAGTCTCAGTTTAAATAATTTTCCAGCATCCATCTCTTGCAAAGACAATGGAATTACACAAACACTCACCAAAAAAGAAAAAAAAAAAGGGGTTAATTAGCTCAAAACAAACAGACTAAAACCCCCTCCAGTTTGTTCAATCGGCGCAAGCCTCAAATGGTATCAGAAGTGATAGAGCTCTGACTCATGTTTACAGAGAAAAAAGCTGCACTGCTTCAGCCCTTCCAGCTTCCTACCATCTGCTTCAACCTTCTCCCAGAGCCACTCACCCTGCAAATAAGTTGACAGAAGAAAACATGACTGTGCCTGAGTCAATTCAGTTCAGCTGGCATCTTCACTTAAAACCACGTTTTATGGGAAGTTTATTTTGCCTGCCTGAACTGAAGCAGCTCAGGTGCAGACATGTTCCCTCCTGCTGCCTGCCCAGTAAGGTCCAAGAAGGAAGGGAGCTGGCACACAGGGGCTACTCACAGTAGAAACACACCCAAGCTCTGGAACTCGTGAAATTGCACATCCATACAAGATTTGCCATTTAACAATATGTCCATTTCAGAAATCCTACTGTCTTAAATGTCATTCACCTTCCACTTTGCTTTCCTGTAACCTGTAAAATCAGAACCCCAAATGACCAGAGGCATAAAAAGGGTTCTTTTCTGAGTATGTATACCTAGCTGAATAAGTGCAGTAAGTATGAAACGAGTTAGTTCTGCCTCCATTGCACAAATAAAGGACTTCACATATATGTAAATACAATGGCTAAACTGGCTAGGTACAGCAGCAGATCTGCCCTTAGGTTACAGAAGCTATCTTTGCTCTGGGGAATGGAATCTGTTTTCTGAGCTTTTCATGCAGCTACCTTAATAAGTAAGCACTGAATACCTTAGAAAAATATGCATGTATGTGTAATAGGGGAAGGTAAAGGAAAAAAAGAAAATTAAACACAACACAAAATTTACAAGAAAAAAAGAGAACAGCTAAATACCACAAGATTTGAGTTTCAAAAGTAAAATAACATACTGAAATTTAAAAAACAAATTCAGTAATTTGTGGTGTCTCATCTTGAGCAATTTAAAATAGGCTTGATCTTTAAGAACAACTCAAGCACAGCATCCCCCTTAGGACCCAAAAGTGCTTGCAATCATTCATGTTACATTTAATAGACAAGTTGCAGAAATAAAACTGCTTATTATTTACATTCTTTTCCTTTGAAAGGGGAGGAAAACAGGAACTATAAATATTTTACCTGCTTGAAAGTTCATGGTTTGTTGCTTTTCTTTTAAGCAAATCCTAGCTTATCTCTTTGAAAATGAAAAAGAACAGTGCAATGATAAAAGAAGAAGCGGTGATGTACTTGGAGTATACAAGAGATAAAAGTCAACAGAGAGAAAGGAATAAAACCAACTGAAAGCAGGAGCTGGAAAAAGTAGGCAGGAAAAAGCACAGAAGAACCCACATGAAGAAACAAAGATTACAAAGGCATGGCTCAATGTCAAAAGCTATCCAGGTCAAAATGTATGACATATGTTTGCTTTTTTTGTTGATTTGGAGAAATGTATTTCTCCCCTGGAGAGTATTCCAAAGTACATGCGATATAGCTCTGGATGAATAGGTGTCAAAAGTAAAATAAAAAGGGGGGGGATCACATTGGAGAAACAAAGGATAAAGGACAATTGTTTATGTTAGTATGATGCTTTCCAAGGAATTAGCTGTCAAAATAATCTCTTTCCTACTTCCCCTCTTCACTGCATGCAACCAGGGAATGATTTGGACCATGAGTACCTATTTTCCAGTTTCCAAAACCAAAAGGAACAAAAAAACTTATTTCAGTCATAGAAAAAAAAGACCAAACAACTCCAAGAACATACAGGGTATCTTCCTCTTCAATGACAGTTTGCCCTTACACTTCTGACACATGCCCATTTCAAAACCACTTTGTTCCACATGTACACAAAGGACTGAAAGACATTTCTGTCATATTCAATAAATAGCTGGTTAATGAGAAGCGTCATAACCAAATAAGCCAATAGTAGCAATGACACTTAACAACTCAGGATGTTATCAACTGATCAATAAATAGTAACTTCACAATGCTAGAAACAAATGCAATAGAAACTGCTTCAAAGTAACACTTTACTAAAAGACTCCCCTCTTTTTCTAACACTGACAACCTTCTGCAGTTGCAGCATCACTAATATACTGAACACCATTCTCATAGTCTTTGGGTTTGGGTTTTAATTAGCCTTCAGAGAATGAGTAATAATTTTTCAATGCAAGTGCTTTCTAAAGACCAAAATCTACCTTATAATTATAAAAATAAAATACCACTGCCACCCTCTACTTTGATTTTCCTTAAAAGGAGAGTGCAAGTGATACAAGAATGACTCAAGACCAGCACCATAGGAGTATTTCTACAGTTATATTATATAAAACCCAAGATTCTTCCCCGTTTCAAGACTGCCAGTTAGAATAAGCACCAACTATATATGAAAATGCTGTAGCTTGACTAAAAATGTTGTCAATCACATATGGTTACACTGCAAATAATCTCAAAGACCTGCCAGAAGTTGCAGAATTCAACTCTGCTAGAGCATGTAACTCACAGTAGTAATGAAATCAGAAGGTGATGAACAGCCAGCCGCTCATCCTGCTTTAGCAGTTCTGAATCATGGAGCTGCAGAGAAAATTTCTCTCTGAAGGGTCAAAGTGTTAAAACATACAAATAAACTGTAAAGAGTGATTTAATAAATGAGTTTTACAATCATGACCATAAAATATTACGGTTTTGATCCTACACTTACAACTTGCCTTCAAAGGCTGTGCTGAAGATGATGAGACTGCACAGATGCAAGAGTCAGCCCACATAGGAAAGCTTTACAAAACTAGGCAACAGAATACATTAGCACCCAGTCCTGATGCAATACTGTCAGGTTACACCTTTAATACCCTTTCAAAACCAGAAAAGTAAACACTCTTGTACTGTAGATACCATCACTGACTCTGCTATTTTAACTACTCACATGATATTCAA
Source organism: Lophotriccus pileatus (assembly GCA_035583135.1). Classification (NCBI taxonomy): domain Eukaryota; kingdom Metazoa; phylum Chordata; class Aves; order Passeriformes; family Tyrannidae; genus Lophotriccus; species Lophotriccus pileatus. The sequence continues at coordinate 53,559,225 of JAWWES010000115.1, forward strand.
GCTTCATAATGTCTGCAGAAGATTTACGATTAATAAATCCCTCTAAAGTAATCTGAAGCCCACTAATGACAATTCATCTGCTGAGCTCACATATGCATTTAGCCACTGGTTACCTGCTGAACATTTTTACCTTCTTTACTGCTACCACTGTTGTTAAGATGGTCTGAATTTAACAGGTACGATTTTGGGTTTGTTAACATCACTATCTTCTTGCTTGAAGACATCAAGTAATGAATGACTTTTGTTTTTCAACTGTATCACTTAGCAAAGCAAACGTAATTCCTGTAGGCAGCACTGAACCTCAGTTATAAATAACAGCTCCTATTCCAGAAAAAAAAGTAACGTGAAGATTTTTTCCCTGCCACAAATCAAACTACAATAATTTAAAACAGGTAAAGTAGTACTAACCCTTTAAAAGTAATTCAATTATTGTTATAATAAAGCATTTTAGAAGTATAAACATCTTTGTACTTGGCGCTTAAATAAAAATAAGTAAATAAAAGTCAAACTGTATTGCTCATATCAAATGCCTAATTCTTTATTGCCATACAAAGTTAATTTAACCACTCCAATATAAGTGCAAAAATCAGTATATTTGATTTGCTGTCACTGTGTGTTCACTTTACATAGATGAAAAGGCCTCTTGAAAATTCAGAAAAACAGAGAAAAAAGCCCTAGGAGAATACAAGCTTGCTTAAAAAAGAATACAAACCAAACCTCCAAAGCAAACACAGCTTACTTAAACTAAGACCAAACTCACACACAAGTTCTCATCACAAACAGAAACTAATGCTGTTACCTAGTGGTGGAAAGCTAGATACATGCAAAATAGTACGGCTCTTCAGTTCTGTTCTCCTCATTTGGAATTCTCATCTACGAGCTATTAAACAAACTCCAGAGAACAAAAAAAAGACCTAACTAATAAACTAATGAAAAATAGTGCTTTTCTTGCATTCAGTTCTGCGACAAAAGGTCAATATTTTTGCACCTGCCAGCTTTGATTCTCAGAGTAATTAACACAGAAGAAGCTACATCATTTCCTGGCCATCCCAAACCTGTTGTTTTACACTTCTCATGCAGCATCAGCACGAGCTTTCATACCTGTGGTATAAAAGCACTTCAACGTTAATCCTCAAACATTAGTTTTTCAGAGTATGACAACCCAAACTGTATCATGCACCCCTCAGCATCTTATCAGATCACATTTTCAATTATATAAACCAGTATTAGCTGAATTCAGTCAGCATTCTGACACCTAAATAAAAATGTTTATTTTGCTTTCAGTCAGAAAATAAATAACTAGAGGAGGAGAAAGAAGATATGAAGACTTTAACATAACTTACTCAAATGCAAAGAAGAGTCCACTGGTGACCAAGATGAGAACAAGAGTCAGGTAGAAGACTCCAGTCTGTCGAGCCATCATGATCCTCCCATTGCAGAAGAATTTGTTTCTTCCAGGAAAAACCTCCCATTTTCTCTTGGGAACTGATTTCTTTTTCTTATGGGGAGACTCCATGGGAGACGAAGAACTGTGTGTGCTGATCTGACTGTATTCACAGTCTTTCATGGGCCCACTACCACCTCCAGGAGTCATCAAGAAAGAGTAAAATGTGGGGAGAACCCCACCAAAAATATATACAATATATATATGTGCAAATATTCTTCTGACCAAGACAGCCCTCTCCACCAGCCCCAGTTAATAAAAAATGAAAATGAAACGATGAAAAGTCTGCTACCAGACTAGTAATAGGTGTATCATGCAAACACCAGTTAACTCTTCAGAAACCAAAGCTGTCATATCAGAAACGCTTGAGAGGGATCCTTCCTTCCTCCACCAGTTACAAAACAAACATGTAGGACAATCCTTTTCAAAACAACTTATCACAAAACAAAAAGGAAAAAAAGTAACTATAAAGCAATTAGGCTCAAAAAAAATTAGTCTTTTTTTTTCAAGTTTATTTTCAAATGGGAGGATTTTTTTGTCCTTCCCACGCACACCCTGAGAGCTGTCTCCGAGGGTCAGAAGGTTGGTCAAGGCAAGGTTTAGCAATCGAGTCTATCATTCATAGAGATTCGTTATAATCCTCCTTTGCGCAGCAGATTTCACTGCTAAAAATGACCATTCCTAAGACGTTCCCTCGAGAGATACGCGTAACATATCATTAAGGAGGAGAAGACAAAAAAAAAAAAAAAAAAAAAAAAAAAAAAAAAAAAAAGGCAAGTAAGGAACCAGGCTGCAACTCCAGCTCCGAGGAACACTTCAAGCTCTCCTCCTCCTGAAGCCGCAGTCCAGCGGGAAGCAGCCACCGCTCCGCGCAGACCCGGGGGGCGCAGGGCTTCCCTGTCACTACTCCACGGGAAGGGATTCCCCCGAGCCCGTGGCAGCCCGGGGCAGGGCCAGTCGCCGACACACACCAGCGCCTCGGGAGCAGGTCCTCCTCATCCTCCCTCCCCGCCGCGCTGCTCAATCCGCGCCTCCCCCTACACAACAGGTCCCCGCCGCCGCCTCATGCCGCCCAGCGCCTCGGCCCCGCGGCAGGGAGGTTGGGAGGCAGAGGACAGGGAGGCTTCGCCGCCGGTGGGAGATCTCCGCCAGGACTTCTCGCTCCCCGCACCATCCTCGCCGCCCGGCTCAGCGCCGCCGCGGGCGCTCGCACCCCGCCCCGCCGCAGGCTCTCGCCCACGGCCCGCGGCGGTGCCGGGGCCCCCCCCGCATCCCGCCCCCTCCCCCGGCGCGCAGGAGCGGCTCCCGCTGGCGACCCTGGCTCCGCTGGGCTTTGGCCCCGCAGCGAGGTGAGAAAAACGCCCGGCTTCCCCCTCCGCGAACCAGAGAGCGGCGACTTTCTCTCCACCTTCCTTTAGGAGCCTCTATCCAGGTTTCCCCCCGGCAGCCAGACCCAGAAGCAGCAGCTGCCACCACCTCTTCATTTTCAGGGGGAGGCGGTAACCACCGCAGCGCCGGCCGCCCGCCCGCGGGAGGAGCCGGCGAGGGACGGGACCACACAGGCGCGCACCCTCCGCCGCCCCCGCCGGCCGCTCGGTCACTCAGTCGCTTCCCGGCGAGAGGGCAGCAGGTCCCCAACACCAGCCGACCTGGCCCGGCCCCCTGCCCCTGCCCCGGCCCCTGGAGCGCGGCGACAGCGCTAACTTCTCCCCATCGCCGCTCCCCCAGGCAACCGCCCGCCGGGCAGCGGGTGCCCGCGCTGGAGCTCTGCTTCTGCCGCCGCCTCCCGCTCAGCCCTCGTCGCCCCCGCCCCACGTTCCGCCGAGCCGCAAGCGGTGTGTGCCGCCAGCCCCGGGCGGCGGCGGCGGCCCGATCTTGCCCCGCTCTCGCTGCCGAGGGCCGGCGACTCCCGCAGCCGAGTCCCGCGGGCGACCGCTGGGCACGGAGAAGCCCCACCCACGCGGCCCGACCTAGCGGGACCGGCCCCCGCCCCGTGCAGACTCGGACACGGCGCTCAGGGACACACCCCTCCGCCCGCCGGGAGTTGTAGTTTCGCTCAGTTGTAGTTTCGCAGCCGGAGGCGCGACGGCGGCGAGCGGGACTACAAGCCCCAGCATGCTTTTGCGAGCTGTCCCGGCGGGGCGGGGCCGCCCCGGCAGCTGTCGGGGGGTGGTGCCTCGGCCCGGGCTGGCAGTGCCCCGGGCCCCGCACGCCCTGTGCAGCCGCGCTTGGACCCCCGCCCTCCCCGCGACCGGGGGTCATGTCCCGGCTTGTGTTTCATTCACGCCGGAGGACCAGGGCTGGAACCCGCCGCTCCTGCGCGCTCCGGGTCCCCTGCGTAGCCAGAGGTCTTTCCCGTCCCGCCCGCCTGCACCGCTGCAAGGCCAGCGGGCGGCTGTCCCCGTTGTCGCTCGTGAATGCCAGTGTTTCGCTGCTCTGGCGATGCCATCCACATGCTCCATTATGCTGTGCCGCTGGAAGACCAAGGCTCGTCCAACGACGCTGACATGTTCGTACAGAGCCTCACTGTCTCCTAACTTCACGTCCCAGAAGGTACTGCACATCCCAGAAGGGGACGAGCCATCAAGGAAAAGCCTTTCCATGAATGCAGTCTTGCACCAAGCCCTTCTCACACTAGCGCTGGTGGCAGGAGTGCCTGCAGAAAGGCCAAGGAGGCTTCCCACAACTAAGGCAGAACCAGTCTCAAAGTTGCTTGATGTTTCTGCCTGGTATGTTCTTCATGTGCATCCAAAGGAGAGCTATGAAGCTGGTGAAGGCTCTGGAGCATAAGTCTTAGGAGCAGCTGAGGAAGCTGGAGGTGTTTAGCCTGGAGAAAAGGAGGCTTAGGGGAGACCTTATCAGTCCCTACAACTACCTGTAAGGAGGGCGTAGCCAGGTAGAGGTTGGTCACTTCTCCTAAATAATAACCAATAGAACAAAGGAAGTTGTGCTAGGGAAGCTTTAGATTGTATATTAGGAAAAATTTCTTCACTGAAAGGGTAGTCAAGTGCTGGAACAGGTTGCCCAGGGAAGTGATGGAGTCGCCATCTCTGGAGGTGTTTAAAAGACGTGGATGTGGTTTAGGGGTGGATTTGGCACTTACGGGTTTACAGTTAATTCTATGATCTTAAAAGTCTTTTCCAACCTAAGTGATTCTATAATTTTATGATCTGCTAGAGATTAGCGGGCATGCACAGTGCTAATACGAGCTTCATTTTAACACGTCTTTTAAAGTTTTGCAACTTACTAGCAGAGCTGTGTAAACTACAAAGAATGGACTAGTCTGGGATATGCTGTAGGAATCAACACAGTTCAGAAAACGCAAAAGCACACTGAACAAAATTCTGTAGAAATTTCTGTAGAAAAAGCTCTGAGATAAAAAGTTGATTGCAATCAGCCTTTATCTCTCGTGGTTGAATGTTGTCCTAGGAAAGACAGCAAAAACACCATGTGAGGATGCAGATAAGTGCTCGTACATAGGCAATGTGTTTTCTGTTTTCATAATTCTGTTTTGAATTTTGGAAAGGAATATCTTTTTACTTGAATACAACAAGCGAATTCTTTACCCATAAACAGTGTGTGATAACACAGGAACCATGGAACAGACTGACCAGCACTAGGTAACTTCCCTTTCTAGGAGGAAATTACTTTGGTAACCAAATTACATGGAGTAGCCTGGTAGACAGTCTCCTGGTGTCTACTGGTGATTATATGATCCATTTTATTGATACACAAAAATAATTTTGAAATGTTAATGACACGTGAGAAAAATATGGAGGGGTGTCTCCCTCTGAAAGGTGTAAAGTAGTAGTCCTATGGCAGCAGGATATAAAACCAGTTTCTGATATCATCTCTCAGGCAAATGCATTGGAATCATTTTTCCACACATGTTGCTGCATTGTTCCTTTAAATCTCCGCCTCCTGTTATAGTGCCTGTTGTCGACAGTTTGCCTGCTATCTTATGGATATCACAGCATTTTTTATTCTTCAGAATGGTCTTTATAAACAGCTAATTGTTTTTCTTTCTTAATGAGTACAGCATCTACGTATGCCAGCAGAAGGCTGCTGACAGAATCTTTTTTATTCACTGACAAGCACTTTTAGTCTTCATCAGGTTTTTATTAGCATATTGCTGGAGATCTGTCTTCAGTGCTTTGACAGTATTAATGACTGTGTCATGTCAAATGGCACTATTCTCTCCTGAGATTATGGAATATTTTAGACATTCACAAATAGAGCAAACGGTTTATGCAAAAATGTCACTGTTGGCTTATCTTCACAGGTAGCACTCAGGCTAATTTCAGAAACACTCTTCAAAAGCAAAACACTTGTAAACAATACCAGCACCTCATTCAAGCCGCTGTCTCCTGCCGCAATCTTTCCCTTGGGTTTTAAGATGTTGTAATTGAGAAGTGAACCTCAGGCATATTAACTGAGAGAAATACATAAAGAAATTTGAGGAGTGCCTGGAAAAATAATTCTAAAAGTCAGTCTCAGAGAACAAACACACTTTTATGTTCAGTGGTGAGTCTACTTGGATTCTAACAGGATTGTCCAGTGCCACACATTATACTTTTCACGTGATAGCCTGTTCTAGTCCCTAATCAGTACTAGTATTGCATTGGAATTTCAAGTATTATTCCTGTCCTTTTGCAAACATTACAAACACACTATCAACACCTATTTGAAGTGTTTTTTAAGACAATTTGAAAACTCCCCTATAAAAAGAACTTTAGACAGCTAATATTTCACACAATTTAACGTTATTCTTGAAAGCATTTATTATTGTTTATTCACAGTAATGAAAATTGGTTTGTGGTGCTGAATAGTTTAAATCTTACAGTAGGTAGGACCAATATTCTCTCTTCATGACACTTTATCAGATCATGTGTTATGGTATGTACTCTTCTGATTTCTTATTTTTGACTCAGGTTGATCTCGTGCAATAGATGATTATCATACAGCAATATTACTTGGCTTAAAAAAAAATCTAAGAGAGACTATCTTTTTGTTAGGCAAATGCTAATTAAAGAACTGTTGCCACTGAAAATTGCTGTTTCTTACCATGTCTACAGTATGGAGGTATCATAAGTGCAAGTCTTAAAACAAGAGGGAAGCTAATTTGCTGTGATGACAGCAAATACCTTACATATATAGAACATCTGTTATCATGCTTCATGTCAGAATCTGCTAGAATAGGTTGGAAGCAGTATCAGGCACAGTATTTAAGCTATTAAATAAACACAAACTAACAAACTGTAGCATTCTGTATGTAAGATGTCTGTACTTCATGTGTCCAACACTGCTAAATAAAATGGTTTTTGCTTCCAATCCAAAAAGGGGCATGAAGTGACAAATACTGAACTGAAAGTTCTTCTAATATTCTTATAGGTGGAAAGAAAGGCACTGCTGTGGACACATTTTCTAGACACATTTTACACATCTTTCACTATGAATTTTGAAAAACAAATGAAAAAGAAATTCAAACAAGAATACCATTGTCATGCATGACATTGAAAGTAGACTTGCACACCCAAACTTGCTGAATGAAACATGCCAGTTTAAAATGTCAAGAGTATGTAATGCTGAGAGTTTTCCCAACCAAATATTTTTCTCCTTTTTCTGTGCTGCTCTCCCTTTCCCTGCCATTATTTTAGTATTACCAACTGTTCATTTTGAGAAAGGACTTAGTTTCCTTTAAAAAGCTTTTGTGTAAACTAGAAATACTATATTTCGTAAGAGTTGGCAGGAAGAGAGAGTGAGAATGCACATCATAATGACTCTCCAAGAAATACAACGAAAAAAAGGAGTTTTTCATTACAACAATGTGATTGACTTAAGCAGGTCCAAAAAGCTTTTAAGTATTTCTTAAGTCTTGCTTTTGAAAGACTGAGATGACTAGTCATTTATTGTACAGCCTTCTAACAAAGTGGGAGCCCCCGGTGGTCTAGTGGTTAAGACGCAGCGCTGTTACCGCTGAGACCCAGGTTTGATTCCTGGTCAGGGA